>CM043115.1:57262163-57770215 GCA_023701765.1 Hylyphantes graminicola | reverse complement strand
CAAATAATTTGAAACCATTAAATGTAATAATAAAAATTGATGAAATTATAGAACTAAACTTAACTTACTAACTAAACTAAAAAGCATACCCTGTAAATTATTTATTAATTTTAGTAGATTCACAAAGATAGAAACATGTTTTCGTTTTTCAATTATTAAAATTTTGAAGTTTGTTTTTTTAAATTTATAAACATCGAGTGAAATTTAACCAAAATAGCCTCTTATTTATGGAAACTTCAATTGCTTTTGTGTAAAAACATTAAACAAAATGTCAAATGGAATGATGAGAATGAGAATTTTAAAATAAGTAAATCAATACATGTAGATTTGTGTAATGACACAATATTATAATAAGCTTTAGAAAATAATTTTTTGTAGGCAAAAGCAAAAAATAAAATAAATTGAGTTTGCATCAGGTTTCTATACAAATTTAACAAACTACCAAAATCACCATTACAATAAATCTGTCCATGTGATAAAATTCAATAGTTTTTCAAATTAAAATCCCATTTGCAACAAACAAAAAAACTGGGACTTCTCTTGCTATTTGGTGCTTTTAGAACGCTTTTTCATGGTTATTTCCACAGAAAGCTCTATAAATTAAACAAGATGAAAAATAAATATAAATATCCAATATAAAAATATCACAACAACAAAAAAAATCTGACACTTTTACAGGTTGAATTTTTGAAAATGGTGAAAATGCAAAATTTCACAAATTCTGGGTATGCATTAATTTTACAGTGGCTATGTAGAGTTTATTAAACCTTCTAACTATCAAAATAAAGGACAAAATTAATAATTTGGTTCTTTGTTCCATATTTAAAATGCTGGGAAATAAAGATTATTCTCATTTATAATGTAGAAATTTTTTTTTACTTTTTTTCTAACAAATGGTATTGTTAATTATAAATATTTACGAGTCATCCAGCTCGGCCAAAAATTTTCATGTAAGAGTTAGATTTTATATATTTTAATTATTATCAAACATTTGAATATTAGTTCAAGAATTTGATAAAGCAAATTCTATTATAATATGGCTGTACTACATCAAAATTTACTAAAACTACTATTTTATAAATTAAATTATACCATGGGAATTAGATTTTGTTCATGATTTATTTATTATATATAAATTATAAACAATAACTAAACAAATCGATTAAGCTTATTTTCAATTTTCTGCACTGAGCTTTTTATTTATTCTAATAAGACCTACAGTCAATCTCATATAATCTATTTTAAAATTTAGATAAAAGAGAATGTCGTAAATGAATGAGATAAAGAAGTTTTTAAAATTAATTCATTCAGATGGAAAACAAATAAAAAATTGTATATGCGAAAAATATTTTATGGTATTTATACGCATAAGAAAAATGTACACACATACACACAGTAAAAATCTTTTTCAAAACAACAAAAGAGTGCAAAAGAAAAACAATTCAACTAATCCTAAAACACGCTATGTAAACAGGGGGGCTACATCAACACTATATATAAAAAACTTACTTTACTTAATTACAAGGCCTAATTCTTTGTCGCCGAGCCATTTGATGCTGTGCCGTTCCCCATGTGTAGCATTACACCCATAAAGTTGGGTAGAATGCCCCGCCATAGGCATCATGAGTGGGATGTTGTGACAGTGCATTGCAGGGTCAAGCATCCAACTTAATACAAAGCCGCAGAGCGGGCAAGTCTCATCAGCCAGCCAGTCCAAGTCGATAGGAGGTGGATCCCAAAGATAGTTCCCAAGTAAACAGTAAAAACTGTTATTGCCATAGGTTAACAAAAAAGCAAATCTTAAAGGAAAAAAAAAAAAAGCCAAGAACATTTTGATTTATTGATTAACATTTTTCACTTTTACACTTAAAAGTTTAAAAACAAAACTAAGGCATTAAATTAATTTTTCGTAATACAGTCGAACCATGCAGGTAACACCAAACTCGTATCCCCACCCTTAACACGAAATTTCGCTAACATGAACTGAAAGCATTTTCCTAGACTAAAAAGCTTTTAATGGTTTTTTTTTTGTAAATTTTAATAATTTAAAATCTCTTAAATTGACTTGGTCGAAATCCTACATTAACCCGAAGGAAAAAAATTCAGAACTTGCCTTTTTTTCCCCCTTAGTTTTCGAAATCGCAAATGGAACAAAATATTATAAAAATGGCAACGAACATTCCAAAAACAATTTTTTTTCTATTTCCCTGTAAAATCACAAGATCTTTCCAAGATTCTATCAGCATATGTCGGATGATCCATACATCGAGAATAGAGTAGGTGCTTTCTCCACAGAAGTCAAAGTGTAAAGAAAATATGAACATTAGAATTTTGGTTCTCTTTTTTAAACTTATTGATTTTCATTCAAAATGAATCGAACAGCATTAGTATATTTTTGTATAAACAAAAACATTTTTAATGATATTGACGACTAACTGTTTACAGAAAAGGGAAAAAATTATGTCTAAATAGGGTATTAAAAAAAACATTTGAGCGTATTTTACAAAAACACCCTCTGGAAAAAAATTGAAGCCGCTTATGCAGTTAACCAATTTAAACCGCAAGAAAAAGAATTTTTATAATATTTTCTAACAGTACAGTAATAGTGGGCCCAGAGGTAGTGCTTTAGATTACCATACCACTAGTACTGGGGTTTCAAGACCTGGATTGGGCTAGGGTCGACTCATTCCTTTCATCACCTCAAGTGGGTCGAGTAAAGCGAGGACCAAGCAGATACAAACTATGCTTTGTGTACCTTCTTCTTTGCATAACATTTTTAGACTCTTAGACCCAACCTTAGACCCCTTAATTCAGGCGAAATATCTATCTAAAGACGAAAGTCCTATCTTTTGGGGGGGGGGACTAATTAAGGAAGTAAAATGTTGCTTCCCAAATTCTTAAAAGATAATCTCACATCTTCTGTTTATGCATTAAATAGTCTACTGTAAAAACTTGCATTTCCACTAGTGAAGGAAAACTCAAATTTTAAAATTATACCGTTGTGCAATATAATTGGCTTTCCAGTATATTTTACTTCGCTCTTTGAAAGCTTAATGTAAGTTTAAAACCTCTTTCCTGGCGCATATAGTCAGCTTGTATTCGAGTTAAAATAGGTAAGTCTATAACCCCCCTTAGTCTAAGGTAGGACTATACCCATCATATGTGTCGTGAACCTAAAAAAATAATTCCAAATTAACAATTTCTATAGAAGAAAAAAAAATCTTAAAAAACATACTTACACTAACTATAATTTCAATTCACACTTCTAATTCTTACCCTTTGTTCTTCAGCTAAATCGTCCCGTGTGAATGTGCTAAAAAAATCCCTTTTTTTTATTTTTAACCATGTCTTAAACTCTTAAAAGAAAAGGAAAAGGGGGATTTTTTCGTTTAAAATCCTGAACACAGGGAGCATTTCGTAGGTGTTAGGCATAGAGTTTTTATTTGCAAAATCCACTTTAAATAAGACAATGTCTCTTTCTGAAGCGTTAGGTAGATGGGGAATTGTTTGAGTTTTAATCTTATGAGAAAATAGGAGTAGTTCTATAATTGTAGAGAAAGAATGTTCGGTTATGCCATGTTAACAGTTTTTTTTTTTTTGCTTTTTAAGAGGGATGATAACGCCCATAGACTTTACTAAATATTTTTGAAATTACAATATCTGTCAAAATAAGTGGTTGTTCCTTCGTGTTAAATTTTGAGATTTTTTTGCAGGTATGAGAATAGCAACTAAAAAAAATGGAGACCGATATATATTATATATATATATAATAATTAGTATATATATATATTACCTCCTCTTAAACTCACCCCCCGAATCCTATTTTTTAACCCCGGAACTGAGTTACTTAAGTGTTACCTTTTTCACATATCTTTAATATCACTTAGTACAGGGTTAGTCAAAATGAATAGTCCAATAAGAAAACTATTTTTTGACGAATGTATGTTTATTGTAGCCAAACTACAGCTACGTATGGACAGATAAACTATCAACCTATCAACTATTATCCTATTCATTTTGATTAACCCTGACTCGGTGCCAATGACAATTTGGCATCACCATTTTACAATTTATTTTCTGATCGACTATACCCATTTATGATATCAAAAAGCACATCATTCGATTCTTCAAACTTTTTTCGATTAGGAAATATTTCTTATTATTACCAATAGATGTCAAAATATTATTTTTTTAAATTATAAATTATGATCAGAAATATGATAATGCCAAATGGCATCCCTGGAACTGAAAGGGTTAACATTCCAACTACACCCTGTCGGCGGCAAACAGTCGCCTACATTAACAGTTCCCACAGAAACTTGGCTGAGACCTTTTCGCATTGCACCTTTGCACACGAATAATCTTAAATTTGATTGGTCAGTGTTTTTTTTTTGGTGGAGAGCTAGACATTATTGGCCATTTTTGTGGAGTATTCCGAAACCCTCTCTCTTCGACTTAAGAACGCAAATGTGGACGAGCCAACGGAATCTGTCATCTCAAATGTCCAACTGTTAAATAAAAGACTTAACTACTTCAAAGCTAGTTTTATTATTTATTCCCATTAGTGCTCAAATTATATAGCAAAATAACTACGCTGCTCATTTACAATCAACCAAAAACATGATTTTTACTCCTAAAAAAAACTTTTTAGTGCAAAAACAAGTAAAAAATAACGCATTGGTCTATTTTTTAAAATACCAAATCTTTATCTATGTTTTAACACCTCGGTGTTAAAAGGTAAAAGAGAGAAATAGATATTATATACACATTTCGCTCTAAGCTGCTTACACATGAACTGCCTAATAAAAATATGTATCTAGTCCGGGAAAGATTTCCTTAAAAGCTTCTTCTTCCACTACAATGCTTAAAAAAGTAAAGCAGTGGAAAATTTCCCAATCGACTTTATCGCGTTTTACGTTTAGCTGTTTACATAAGGGGTGAATTTTAATCCTTAGTTCGTGATCCCCGTAGAGTTTTCGGGGGATTATAACAATTATTATCAAAGTGTTATGCGTAATCCAATGCATTTCGTTGAGAGCGTAGAAGGATGGGAAAGTATATATGGATCAGTATGTAGTTTTATTAAGAAAACGAGACCCCCTTTAAATGCTTTTAAAAGGAATACACAAGCTTATCTAAAGTCAAACTAAAATTTAAAGGAGCTTAGGTGCCCAGTCGGAAAGGCATCCACCTAGTATGCGAAAGGTCCCAGGTTCGGGTCCAGCATCATCAAAATAACTGCTGACATATAAACGGCCCGTACATCCAAAAATTTCCGACGAATAACACCCTTTATAAGAGGGATGAATAAGAGGGAGTGCACGCTAAATATCCTCCAAAGTCCCAACGCTGCGCTTAACGGTTTCGTTGGTGTCTACTCAGGTGTCGGCTCTTTCACAAGATTGTAGTTCTAAATTAAGACGCCCCCCCCCTCGTAACCAATAGCCGTCGTGTACTCTAGTGCAAAGAAAATTCAAGCTAAACCTCACTAAAATCTAATTTCCATATATTACTTCCTAGTAGCTATTTTCAAATAGACTATAACGTATGTTTTTGCGAATGAAATGTAGAATAATATTTCATTTAAACCTTTGTATTTTAATAAAATAAGTTTTTTGTACAACGGTTTTTCAATTCTAATATATTTCCACTTTTCAACTCCGACAAACAACTAAGGTATGAAACACAATATTTTACTTTGTCGTAAATATATTGAAGAATAAATGAAATTCAATTGTATTTCATTTTGGTCGACAATCAGTCTCCATATTATTATCGAATATTATTATGCCATATTATTCTCGATGGCAATTGTATTATTCTCTGAAATTAAGCTTAAATATCAAGAGTCAAAATATTTTTTATTATTGTCTACAAAAAATGAATTGTTTCTATCCCTCATAATGGATTATATCCAAGAAAAAAAATCAGAAGTCAAAAAATAAAAAACGAAAAATATTTTTGTTAAAATACGACACATAAATTAATTGAGTAAGTCATTGAGTTGTTAAAAATAAAATAAGAGCGATGTAATAAATCAAAATTATACTTTGTAAAACGACTGAAATCGCAAAAATTTTCATATTTGATATTTTTTTTCAATGTAAAAGGTAAGCTATTTTATACCAATTTAAATCCTTTTCTTTGCAAAATAATTTACAAATACAAATTTTTTATACGCCGTATCAAGAAAATGGGTTTTCTAGTAGATTCTACGTAAATTAAGCATTTTTCTTTTTAAATATGCGGAAAACTTCCTTTAAACAGCGTGGAAAAGAGTAGAGACGTTACGATACTATGACCTTTATATTTATGGAATGTGTTACTTATTAAATAAATTATTTAAGTAAAACTTCAAACTGATATCTTTGTTTTATATACTGGAGGAAAACTTGTGTAACATTTCATTAACGTAACCCATTATTTATTTTATAATAATAAAAAGTAAAAAAAAAAGTCATGGTTTTTATAACCTTAACTGGCTAAAAAAATCGAAGTGAACATAACGAATGTTGAAATGATTAACTGTCGCTTTTTCCTAACTATTTCAAGAATTACCAAAACTTATGACTTACTTAATTAAACGAATCAGGCAACCATTAACAATCATATCTGCAGTTCTATTTCAAGAATTCAAAGTATGTGAAGTGCTAATTAAAAATAGTTTCACGCAATTTCACAAAGAGTTAATGATATCATTCCTTCAAAATACTCGTAATGTAAATTAAAAACAAAATGATTAAAAAATTCCTTACAAACGCTGGTTTGGGAGCATTTCCCCCCCCCCTTTACAAAAAGAGAATTAACAAACTCGGCGTTTTGAGTAATTGTTTGTTGAACGAAAATTGTTCGCAATTTAAAAGTCATTTTGTTGAACATGCCTCATATGACAAGATAATTATTGCTTTAGTTGGCTATTTAAAAAATTTATTTTTTTTATGTCAAAAAAATGAGCAGTTTTACTTCTGACTTAGCATTAAAAAATCAGACCAAAAAAGATTCTTATTGTCTTTCAACCATGAATGCTTCATAAAAAATTGTGTTCAAAGAAATCTGTGTTGTTTTGGCTGTGAAACAGCTAAATTTGTTTTTAATAATTTATAAATCGTAAAAAGAATTTTTAAAGTATTTTTCTAGACACTTCCTTTATCAGTGTATGATGTAAAAAAAAAGCTTGGAATTGGAGTTCAACAAGTAACAAAAATAATTTAGTAGACAACCAAATATCAGCCAGAGAATTTCTATCCTACTAACATATGGCTGCTGTATTAATTTGCCAATTTGTATTTCCTATTTTTATTTGTTATGTTGATTAGCTTACAAGTTATATCTACCTGTTTATTCGAATAAATGGAATCTGTCAAATACCGCTATAAGTACTATTTAATGCTACCTACTTCAATTTAGAGTAGCCTCTACAGTATTATTTGTTCAAAGTAAGAGTAGAACGAATCACCGTTTACTATAAATTAACAACTTAATGTTTTTTAATGCCACGGTCATTTTTTGCTTTTGGACATTCTATGCTCAATCAAATAATTCCTCATGCACCAATAAAGTTGTTTTTAAATATTTTACATTCCTGAGATCATGATTATACAAATAATCAAATTGATAACTCTAAGAGATTTCAAAGAATATGTCTTTGCAAAATGTGCGGTACGCCATCTGTATTGCAAAATGCAATGAATATAAAAATACTTTCCTTAAATCCATTAGAGGTCCTTTTAATATTTATATTTAGGTACATACTAGTACAATGATCTACTCAATTTCAATGAGAGACTCTTTGACATTTAAAACAACGAGACTTCAATAACCAGTGTTACATTAGAGATGCACCTTTGCATATTCAATTAAAAGTCACATATTCTACCTATCTATTCGATGTCCGTATCTCGGATTAGTGTATCAAAGTCCATTTGATCCTATTGTTATGCAGTGCGCTACGGTCAAATCCGGGATACGGGAAGGTAGTGGATGTTAAAGGGAAAACCCTATGCTCTTGTGCCCTGATTTTAAATTAAAGGCTAATTCCATGTAACTAGGGAAAATCACGATTTAAGAGGAGATTAAAAGATTTTTAAATTTAAAAATAAATCAAATTAAATAAAGTATTTTGCATTATTTAGTTATTATAAGTGTAGATCAGCTATTCTACAATTTTTATTCATTTCATGTTAAAAGTTGTGGTGATAATCACTTTTTACACAAGTGACTTACACTACAGACAGGATAATTTTGCATGGAACTACCCTAAACCACTTGAAATGCATGAATGCATTTCATTTTAAAACTCGGAGTATGTAAAATTACAACGTTACTTTTAATTTTCCCTCGATGAATCAATGCATTTAAAGGTAAATATTTATACTCAATAAGGTAATTTATACCCCGTAACTAATTTCTTCAACTTTTGTGAAGTTGAAAACCTCGCATTATCCATAGCACAATATAAGATCTTGCCCGTTCATTCGTGACTCCGTCCAATGGAATTTACATCGCCAAAAGCCGCCAAACTAACGTACCGGCCCTTATCCTCTTACGCCCTGGCGTCCCTATTTGGGGACATTTTTTAAGGGGTCATAGGAGTCTTAAAAATGTGCAAAGAAGGTACTACAAAACATAGTTTGATCTTTCATGTCATTTTTGAACTACTCAATGTATAAGTATAATTTTTTTTATATGTAATTCTGCAAGATTTATTTATTATAAAACAAGTTTTAAAATGTATGAAACTTTAGCCAAAACTACAATAAATGATATTAAACATGAAGCCATTTGAACACATTGTGATTAGGCTTGCGCGGCAAATTGTGAGGTCAAAATTGAAAAAATGACCAAGAAAATGACTTTATGTTGTACAAATATGTACAAACAAGGACTTATACCTAAATTCTCAGCTCAATTTTAATTAGAAATTATTTTAAGAACTTTTTTCTGAAAAAATTAATAAAAGTTTAAAAATTTTGATTTAAAATTTTTTTAAAAATAATCTCATACCTAAAATCTCAACTCAATTTTATTTAAAGTCTTTGTTTGTACATATTTGTACAATATAAAGTCATTTTCTTGGTCATTTTTTCAATTTTGACCTCACAATTTGCCGCGCAAGCCTAATCACAATGTGTTCAAATAGTTTCATGTTTAATATCATTTATTTTAGTTTTGGCTAAAGTTTCATAAATTTTAAAACTTGTTTTATAATAAATAAATCTTGTAGAATTACATATAAAAAATTATACTCATTTATTGAGTAGTTAAAAAATGACATGAAAGATCAAACTGTGCTTTGGAGTATCTTCTTTGCACATTTTTAAGACTCCTATGACCCCTTGATTAGTTTAAAAAAAATTAAAAACTTTTTAAAAAGTTCTTTCAGTAGTTTATTTTTAAAGGCATTTTGCATTAAAAACAATGAAAATAATCTTTTAACTACAAATAAGTGATACGGCCTTTTTTTTATTGCATTTATAGCACAATTTTTTTTTATTTTTTAGAGTTTAAGGCTTGTCTCTAGCAACTATTAAACAATTTTTTTTAAATGTCCCTGAAAAACTTAATTTTTAGCATTTATTTGTACGACAATTGCGTTTAGATAAAAAAAAAATATACGTGTATGATTTTGCTCGGGTCTTAATAGGACATTATTATACATCGGAGAATGTTAATTTTTCAACTAGACGTTTAACGTATTGTATTACCTTTCATTTTTTTATGTGTTAAACGTATGTACAAAATTAAACCAATTAAGAAAACTACTGTTCTACAAAAATATTTTCACCACAAGCATGGAAATCTCTATTTGAATATAAACGTGGTCTTTTCATAACTAGATGCTTTCGGAGTAATTCCCGATGTCCACACATATAGAAGGGATCACTGTGATGTATACAGTTTCAGATGCCCCTTAGCAAAAACTGCCAAATAACTCCTAAATTTTGAGGAATTTGAATTCTTCCGGATAGGGCTTTAATTTTCCACATTGTTTGCGTAATACAACAAAAATGCATACATGGATACAAAAATGAGATTTGAAATTAATAAAGTGTATAAGTTTTTTCGAAAAAAAATTGAACCCCGTACTAAACAATTTATGTATTTGATTAGCTTTTTAAAAAACAAAAGAAGTTGTACAATCGGATTTTTTTGCGCTGGAGATGAATTAAGTCATCACATACAGACGGAAATGCATATGATATCACTCCTTTCAATTTTAGCTTCCACACGACGTTTATAACCTTAAAAAGTGGAAGGTCTTATAACCGTTCAGTCCGTCTGGCCGTAAGTGTGATACGTCAAAAAATTCAGCACCTCGAAATTAGAATACATTGAAAATTTCAGGAAAGAATTAGAATTCAAAGTGGCTTGAATTATTTAAAAAAAACTGCAAAGTTTAATGCTCATTTAAAAAGCATAGGAAGCCATTTTTATTAGAATTAAATCACCATTGCCATCAGAACAATCGCTCGAGAAACTTTAATTCTTTTAAACAATAAATTAAAATAAAAAAAATTTTGTGACAGTGGTCGGTTTGAAATGACGTGAAATATATTTCACTACGAGATTCTTTGTATGTTGATATGAAATGTTTTCATTATATTTAAAAGCGAGGGAATATTACATACGTATTCTTTGAAATATAAATTAATTTTTGCAAACGATAAGTAATAATTATTGAATTTTCGAAATAAAATAAATGAAAATAGCCAAATTTATCATGTAAATGTTTAATATCGAATTCATGCCGCGTTTGGCGAATTTTTACCTGTTAAACACAAGTTGTGTGGAAGCTGGTTTAAGTGACACATTCTGTTACAAACTGCTTGTTTTTTAATAAAACATTTATACTGGAATATGAAGAAGTGGTATCGGTAGGCAAATTAATGGTCGGTCTACGTTGTTAATACATTCTTTTCATAAAAAAAATGAATAAAGATAAAGAAAAGAGGGCTAAAAATAAAGTGAAATAATATGATACAATACGGAATGGTTATGATTCAAGTTTCAGTATAATTATTCTGAAAAACTAGAATATTTTGGCAGAATAATGAGAACAGTTTTGAACCGAACGCTTTTAAAGTCGATGAAGTTTTAAAGCTGAAATAAATGAAACTACCCTTTGCATGTCATACGATCGTTTAAAAGATTTTCAAACATTTTGAATTTTTTTAATTACGTCTGAACTATTGCTAAAGCAAGTTACGAATTTTACGTAACTGACGTAACTTTAGAATCATTGTTAAAAGTTCAAAAGAAGTTTTTTATAAAGGAAATTGGTAATTGGATATCTAAGCTTGCATCTTCAGTTTTTCTAGTTTTATAATTTTATAAAATAAAGAAAATTGGTTATTGTATTTTTAAAGTATAAGATTTACTTGCATTTTTCTCCTTAATTAGACTTTCTTGAAACAGCAAAATTCACTATCTGTATCGTTTTAATCTATGTAAAAAAATTTTAAGCGATAATTTAAAGGTTTTCTTTGACAAATATATTTTAAATATGCAATGGTTCGTTTGAAAATATAAAAATTTATTATAAAGTATTGGATAGACCTCTCAAACCAAGACTCTATTATCGGCCGATGAACGAATATTCGTGTACTAAACAAACACAGTACAGGGTGATGACAAAAGTATGTCCTAGTTTCAAATTGTAATATTATCAGCTGTAATAGTTCGATAGTTGTGGTTGAAGGTGACGAATAAAGAATAACTCCAACTGTTTCAGACAAGCGCGTATGCTTGTACCTCTACATCGTTTTCACAGTTGCAGTATCATCTATTCATTACAGGCTTCCATTACTCCGGACTTGCTGCGGACAGTATTTGAAGAATTGCATTTTCGTTCTGATGTGCGCCGTATCACTAAAAGCGCACACATGGAGCAATTATAAGAAAACTGAGTGAGTTTTCCTTCAATTTAAAGCATGATTTGTTATATTTAGTATAAAATAAACTCCTGTAATATACCATTAAAACTCGGACATCCTTTTATAGACACCGGTATTTCCCTAATCCAACTCTAGTTTTATAAACCTTCATAATCATTTGCTCAGAGATCCAACGCAACATTTAAACCTCATTGTCACTAATTTGAACAAGATTGTGCAGCGATTTAGCCACTGAATGAAAGGAGGACAAGCAGAAAGCATTGGGTTGACAAGAATGAACAGATTTATTGATAAGATAAGAACACGTATATATACAAGTAGAACTAAAAACAAATTTACATAAATTCATCCAACTTGATGCGGTTACAGTTAATCTTTATCTTATGAACAACAATTTATCGCTGACAAACGGCCCCATCATAAGATAATCATTTAAAGTCTCTGAAAGAATAAGTCTTTACAATATTTGTTAAACTTGCAAAATTCAAGTGCTTTCGTGAGAATATCAGCAACATTAGTCTTCCCAGATACATGACACAAATTAAACTCTCCTTGAGACAAAATTGATAATTTGAATTGACTCAAATTGATACAATAATTACTTGTACAGAAAACATACTGCAGAACTTGGCATAATAATCGCCAATGCATTTCTGAAGGATTGCTGCAATACTGAGATAGTAATATAACTGCAAACAAAATATCAGGCCTAGACCTTTGGGCTAGAAATAAAAGTGAACCAACAAGATTACGATAAGGTACGTCCTTTACAATCATACCCGAAATCTTAACATTTTCTACAACAATACCTGGACTCATCGGCACTCTTCGATGACACATAGGAACACTTGAATAAATATCTTTCATTTTATTTACATAATTGGTTTGATGCATTAGTATTTGACCATTAAAGTACTCAAATTGAACACCTAGAAAACATGATAAAATTCCAAGGTCTTTAAACTCAAATTTACTACCAATTAACTTACAAACTTTATTCAATATTACCTGATCCTTTACAAACAAAGCCAAATCATCTACGTAAATAAAGACTATTGCAGAAGAATCTAACATGTAAACACAATTACAGTTTAACAATTTCTGGAATCCAAGTTTCATGAAAGTTCGATCAAGTTCCTTGTACCACTCTTTTCCCGATTGATGTAGTCCATACAAAGCTCGTTTTAATTTCAATACACAACTATCATGCTTTTTAGATACAAAACCTTTTGGTTGTTCCAGATAAACTGGACTAGATAGCTTACCATACAGATATGCATTTTTGATATCCAAATGACGGGATATCCACCCTTTCAATACAACCAATAATAGCATAAACACTCTTACTAAAGTAAATGAGACAACGGGAGAATACACATCTTCCTCGTAGTCTATACCTTCAATTTGGCGAAACCCTAGAGCAACGAGACGGGCCTTAAAGCGTTGGATATTACCCTCAGAATCCTTTTTAATAGTATATACCCACTTGTTACCCAGTACTTTTACATCAACTGGTTTGGGTACTAAATCAAAAGAATCTCTACTTTTTAATGTTTTTAATTCAGCTTTCATTGCTTTAACCCACTCGTGTCTCTCGGGTGATGCCAATGACTCCTCAAAAGATTTAAGAATCTTTATTTCAACTAGATTTACCTCTGGATCAGAATCGGTAGATGTGGTTTCACTGCATGCAGTATAATTTGCGTTTTTAACTTCGAAATCAAAATCTTCAGGATTAAATTTAATATTGTTATCCGAACAATACTTAGAAACGTCATTGATATTTCGTAACCGGATACTTTTATCCCGAATTTTCGGTAAGTAGTAAATATCACCACGTCTAGTTTTCACTCTTTCCCAATTTTTAGGGTCCGATTCTAATTCAGAAGTATAATCTTTACATTTAGGTTCTAGTATCTCAAATTCGTCGTCACTAGTTTCCTCATCAGTATTACTGATTATTTTCACTACACTTTTGTTTACTGACCTAGTTTTAAGTCGCTCCCTTAGGTTTTTACCATCGGATCGGTTATTTGCTTGACTATCAAAATTATCCCCCTTTTCCCTCAAGTTCTTAATGAATTCAATGCCAATTTTACTTTCGTCAAATTTTACATGCACGGTTTCAACAACTTTTCCCGTGGCCGGAATATAAATTCGATATCCACGAGTTTTATATGCATAACCAATCATGACGCCTGGTTCTGATCTTGGGGAAAGTTTATTACGTTTTTGCTTTGGGATATGAGAAAAGGCCAAACATCCGAAAACTTTTAGATGTTTTACACTGGGTTTCGATCCATACCATAGTTCCAAGGGGCTTTCATTTTTCGTACCAACAGGACAACGATTCCTGATGTGAACATAAGTAAACAAAGCTTCTAGCCAAAATTTCTTATCTAACTTAGATTCGATCAGTAAAGATCGGACCGCATCAAACGCGTATCCGTTAAAACGCTCGGCAATGCCTCCCATTTCTGGGGTGTAAATTACAGTTCTTTCGTGTTTTATTCCAAGGTTTTCCAGATAATTACCAAGTTTTTCATTAACATACTCTAACCCATTATCTGACCTTACACACTTTAACTTTTTCTCGGTTTGTTTTTCAACCATAGCCAGAAATATTTTAAATTTTTCAAATACTTCAGATTTACTTTTTAAGGGATATATCCAAACCCTACCTGAATATTCGTCAATCATAGACACAAAATATTTAAATCCACTACTAGTTTTAACTGGCGCTTCTCCCCAAACGTCGGTATGAACACGCTCTAGCACATTTTGTACAACTGTGTGATCCAATTCGGGAAAGGAAGCACGTTTAGACTTTGCTTGATGACAAGTCTCGCAAGTTATTTTACAATTCGGAATGCAGGGCAAATCTCTAACGGCCCCATTCCTTGACATCCCCGACATTTTTTGATAATTGCAGTGTGCAAGTCTACGATGCCAAGTTTTAATTTCCGAATCAGATATTAAATTCGCACTTTCATTACTACCTAGTTGACCTTTTTCAGGGTCACTCTCCCAAATTGGACACAGTTCATAAAATTGATCAGCAAGATTAAAAACAATCAATTTTGAGTTATCTGGCGAGAAAACAGTTGCTTTACTATTACCGCAAACTGTTGTATAACCATTTTTATCCAAACGTATGCCAGAAAATAAATTTCGCCTTAAATCTGGTGCGTACAAAACATTACCCAAGTTTACAATATTTAACACACCATCACAATTTACCAAAAATTTCATATTACCAACACCTTTTATGGGAGCACACCCATTACGAGTAGCAACAGACAAATTACCATTTTCAATAGGTTTATAATTTAATAAACGGGTACAATCATTAGTGAAATGGTTCGTTGCTCCCGTATCAAGTGTAAAAATGAATTTTGATTCCAAACTACTAGTCAAAGCAGATTCATGTTTAAATTTAACAGTTGAATCTTTAACTTCTAAATGCGCTTCTGTAATATTAGAATTACAATACTTTGTATTTAGTTTATTACTATTCATATTAGAAGTCTTAGGTTTGTTATTACGTTTAGTACAGTCGTATTTTAAATGACCAAATTCGTTACACGACCAACACGGTCCAATTTTACCTTTATTAGAATTTCCAGCATTATACTTATATATATTACCATTAGAATATTTCCCGCGTTTAGTTAATAACACATTACTAGTTTTAAGTGATTCTTTATTACAATCATATTCTGTTAAAGTTAAACGGCTATTTTCTAATAGTAAAGCTTCGGAAATCTTTTCAACAGTAAAATCTTTATCATCAACAGTGTATAACTTTTGAACTACACCATTAAATTCATCCGGCAATTTTCGGATCAGTTGACAGCTAATATACAGTTCATCAATCTTGTGATTACTCTCATTACACCGAGTTGCAGCTTGTTTTACTCGATTGATAAACATACCTATAGTTTCTTCTCCCGGTTCAAACTTTATGCTGAAGAACTCGTCCAGTTCTCGAACCAACCTGGCGCGGCTGTCCATGTCGAAGTTATCTTTTAATAGTTTCCATGCAGCACTACAGCATGTCACGTCATCCAGAAGCATTTGGTACCGCTCCTCTAGGCAGGTGTAGATAAGGGCAAATCCCTTTTCGTTGACGCGCTGGAAAGACTGCAGTTCCTTCGGCAAAGCTGACGCTCCCGGGTCTTTCACATCACCTGTGATAATCCGCCAGGCTCCGATTCCCATCAGAGCTGCCCGCATCTTGGCCGACCACCGCCGGTAGTCACTCCCATTGAATTTCGGGACAGCAAACCTCCCAAGACCGCTTTCAGATTCATACTCGTCCATCTTATTTTTATTTTAAACTTATTAATTTTAAATTACTATTAAACGCATTCAGAGGCTGGGCTGGGCCCATAACCTCTTGTCACTAATTTGAACAAGATTGTGCAGCGATTTAGCCACTGAATGAAAGGAGGACAAGCAGAAAGCATTGGGTTGACAAGAATGAACAGATTTATTGATAAGATAAGAACACGTATATATACAAGTAGAACTAAAAACAAATTTACATAAATTCATCCAACTTGATGCGGTTACAGTTAATCTTTATCTTATGAACAACAATTTATCGCTGACACTCATTTCTGTCCTCGGATGTAGAATCATCATTAAATCTGCCTTTGGGCTAAAGATAACTTTCCAGAATTTTGGGATAGATGTGAAGAATCATCAATGGAGTCATCTTATTTGAGAGGAAAAATGTCTTAAGTAATTTTTTAAAATGTAGCTTTTGGGGGATTTAAGGAGAATTTACACTCTTAAAACAAACGAGCGATTTTAACTCAGTCTGAGTTAATTTTCACTCCTCCTGTCTTGAAAATGCACTTTCCCGAAAGGAGTGGATCCTTTGTGTGTTAAACCTCCGACAGGAACACTCCAAACGAGTGATTTTAACTCAGTCTGAGTTAATATTCACTCCTTTCCAGCGTCGAAAAAGCACTTCTCCCACTGGAGTGGATTTCACTCTTTTGTTTTAAGAGTGTAGTTTTTGACTGGCACTTGTCAAGCGATTTTTATTTTAAATTTAATGTCTAGAATTTCATTATTAAAAAAATGTAGTTTCATAAAGTGATATTTTAAATTTCAATAGCAGAGATAATGTTTAAAATTCCTGATTACTTTCAATTACCTAATATGAACTATAAGGTAATGAAAGTATTATGGGATTCTATATTTTGTGTTTTCTACACATTTTAGAGGGTGCTGGTTCTAAGAAAGAGGTTTTCGAACTTTGGGTCAATCCGTCCGACCGTCTGTATTAAACAGCTCTACAGCATGCGCAAATAATAGTTTCCAACCTTAAAATTTTATTGATTTAGAAATTAGTAAAATAACGTATATATTTACCTTTCAATTTATTGATTTATTCAGTTGTGTAATTGAAAGTCGTGTGGTGGTACACGCAACCTAGTTTTTTAAAGAAATACATTCTGAAATGAATTAATGATGTTTGTAATATTTCAATAAACTCGAACTGCAATCTCAATACACTGACTTTATTCACATCGATAACTTCGTGTTAGCATTGTTGACATAGAAACTGGTCTCCATGAAGATCTTTGCTGGTGAATGCCAAAGATTTCTATGGTAAAGTAGATGAGGAGCTACTCGTACTGAGCTGCCATCTCCAGCCATATGGCTCATTACGGAGCCCGAATAGAGTCACAAAAGTCCAAGTTAATTTATAATTTTGGTACTGAGAAAAGAAGTTCACCCAGGGCAAAGGCGAGAATCAAACCCGCATCCGTTACAGAGCACGGACTGCTAGCGCAATGGCCTGCTATCCAAAGCACTCGGCCATCGGGCCCCACATGCCACCCAATATTGTCTCCGCGTTGGTTCATGGTGCGGTTGGTAGATTCAGTCTCTGCCCTACTATAGAACTATTTGGTGAATGCATAATGAATCGATATTAGCCAAGATGGCGATTTTTTGACGGTGAAGGAAAGCATTCGGAAACTCACCAAAACTATGAATTGAAACTAGTTACAAAAACCCACATGCTCCAAAGTCTAAGACATAGGGTCCGATCCACTGTTTGGTGACCGAATAAAATTTAATATCGTCAAAGTCGGCAATGAAAGCGTGACGGGCGCTCTATCTTGCCTTACAATCCAAGTTTTTAAACTAGACCCTCAACTGGTTGTCATACGTATTTCTACGATATTCTCTAAATGATATTGATTGACAGCAACACCCAGCTTTTGACTTGCACCTTTGCGCACCCACAGCTAGCAATACCCTCGCAGAGAACCCACCAAATAGGGGTGGAGATTAGAACTAATTAGAAATCGCTATCTAACCCTTTTCCCGTCCCAAGCAGCCGCTCATTACCTCTGTGCCACCCATAGAGTTAAGAAGTTGGGTAATGCTTGGCGAGAAACAGTGTGAAGTCGCCTAGTAAGCTCAAACAAATCACTTACTCAATATACTTTATTTTAGCCAATGCCCGTCGGTGGCGGTTGAGCCATTAGACGGCGAGCCTCCCAATAGTGAGAAATCAATTCAGGTGAACGGTGTTGAAGTCCAGGGCATGACAACAGGTGGCCCTGCAAACATCCTTTCAGACGCTCAGAGCGGGCAAATGTCCCTGTCGGTCACACCAATGCGGTGGAGATGGGCCTGAAGATAATCGTGTCCGGTGGCCGTGCGAAAGCGGGCGACTGCAGCACTTTTCCAGATCGTTGGGGATGAAGCCGGGTACCATCGGAGTTTACTCAATGTTAGTTGATGCTGAAACGCTTATTTTTATTCCCTAAAAAGAGTCATTTTTTAAATTTTCGATTAACTATTTGCCACTTCCTGCTCAACTTCCAATGACGGAAAATTTTACTTTTTAGTTTCAAGTGACGTTGCTCCCAAGCTGAAGACAACTAATCTTATAACCTGTTCGGAATTACTCGTTCAACGACTGACCACGTTTTGAGGGTTCCGAACTGGTTTCTCGATCTTCGACACTCGGATGAGTGACGTCAAAATTTCCGCTAACGATCATGTTCGCGTGTGCTTCTCTGGCCTTGTCACTTGAGTGCTATTTGCTTAATTGTTGGCACGAGATATAAAATTATACAAGATGGTCGTAATTTCTGTTTCAATTAAAAAAAATGCGTTGTAATATAGTTTTTATTAGTCAGAAATCGTCTAGGAGACGTATAAAGCAGATGCAAACTCCACTGTAGATTACTGCCGTAGGCAGATAAGCTGCAGCAATCTCAAAAATAAGTTGCACCACTTTTGCTCTGAAATAATATTTTGTCCAGTGTGTTTTCTTAAATGTTATCACCTAACATTTAAGAAAATTGAGTGGTTGCAACAATGGTCCAAGTCATTATGATAGTTACTGCAGTTTCCCTGCCCACGGCAGAATAGCGCCAAATACTTCCCAGAGAACGTGGGCTTACTTCAAAGCTATCGATATCTTCACTTGGAAAAGGAATTTTTGTATTGTTTTTTTGCCCGGCAACATTTGAAATCTTCTTAACTCCATGGAGCCACCCAAATTTCCCGGAAAACGATCTCCTGGAGCCGTTTTCGGGCTCGCTTAACCGAGGGGGTCGGTTAACCGGAGAGTCGTTTCTACCTTTGGACGTGGATATTGATTAATAAAGTTTTGGGATTGCTTGTTGCGGGTGTTAGAAAGTCACAGGGGCGGGAATAGGTTAGGGTTGGATTATAAATGTAATGTTTTCGTTGTTTATCAAGAACAGTTTCTTTTTTCGATGAGCTCGTTGTGAGAAATTACAGGTGTTTGGGCAAATAAAAGAACTTGTCGCTGTGAGGATCTAACTAAAATTTAAATTTCTTCAATAAAAATGAATATTGTATAATTTCATATCTGATATATGATTGTATACAAAGGAATCCTCAATACTTCTAACTTTTTAACCCTTTCAGTCCCAGTGATGCCATTTGGCATCATCACTTTCAATATTTTTTTTCTAAATGTTTATGACCTCCAAACATACATTATTCGATTCTTCACACTCTGTTCTATTGGGCAATATTTTACATTAATCTCAATAGAAATCAGAACTACTATTTTTTTTATTCAGAAAATAGCTAACAAGCGTTTCACCTGATTTTTGAAAAGTTCACTTCAGTTCCTCATATTTAAAACACAATTTAAACTATTTCGGTTAGAATAATTATTAAATTTTTTTGATAATATGGTCAGATGCCTCAAAATATATAACTCGAAGGGTTTTTAGGTAATATATATATTTTTATTTTGTTGTTTTCCACAGTTAAAAAATTTGGGCATTATTTCAAAAACTAAAAAAAAAAATTAATGATTTTTTTTCTTATAGAAATCTTATTCACAAAATAAGCTTATTTTTGGTCAAATATATCAGATGTTTCTGTAGTGTAGTAAATTTTTGGGACTGAAATGGTTAAGACAAGATTTAAATTTGCTGAATAAATTCAAAATTCCAATGGGTTTTTTTATCATTTCCTGTGATGTCAAATAATATGTGTATTTTACCTGTACTTCTCATTGGATCCCATGAGGTCAAGTACAGCTATTTAAATATGTATTTTAAAAACTAATATTATTTTTAATTAAATATTTAAGTTTATCTAGACTTAAAATAAGCATATTTGCAGGGGGAAAATCTTCTAGTAAGCGAAAGTGAGGACCCAAAGAAAGATTATTATTTATTAAAATTTTAATAGTGTTGTTCGAAAGCTGATAGTAGTATTAAGAAACGAAATGGTTTGTTTACTCATTACTGTGCTTAGTTATTAGAAAAAACTAATCTAAACAAGTAGCAAGAAACTTAAGGTAGGCGAATACCCCAAAATTCTAAAAAATTTTACTATTGCTTTAATATTTTTCCAAATTTGGCATACAGATTTCAAATATAATGAATAATACTATTTAGGCATTTTTTGAAATTTAAATATAATTTATTTATTTTAAACGGTGTTTTTCTACTAAAAAATGAGGTTTACGCTAACAAGTCTACCACATTGAATTTTCGTCCTATAAACATTAATTATGTGTTAAATTCTTCGTTTTAAACAAATGCATGCAATGACCTTCTAGAGTTACATACAAATTACAAGAAAAGAAGTTATTAAGAAAAATGTTATAAATAAACCACAAAAAAAGGATTTTTTCGATTAACTTACACTTGGACATTTAAAAAAAAACATATATTTACACCGGATGTTAGAGGTTCATGGCACAGATATATATTGAAATAGCATCTGTAAAAAAATTCAGGTAAATTAATGTAAAACTTTTAATTCTAGAAGTGTTGGCGCAAACCCCCTTTTTTTAGGTGAAAAACACCGTTTAAAATAAATCAATTATATTTAAATAAAAAAAAATTGCCTAAAAGGCATTGCTCATATTTGAAATCACCATGCCAAATTTGGAACAGATTCAAGTAATAGTAAAAATTTTAGAATTTTGGGTGTTCGCCTACCTTAATAAATATCGATTTAAAAAAGTCAAACAGATTTTCCTTTCAATTTCCAAATCAAACCAAGACCCATTTTCAAACCCTCAGTTCTCAACTTGCAATTAATTCAATATTAACCCTCTCAGTCCCCGTGACAATTTGGCATCATCATTTTAGACTTTTTTTTATCGTTTGCAGCCATTTATGATATTAAAAAGCACATCCTTCGATTCTTCACATTTTTTTTGTTTAGAAAATATTTTTTATTCCATTAGATATCAGCCTTATTATTTTTTTAAAATTATGATCAGAAACATAATGATGCCAAATGACATCACTGGGACAGAAAGGGTTGAAAAATAAACTGCTGTTTTGGAAAAATAATTTAATTTGAAAGAACAATGATAAAACTCACATAGGGATCCATTTTAAACATTTAAATTAATACTGCGTAAGGGTATATGCAACAGTGAATAGTGATATCTATCAGTAGCAGTAGGGGAGAGTGTTGTACATTGGGACAATTTTTACATTTTATTTTTTTTCTTCGATAATTATAGTTAAAATAAAAATTTTAAAGCAGCATTTCAACGCACCAATATATTCCTCTATAATATATTTTTTTAAATTCTGGCAGCTTGAAATTAAAAAATTGCCACTTATTTAAAGAAGAGAGGATAAACTGTCCCAAGGTACAATATGATGTTGTACCTTGGGACATATTTTATAATTCAGTCAATAGTCATACACTAGACCTAATTTGTGTCAGGAAACAAACTTTATTGTTTTTTTCAAAGAAATTCACAAATAAAACTTCATAATTCAAGAATAATTTAAATTATACAGCAAAATTGCAAGTGCAAATTATTTAACATTATAAGATGATACAATATCCCTTACTGTCCCAAGGTACAATACACTACATGGTTTAAATAAAAGCAAGATAGTGGCCAATCTAAATGCATTATCATAATTTTCTCATAATCAATTTTTTTTTAAATCTCCTCTTTTATGAAGAAAATAAAATGCAGTTGACTTTTTGTAAAAGTGCAAAGGTAAAAATTATATTAGAATGAGAAAAATATTTACTTTGGGATAATGAAATATTATTTTTTGTCACCAATTCATCAATTCAATGGTACTTGTGTTAAATTTTATTTTGAAGTCTGTTGGTTAAGGCTACTATTAGAAATAAACAATGTATGAATATTGCCAATAGATTCTTAGAAATTGTCAGTGTCCCAAGGTACAACACTCTCCCCTATTCGAACTGGTCATTTAGCGTGTTCTGACGACGACCAATCGTTAATTGGAATGTTAAGGATTCTAGGGGTAGTACGATGCAAAGTGCATAGAACTAAGAACATTTCAAACTCAAAAGGTTGACTGTCAGAACAAAAATCATTCTATCTGATTTTTAAAATAATTTACTATGGTCTTGAATAGGAATTTATTGTCAGTGTTTCGTATCCAAGTACAAAAAATGTTCTCTAAATGTGCGAAAAATATATCCACCAATCACATGATTGTGATTAATTTATATTTAAAAAGGGAAAATAAAATATAGGTGAAATGCAATTTCCCGTATTTGCAATGTCTCGTATTTATCCCATACTTTTTTTAACTGTAAGAAATTAAAATTGGTTTAAAAATAAATCCATTTGAAGGTTTTTTAGTTGCTTATTCTTAATGAAATACTTAAGATATAGTTTACAATTTCAAAAAATACGTTAGGTGGTAGATTAATAATTTTTTTTTAAAAATGTATTGCCAAAGTTTAAGTTAACATATGCATTTGCACAGATGAATTTTCCAAATATGCCAATTAGACGGTAACTATACCGGTAATATTATCATGTAATAGTTTTACTAAAGCACAAAGTGCAACTACTGTACGAAAATTAACGATTGGTCATTAATGCTAATCAACCACAGTGAAAGCGTTAAAAACCATAAACTTAATCTTTATTGCTATCCAGAAAATACCTTAGAAAGTTCTCCTGATACCTAGAACTTACTAATTGGTAATTAAAATATTGCTAACATATCAGAGATCCATCTGATACTTTAGTAGGCTGAATTTCTTTTTCTTTCTAAGAAACAAAATAACCTAAGTCTTTTTGATAAAATCTAAGAGAAATGGGTTTAGACAAGGTAAACACGTTTTAATATATTTTCAGGCGTAATATCTATTCACTGTTTTTCATTTTAAGCATTATATGTTAGGTATAAAAATAAGAATAACCACAAAACTAATTTAAAAATAAATTATTTAGTTAATTAACTTTTAAAAGAGGTGTCATAGTTTTTGAAAGTTGTCAAAATGTTTTTATAAATTAAAAAAAACAAAACTTAATCCGTTATTTTACTAAAAAATTGTTATGTTTTATTTTTTAATTTTATTTGTTATGCATTCATTTTTTTTAACAGAAGGCTTAAATTTTAAAGTTATATTTTATCGGATATTGCGATTTTAAAAAAAATGCTTTAAATTTATCGGTGTGACTATGCTTCTTACGAAATAATGAAGGGACTGTAATTAGGTGTTAGGTGTAGATTAAACAAATTTTGAAATCTGGTAACTCAAGTCGTTAAGTGTGTAAAAAAAACACTCATATTTGAGATTATACCTCACGAAAACACTTTAATGAGTAGATCTTCTGAAATACCAGGGGCTGGGGAGCCCAGTCGGTTAAGGTGGTTCTAAATTACGACGTCCGTCTCCAATAGCCCTCGTGCAGCTCTAGTGCGACAATAATTCAAACTAAATCTTAAATACCATACGAACGTTTCGTTATATGATATCGTTTTATCCATGTGTATAGTTTCATTGGAATTTAAACATGAAATTTAAAAGAAATTTATTAAGGTTTAGGAAACATTGTATTTTTGTGTACTTAATTTCAAGACAATAAAAGATTGTATGCTTATTTGTTTGAATATATCTAATTTTGTAAGATTTTGAAAACTTTTAAGCAATTTCTTGTCATAATTTACCTATAGTAACTGCATATTTATAGGTATTTATTATGTAGTTTGCGTGAGAAAACACAAGCTTTTGACTTAAGCTTCTCTTGCTGCATACTTCCTTGTTTTCCGGCCTTTTCTAAGATTCATTTGGTTTAAAACTCTGCTAATTTCAGGGGAATCTTAGTTATTGGTGTAAGGATTATGGTTGTTTTTAAAAAGGATTTTAATAACTTCCAAGAGGGGAAAAATCCCCAGCCGGCCATTACTTTTGGAGGAAATCCCTACTTCGGAACGGCTACTTTGTGAAATGGGACTTTTAGTATTTAATGAATGAAAGTGAAGTTGCAGTTATATTAATTGATAATGAGTTATAAGATGTACTTAAGGGGTCATAAGAGTCTTAAAAATGTGCAAAGAAGATACTACAAAGTATAGTTTGATCTTTAATGTAATTTTTTAACTACTCAATACATAAGTATAATTTTTTTATATGTAATTCTATAAGATTTATTTAATATAAACGAAATTTTAAAATTTATGAAACTTTAGCCAAGACTAAAATAAATGATATTAAACATAAAGCTATTTGAACACATTGGGATTAGGCTTGCGCGGCAAATTGTGAGTTCAAAATTGAAAAATTACCAAGAAAATGACTTTATATTGTACAAATATGAACAAACAAAGACTTATACCTAAATTCTCAGCTCAATTTTAATTAGAATTATTTTTTAAAAATTTCAAATCAAAATTTTAGAATTTTTATTAACTTTTTTAGAAAAAAGGTGTTAAAATAATTTCTAATTAAAATTAAGCTGAGAATTTAGGTATAAGTAAGCCTTAAGTAGCGCCTTAAACGTTCATTCAGTGGCTAGTCTACCCTATAACGAAAAATTATTGATTCTTAAACTGTTGAAAATAGTTCATAGCAAGGTTTAACTCATAAAACTCTAATTTTTAATTGCAAAAATATTACTTTTATATTACTTTTGCTTTTTACCAACAGACGCCTCGGAATAGCGAGCGTTATTTTATAACCACACTGTATTCCATGAAACCCCATTTTTTAAAATGCCTTGAACATTTTACCTACGATCTTATATTAAAGACCATAACAAAATTTAATTATGTTGTGAATATCCCCTTGCGCACTGAGTGCGCATACTTATTGCAGTAACATCCAATTATTTGGATTTAAACTAAATTATTAAGAATAATATTTGTGTTGAGAATATACTCAGTATCACATAAAATATAATGTAAAAAGCTGGTCAAGCTATTTATTTTTACGTTATACATAATCATATTAAGGTCAAATTAATGGTCTATCTTTTATCGTTAATTCCAACGTATGTTTGTTTTCCTACTTACAAATGAATTTAGTTGTAACCTTAGGGGAATGTTATAAAGAAGAATTTAATCTGTGTAATGGAGCTTTCGAGTCAGTAGTAGATAAATTAATTCAGGCTCCAATATAGAAACTAGTTTATTCCCTTAATAGCATAAGTCATAATTAAGTATTTATTAAGGATTTACTGCCAATGGAATTATGTATGCCGATAGTATTTTTTAAGATAAGGGTTGATTAAATGCTGTAGTAATTTTTGTGCGAATAATAAAAATCGTTTTTCTAGTACAAAAAAACTTAATCCCAGTAATCAGTTTAGGATAATTCCATGCGAAATTACCTTTTCTGTAATATAAGTCTCTTATGTAAAAGCTGTGCCTCACTACAACTTTTAACTTAACCCTCTAATGCATACTGTTACCGTTTGGTAACAAGTAGCATAATCCACTTTATTCTATTAAATTAGAGCTTCTCCTAGACAAATCTGTGTTTTTTTTCATCTATTACATTTCATTTTAAAGTTTTAGTTACTAATAATCCTCATAGATGACAGTAGTAAATGTGTATTCAAAATTAAAGAGTGAGGTTATTAACTATTGTGCAATTACGTTTTGGGTAGTATTCAAAGAATAATAATATTAGCACTAAATACTAATAAATTGTTTTGAAAAATTAATCATAGTTAAAAAGTAATAATTAATAATAATAATAAAATAATTTTAGTAGTTTTCTAGTCATTATTATCAAGTTGGAATTTTGCAGTTGGTTTTTGTCTTATGGAAAAAATTTAAAAAATTGAAATTATTTAAATTCTAATGCAGTTTAAATTTTTTAGTATTTTTCCCATAATGTGTGTGAGTATTAAAGATACATATATATTTTTTTGGGATGAAAATAAAAATTCATGCATTAGAGGGTTAAAAAAGGAAAAAAAAAACTAGCGAAATTGCTGATCTACACTTATTGCAAGAATAAAAAAGCTAAGTTTATCTATTTTATTTTTTGAAGATAAGATAAAATGTACTTTAATAAGGTCCCTCCCATTTATATAAAATAGTTCTTCCTATAACCTGATTCCCATCTGTCGAAAATTGGAATGGAACAAAATAATTTAAGTCCCCTACTTACCCAAATTTGAATTTTGATGCAATTTCCAAGAAAATTTGTCTTGTTTTACATAGCAATATACAATACGGCAGAAAACGCTTCTGGAACATATTTTCTAGTAAAAGTGCTTTTCGAATGTTCGAAATGGAATGGGAGGGAGGGGTGGATTTTCAATTTCGAACAGAGGTGGTTTGTCCGAAACAGATGCTGGAATTACGTCGGTCATTACGTCGACATGGCTTCTGTAAATGCAATTTTCTCTGGAATCAATCGTTGATAGCTTGGACAATGTTAAGTCAAATGGATATTTTGCCATGTACGGCGGCAAATTTTCCACATTTCAAAGTCACTAAATATTGAAAATAAAATTAAATAACTAAACTCTACGTCGCAACAGCCCATTACTGGACCAAGGCCTGCCGTGCCTATTTCAGCTTTCGTCAGCCTATGTCCCAGTAAGGTGGTCTGCCTCACACAGAACCCCCAGTGTTTCATTCCCAAGCATGCTTGGTACCCGTTTTATCGACCCACTCAAGGGATGAAAGGATAGGTCAACCTCGCTCAATCCAGGATTGGATCCCCGAACCTGTGGCTTGGCAATGCGGACATTGGAACTACTTGATTGAAAAACGCATTTACGGTTTTTTGCTTCCGACCCATGTGAAAGGTCCAATGGAATTAACATTGCCACGACAGTCATCCGGAGACGTAAGTACGGCAAATGTAATCGCGTGTGAAACGAATATATCAACTAAACCGAAATTAAAATGAGTTGATTTTGTGAACAATATACACATTATGATTCTACATTTCCAATAATAAGTTTACAAGACAGTTTAATATGGTTATTTAGTAAGTTATGAACAATAAATTGCTCCTTCAATCTGGTGAAAATAATCACTATTTTTGCGTAAGAAGAAAGGCAACTACATAAAGTGCCACTTTATGTAATTGTTTGTAACCATGCTAAATTCTGTTCGGAAATATTTACAAAAGTCTGTTGAACTTCTACATACTTATCAAGAGAAGGTTCACATATTGATCAACACTCCACATTGAGCCCACTCCTTTTAATTAACATTACGCTCCATACATAGTATATTTGGCGAAATTAATCTAGTGGAGTGGTACTTAGTAAAAAACAATCAACCGTAATTTGAAACTATCCCTTCTATATATAGACCTTGTTTGATGAATTAAACTCTCAATATCTAGCGAAATATTTAAGAATAGTGCCCGGTGGTTCGTACCTGTAAATATATTGCTCTGTCATCAAGATCGAGAATATGTTCAGTTGCACGTAACATTGATCTAGAAGAAAAGTAGAGTGAGGTGTGTGATTTACTGAACAAGGCAGCAAACGAGCCTTTTCAATAACGAAACGCGGAGGCATACACGGCACTATAGCAGAAACGAACGGGGCAGAAAACCCAGAAACTTGCCTATTCGCTATAGGGTTCGTCTTATCTGGTCTCAGTTAGTGATCCACATGTTTATTTTTTTAAAAAGTTGGAATTTAAAGTTAAAGAAAGTTAATTTCTTTCGAACTAAAAATGTTAAAATACATTTAGGAGCCCAAGTCAATATGATAGAGGGGTCTCATATAATCATAAGAAAGTCCCACCCTTCACCAATACCACCTAGATTAGAAGGCCGAAGAACTAAGCAACGCAACGTCACATTAGTAGACCAATTTCGATTTGTTGACCAATAACGTCGTATCTTAAGATGACGTCGCATCTTGATTCATCTTATCTTAAAAATTTATTCAAATGCGAGATCTAGTCACGAATGATCATTGGTCAAAACCACGGAATCGGTCCACTAATATGACGTCAATAGTTCGCCGTCCTTCTAATCTAGGTGGTATTGCCTGAACCCGGACAAACGTAGATATCTGCCCCGGCTTGAAAGTGCTTAACTGGGAACAGTTGGCTCCAATAAGTTGGTATTTCCTTGTTAAATGTTTTAATTTTTTCTAACAACCAAAATTTATTAATAAATTGAAAATATGAACGATACAATATTGTCCCATATCCACAGAATTTACATTAAGTTAGAAGCTGCCAATCAATAACCAACCACGATAGAAAATAGTAAATGTTCAAGCTCAAAGCCTGCCCTAACCCAACTGGTAAAGAATTCATAACCAATTTCCCCTCCAAACCAGCATCTCGCTTAATTATTAATCCTAACTATTGTTACAGAATTACTGGAAAATTACTGAAATTCCCAACCTTTTAATAAGTTAGACACGCAACAATTTTTCATCCGGAAAAAATGTTTTTAGCTCACAAAAGAATTTGCTTTTTCGGTATTAAAAGACATAATAGAATGGTTTTCCGCCATTCCATTTTCCATATGGATTTTGTTACGTCATTAATCTTTGCTATCGTACATCATCAGCTGACATAGGGTTGGACGTTTTGTATGACATTCCTTTCAATTTCGTTGGATTTTTCGGGGTTTTTTTTATCCAGGGGAAATTATGAAATTGAAATTTAATTTAATTGAGATATTAATGGAAGTGGAGGAAATTTGAGGAATGTTCTGTATTTAAGGTGATTGATAGGATTCGGAATGACGTTATAAATGAAGAGAGTTATGATATGGTAGTTGAGAAAAGTGTTGTGAGAAAGAATACTGCGTAGGACCGAATTTAGTATTTTAAGGTAAGGAAATCCTGCTTCTAATTTTTGTTTCTTGGTTTACAAGCCTTGGGAAATAATTGCAACAACATATATCTTGTATGGGTTTTTACTATTTTCTAGTGATATTTTCTTGAATTTATGATGAAAAATACAGAAGATTATCTGAAAGAAGATCGAATCAAAGATAAAAAAGTTGTTACATTAATAATATTTAAAGTGAGAGCTATCTAAAGATTGATGACCACTACCAGCCCCTTGCCACATGGACAGTAAAATATCCTCTGTTGCCAAAAAACGCTATCAGCTAGTGTGCCAGAAAACTTCCTTTACGAATTGCAGAGAAATTATGATTATTTTACTAAATTACTGTTACAATCAATATAAACATATTTCCTCTGTAAAATAACGCTGAATTTCCCGTTGAAAAAATCAATTTTTTATGTTTTAGGCTTCGTACAAAACAGTTTCTACAACTCATTCCAACTTCCCGAATGTCATCGCCTGAGGTGACGTCTTCTAACCACTGCCACAGCATGAATAAGAAATTGCGACAAGAAATTATTTCCCAATTTGCGAGGGAGTCAACGTCTCCTGATCCGGGAAATTAGAGACTCCGGGAAAATTTTATCCGGCACGCACTCTGACCACACCCGGTAAATAACTGGATACCTTCTCATTTAGAATATTTTTTTAGCGTAATCAATATATTTCTCTTTTGGGGATATGTTATTTTGTTATTTATAACTCGTTACCCTTTTACACCTTCGATTATCTAGGGGAAATATTATGAGATAATTATAAGTGGTGAATGGGAGTGGTTACACAGGAGATTTGAGATGGTGTGCTGATCGAAAAACTGGGAAACAGTGAACCAATATAGAACGCGACGCAAAATTTGCTGATACACTTGTAAAACAAAACTTGTGTTGAACTACAACACAAATAATTTTTTCAAGTTATCACAACGTGTTGGAACAATACAAGAATTGTATTGTAAATAAACGATATTTTTCTTTTGGAAATCTGTTATTTTGTTACTTAGAACTTATTACCCTTTACACCTTCGATTATCTAGGGGAAATATTATTAGATAATTGTAGGTGGCGAAAAGGAGTGGTTACACAGGAGATTTTAGTTGGAGTGCTGATGGAAAGATTAAGAAGAAACCTTTGTTAATTCACTCCGAAAACAAAACTGGTGTTGGATTACAACACAAATTTTTTCCAGTTATTACAATGTGTTGGAACAATACAAGAATTTTATTGTGTAAAATAATATTTCTCTTTTGGGGATACTGTGACATGTTATTTTGCTATTTGTAACTAATTACCCTTTGCACCTTCGATTATCTAGGGAAAATATTATGAGATAATTATAAGTGATGAATGGGAGTGGTTACACAGGAGATTTGAGATGGAGTGCTGATAGAAAAACTGGGAAACAGTGAGCCAATATAGAACGCGACGCAAAATTTGCTAATACACTCGTAAAACAAAACTTGTGTTGAACTACAACAAAAATATTTTTTTCCAGTTATTACAATGTGTTGGAACAATACAAGAATTGTGCTGTAAATGTACAATATTTTTCTTTTGGAGATCTGCTATTTTGTTATTTATAGCTTATTACCCTTTACACCTTCGATTATCTAGGGGAAATATGATTAGATAATTGTAGGTGGGGAATGGGAGTGGTTATACAGGAGATTTGAGATGGTGTGCTGATGGAAAGACTTGGAATCAGTGTACAGCTGTGGAAATAAAAAAGTACCCACTTGAGGTTATTTCATCCGTTAGTCACCCTATAGAATCGGACCTTTTTGTGATTGTGTACAATTAACATTCTGATTTAATTGCACGATACAAAATTTGCATAAGGGGCCGTCTTCATATCAAAAATATTACGATCTTTGAAATTTTCAATAGCAACACCCAATTTTAATAACTCAGAAATGTTAAGCACTCTTGAAAACCCTTAAATCTAAGTTTTTGTTACATTTGGATGAATATTTGACGAGTTATTCAATCGAATCACTTGTGGACCTTTTGGGGACCATCTCTAAAATGACAAGCAAGCATGCATGCAAAGCCGTCTTTATTTATCAATTACACACGTAATCTTATACATAGTCCCGTAAAGGGCAATTAAAAAGTATTTTGTGATTTACTCAGCAAATTATGAATAAAATTTTTTAAAAATTGGGATTTCGCTTAAACTTCCTGTCTTAAATTTATTTCTTTAAAAATAATAAGGGGTTTCTATTCATATTTTTTAAAAAAATTAATATAATAATTATTTAAAAATATAAAAATTGTTTTAAATACCCCAATATTGAATGCATTTTATTTGGGTTATTATAATTTCATTTCAGTAAAAAATTCGTTTCATTATCTTAATTATTTATAGATTGGGATAGTTTTTTATGTGCAACTCATTTAACATCATGGGACCTAAACTTTGCACGTCTCTAACTCCCCTAATAATGCTTAAAAACTAACAAAATTTGGCATTTCGTATTAACATGGGTCATAGATTTGAAATATGGACTCAAAAAGCGGTGTTACTATTGGAAATTTTAAAGTTAGTAACATTTTTAATATGAAGATGGCCCCTTATGCAAATTTTGTTTCATGCAATTAACTCAGAATGTTAATTGTTCAAAATGTCAAAAAGGTCCGATTCTATAGGATGACTAACGGATGAAATAACCTCAAGTGGGTACTTTTTTATTTCCACAGCTGTACCAATATACAGGGTGTCCGTAAAAGAATGCCACATTTTATAATATTTTAACAATTCTATTTAAACGCGATACTTTGAATTTCGGAGAGCACAAGTGGAAAACAAGTTGTTTTATTAATAAATAACTGTATTTATTAAATTAAATTGCAAATTGGGTATTCAGTATACAAAACAAAAACCAATAAAAAAGATTATATCTCGGTATTAGCTCTTTAAGGGGGTTCAATACCCTCAAATCGGTGAAAAAATCAAAACAAAAATTATTGGCTTAAAATACTATTACAACCTCTATTAATAATGTCACAAAGTATCAAGACGATTGGAAAACTATTTTTGACATTAAAAGCCATTTTAATGCCATGGCTTCGTAAGGAAATGGGTTAACAATAAAAACTTTAAACGCGTTTTTCTCAGAACTTGATCTTTTGAACTTCGATGTTCCTTTTCTCAAAAACTATGCTATGCATTCTCGTAAACTTTTTTTATATGATGTAATACATAGTATAGATTAATCTGAGGTTATGAATTTTAATAAAACTAAAGTGAAAAAAATGTTATGGAGCAAAAAAGTGAGAAATTTCATGATTTTTTGGGTACTTTAAAACTTATTTTTAAAAAAAATCTAACAGTTATTTAAAAAAAACTTTTAACCTCAGATTAATATATAAGGTTGGTATAATACACACAGAAATTTTTTAGATGATTTGATCAGTAGTTATTGTGAAAAAGTACATTGAAATTGGCCAATTTAACATTACCGATATACAACATACTGAACCCCCTTAAGGCATTAAATAAACGTTTTGCAAATCAGGTATTCAGTATACAAAACAAAAAAAGATTATATCTCGGTATTAGCTCTTTAAGGCATTAAATAAACGTTTTGCAAATCGGGTATTCAGTATAAAAACAAAAAAATAAAAGATTATATCTCGGTATTAGCTCTTTAAGGCACTAAATAAACTTTTGCAAATCAGGTATTCAGTATACAAAATAAAAAAATGCATGATTGTATCCCGGTATTGGCTCTTTAAGGCATTAAATAAACGTTTTGAAAATTGAGCCATCGTCAAGTAATGGATTCAACGAAAGCATGTATGTACTATCTAAGTAATAAGTTAGTTGCTGCAAAAACTGAACAAAATCACCTTGCTCTTCATCTCTCTTGGCCACGACAAAAATCGTATTGTCACTATATTTAATTATCAAGGAGTGAGACCATTCACAGCATATGCAAGTTGATAAGAATAATTGCTCCGTTTAAAAGCTTAGACCGCAGTATGCACTACCATATAACTTTTTTTATTGCCCAAAATACCGATAATATACTTTTGTCCCAACCCCAAAGTCATTTCCACCGGCGATTTCATCTGAGCGATGGAAAAAAAGAAAGACATCAACAGTTTCCATTTATTTCTGCGGATGAAGAAACGAAATATCAGGTCTTAAAATCAGATTTCAGGAAGTCATCTAATTCCTATGACGGTGTCGTTTTCTCGGCGATGTTGGCGAGAGATTACGCGAGTCATCTTTCCCACTTTTATAAACCCTCCGGCTCGTTCTACGCAATCTGTCAAATGAGGCTTCGACGAGAATCGCTGTATGGAAGTCCAAATCGCGAGGTTGCTGTGGGTTTGGTGTAATGTCGCCAAGGTGGCGATTGAGAATTGTAGCGGCTTTAGTCACCCACAGTCTCCCAAAAGGATCCTCTGGGTGAAGATGAGTTGCCTTACCTCGGCTTATATACTACTATTAACGTTGTAATCTGGAATACACTGCGTTGCATAATGATAGAACCACCATGTATTTTCAACCTAGCTTATAATAATTGAAAGAAATCATTGAAATAATTTCTTTTATTGAAAATATACGTAATAAAAATGAAAATAACGGAATAAAAACGTAATAAATGTTTAACTTTTCGTGTAATGAAATAAAAATGCATATATTCTGTTGCAAAATGATAGAACCAGTTATAGTTACTACGTTATAAAAGAACCCTTTATGGTTATAACTTCAGAAATTCGATCAGGCATGCTTTTGACAAGACGTCGGAGTATATCTGCATTAATATTTTCCCATTCTGTTATAATAGCGTCGTTCAATTCTTGAACAGTTGTATATTACTTTCCCCTTGCGTATACGGCCCTGCTCAGCCTACCCCAAACGTTCTCTATTGGGTTAAAATCATGAGAACAAGTTGACCAGTAAATAACCTGCACTCTGTTATCCAGGAAACAATTCCAAGACGTGTTGGCAACATTAATACTGGCATTATGATGTTAGAATTTCCAATATGGACAACCAATTTTTTCTCCAAATTGTCTTCCAACATGTCTTGGTACACATTTTTCATTCGACCAGAGGAGAACACATTATTGGTCTGCCCTGCGCTTCCAAAACCAGCCCAAACCATTGACGATCGTCCCCTTCCCCCTACTGTTTCTTAGAGAAAATACTTTCTTCATTTCGGAGATCCCTCTAATAGTAATTCCATCCGCCAGGACCATCCAAGTTGAATTTTGTTTCGTCCCTGAATACTATTGAAGCTACTGTTCTTCCCAAGTCATATGTTCTTTTGTAAATTGTATAATTTTTTGCTGATGGAGCTCTGTAGGTCTTGGCTGTGTTTTCTTTTTCTTGCACACAAGATGTTCCGTTCCGCCTAACCACTCTTGATAAAGTAGACTTGTGAACGTTGATTGTGGTATCTCGTGATAATCTGGTCAACGTTTTCCCGACTTTTAGTTTCTTTACAACTAATTTTTCTGGCCGAATCGTTACTTTCGAGGTCGTCCAGTTGATTTGTTCTTCCCATATTTTGATCTAAGATGGAGAAAATTATTAACCACGTTTGGTGAACGTCCGATATGTCTTGCTATATTCCGTGACGACAATCCTGCTTGGTTTAAAGCTGCAATTTGCCCCTTTTCGGAATCTGATAACTGCTTTTTCCTACCCATACTTAATAACACCTTTTCAAATCTATTGATTTGACTTATTCACAATAAATGCAAGCAAGATTAGTTTAAATAGATCAAAACAAAGCTTTTATGGCTAGAAAAGTTCCCGGTTGCCTATTTCTATCCTCCTTGAGAAGCTTCAACACATGCAATTTCTCCTGTTTGCGTAAAAGTAAGAGTGGTGCTATCATTTTGCAATAGTAAAGCTCCATTTGTTTTAAACATTTGCTTATTAAGCCAAACTCAAAACTTCCCACAGCTTGATATCTTGCATTCTACTTAATTATACTATTATAGTTTCTGGAAGTATTACAAACTTATTCAAGAATATGTTATACAGTTTTTACTCAGAAAAAACAAAGTGGTTCTATCATTTTGCAACGCGGTGTAGTGGTAGGAACGTGGCGGTAAATCAGTGCCACCTAGATGTTGATGGCATATTGAAAGTGCGTGTGTGGTAGTCCGCCACACCACTCCCCTCTATAAGCAACGAGGTAAGGAACCGTGCACATGTTGCTTCGCTGTAAGTTGAGTTGAGTGCCAACAGTTGAGCTGAGTTGTGGGCAGTGCTAAGAGCATTATCAGCGAATAGCAACCTTGTCGGAGCGCGTCGTAGTAGCGCTTCATTGGAGTGGATGACGATCATGTCCACCGGTCACGACTGTAGCGGCTTCAGTAACCCACTGTCTACCAAAAGGATCCTCTAGGTGGATATGAGTTTTCTTGGTTTATATACTACTGTTAACGTTGAAATCTGGAATGTGGTAGGAGTGCCACCTAGTTGTCAGTGCCACCTAGTTGTTGATGGCATATTGAGGTTGCGCGTGTGGTGAACCACCACAAGTCGAAAGTTTGTTAGTTTCATTATTTTGCGTAGAGTATGTTCTCTTCATAATGTTTTTTTAGACGAATTGTAGTTAATTAACACTTAACATAAAATGTACATTAAATTTGTTCCTTGAGTTAAGTACTTGGAATCAGACGAAAGAGGTAGCTGACTTACAGGTCCCGACAATCTCATTTTTTAAAAATTGGTTAGAATTTTTTTTAAAAATTTTGAATTAATAATTTTACAAAAAGTATTCGAAGCAATTTTAAAAAGTAGGATTATTGAAATATGCAAGTTATCTACATTTATTATTTAAAACGGCTTTTAAAAATATTTAATACAGCTGGAGAAATGTGGCAGAAAAAATAGTTTTTTTCCCCATTGGATTAACATTGAGGCACTTGAGTTTGGAGACCCTGGCTCAGCGCGCCCATCTCCCTTTAATGGTATGGTAAGTTTGATGAATAATATTAATGGTAGGCAGTATACCGCACTGGAACACAAGAAATTCGCGTATGCCAATAATCCAACAAATGCTTTAAAAATGCACACACTTCAACAAACTTTAGCCGAACGAGCAATAAATCTTTTCCGACCAATTGCATTTTAAATCCCTTCCATCTCCTGCTCAATCTCATGATAAAGTTCAAAACTACAAAATTTCGCCAACGCAAGCGAATCCTCACCAAAACTGATGACCCCGCGCGATTTCTTGTATCTCTCGTATCTGTCAATCTTCCATGTTCGACGTTGGGGAGGGCATATCGGCGATACGAAATCCAGATTCCTGCGAACCGGAAAAATGTCCCGGATCACTATCTCCCAGTTCTCCCGGAGCACTTTTCCAGGGGAAAATTTTTCAACCGGGAAATTGGTGGATGTCACTTTAAAAATGAAGACGGAGCGAGAGGAGAATATTTTAGTGGCATTCTCACAGTGGCCCGGAGCTGTCATGTTAAGATGTATGTGGAGGCATTAAGGCGCGTGATATTTATATTTGAATCGCCAAATGCCAAATGATGTCTAGTCCGCAGGAGGGTTTCCGTACACTCTACTCCTTTTCACTAAAATCTTTAATGGAAGAAGCGTAAAGGGAAATTCTCCAATTGGCTTAAACCTTTTTAACATAAGATATTCGTGTGAGCTCTTCAAGAAGCCAAGTGGCATTCAGTATTCGGTATGGGTGTGTCAAATGAGTTCGCTCTTTGATCGAGAAGTTTTCCAAAAGTTGGAATAAAAATGAAGATAAAGGTCTGTAGATTTGCAATTTTGAATACTAAATATATGTGCCTGATATTTCGTGTCTGGCGTATTAGTAATATGAAACTAAATTATGTCAAGTTATTCTAGACATAGTCTCGGCGTTATGCCAGTCTAATTATACGGAGTTCATCATGGCCTACTCAACTACTAAGGCCGAAGTAGCTTTCCCAAACAAGCTCGGGGACGGAAATTTTGACGTCATAGTTCCGAAGATAAAGAGAACCTGTTTTGAAACCTGTTCGGAACTACTCGTGCACGGCTGAACACATTTTTAGGGTTCCGAATGCTTCCGAACTAGTTTCTCGATCTTCGGCACTGGGAACAGTGACGTCGAAATTTCCGTCTACTCTCATGTTTGGCCGTGAGTTAAGTTGAATTGAATCATAGCCGCACTAGAGCTACAGGAGGACTAGTGATGAAATGACACCTCGGTAGCCAACCAACACAACTTTAAATAACGGAATCGTACGCAGAGCCGGTATTTTGGAGCATATATTTTAGGTGCACTCGTTGAACAAAGGGTATTATTCGTTGGACTTAAGGCTTTGAACACCGTTTATTGGCTGGCCTCATTACAGGGAGAAATGTCACATATTGTATACATGGATCTTTATTGCCGTCATAGCAGAGAACCGTCATTTTTTTTAGATATTTGGCAATAATTGTATACAAATTTCTTTATTTCGCAAACCAATACTCTTTTATGTCTGTCAAACGAAATAAGGCCAAGCAGCCTGTATGGTGGTCAGGACCCTCGGCTGTCTCCAAGAGGTTGGTTCTATCCCGAATAGGGCATGAATGTATCTCTGAGAAGAGAAGTCGGTTTCCGAAACTTTCTTCGACGGAAATGGAATTCAAAATTAAAAACGGAAACCTCTTCTTATCCTTGTCTAGATTTAGCGTCTGCATTAATAAATGCATTCTCTTTTATTTGTCTTGTTATAGTAATGTTCAAATTAAATGAAGTAGACACAATGACCGCACTGCATGAACCAGATAAAATATTCTTCTATTAGTGTTCCTAAAAAATATTACCCCATTTTACTAGTTTTCATTTTAACTTATATTTAAAAAATTTATATTTCTTTTAAATTATTTTCCTATATTAACTATTTTCCCTGAAAGTTGCGTATTGACTTGATAGAGATTTACATCCTCTCCTGTACCTTCCATTTTGGGAAGTTCTGTTCTAACCAACAGACTTTCTAAATTATTTTGCTTTTTGAAAGATATGAATGATCGTATGGTTTTGTCTGCCCATGAGTATTAGAAAAATTTCTGCATGCATTAAAGTAACAGGAAAATAAGCTATTTTAGTTATTTTAGAACTTTTGGGTAATTGCAACCACCTTTGTATGACCCTTTATTCAAAATACCAGACTGTCTAATTCCCTGAGGGAAAAGCAAATCGATTTTAATGAAGCTTGTTTTCACTGCAGGAGATTAAAATTTTAATTGTTAACTAAACATTTAAAATGTTTTTAAAGAATATAGTTATGTTGCAGATAATTGAAGAAAGAACGTGAGAGGTTAAATTTAAAAAAAAGATTTTTGTGTCAATGAGCATGTTACTGCCTTCTTTAACGATATCCAATTTTCAATTTTTTTCACACATTTTTAAGTTTAGTAGATTTTTTAGGGTTTGCAACCACCGTTTGCATGAGTGAAAACTAAAAACTTTAAAGCTATCATTTTCGCACTTTCACCTTTTTGTCACTTCTTACGTCCTTCCACTAGGTCTTTAATTATAAAAGAATCACCTATATTTAAAATTTTTAAATTCAGAAAAAATATAATTATTTTAACTTTTTAACATACTCTTAAAACGAACGAGCGATTTTAACTCAGTTTGAGAGTTAATTTCACTCCTCCTGTCTGGAAAATGCACTTACCCGGAAGGAGCGGATTCTTTGTGTGTTAAGCCTCCGACAGGATCAATCCAAACGAGTGATTTTAACTCAGTCTGAGTTAATATTCAATCCTTTCCAGTGTCGAAAATGCACTTCTCCAACTGGAGTGGATTTCACTCGTTTCTTTTAAGAGTGTACGTGCGTTGCTAAAAAACATTCATTTATATAACATTTTATAAGGCTGTAGGCCTCAGAGGGTTTTAAACTTAACCTCTTGAGACCCGAGTAAAATCTACGCGTATATTTTTAACCTAAACATACTTTTCATACAAATATATGCTAAAAAATATGTTTTTCGAAGAAATTAAAAAAAATAGCTACTTTGGGACACGCCTTAAACTCTAAAAATACACATTTTTGGTGCTATAAATGCAACAAAAAAGGCCGTATCACTTATTTGTAGTTGTTTTTAATGCAAAATGCTTTTAAAATTAACTACTAAAAGAACTTTTTGAAAAGTTTGAAAATAAAATTATTTTTTTTAAAGAACTCTAATATTGTATTGACCCTCGTTCACCTTCATTTATTATAGATATAAATGACCTATAACTGTAATCAAAGGCTGAAGACTGATATTTGGGATTTTCTTCTATCGGACCAGGTCAATTTCGAAACTAATTAACATGTTAATTGCTTTTGGTGAGGTTTTAAAAAATGTCTCCAAATGAGGACACCAGGTCACAAGAGGTTAAATTTAAACTTACCCCTCAACAATTTATTTTGTGAGTGCTCCCCGACTCAACCATAAAAAAAAGTCGATTTTTTTTGACGTCCAACAAGCCCTGCCATTTCTTCCTTTGATTTATAGCCATCGACACAACATCAAAAAGTCGTTTTTCAACCCCGACGTATTAATCCAGTTTAAATCGGACACAGGAACCCTTGTCATTACTGTTTGCCCTACTGGCATGTCCTCTTCTTTCCCCGGCTGTACTTTGACAGGGCTGTAACGGCTAAATCCTTGCAGAGCTACCATTTCTGTGGCTGTTCCGCGTTTATTATTATTATTATTATTATTATATTATTATTATTATTATTATCACTTCAGCTTTTAGCCCTTTCAGTTCAAGTGATAGCATTTGGCATCATCATGTTTCCGATCATAATTTCAAAAAAATAATAGGGCTGACATCTATTGGGATTAATAATTTTGATAAGGGGAGATCATAGTTGAAAACGACCAAAAAATTGAATTTTTGAAACCAGTATTTTCTGGTAGATGGAAGCCCGATCTATCGAATGAGACCAATTTTGTATCGATTGGTTAATTATTTCTTATAAAAAAATTAAAATTATAAAAATAAACACATGCGTCACGCCCCCTTTGAATTACCAATTGTATGCTAGTATTATTTATGTATTACATTATAAAATACGATTTTTTTTTGTGTTGATATTTGGAACCTATTCACTGGCTCAATGTAAAAAAAAATCCTGACGATTTACATGAAATTCGGTTAACAAGGAATGTTTCAGTGGTCATTTCGAGTCCGTGTTAACGGGATCGACTGTAATTTGTTTTTCGCGTTTTTCTCAAAACTATAATTTTCAACACATAGGTACCCAAATCTATTGAATATTTTTTAATAATTTTTTGTGTGTGTTATAAAACCATTTTAGATATATTTAAGTCACCTAATTTAGTCTTACAAATTCAAAAAAAAATATTTTATTATTTTACACTTTTCTTCCTTGAAAATCAGAATTTTTATGAATGTAGAATATACTGTTTTTAAAATAAAATTTAGAAATTATTTTAGGCAAAAAAATAAGTGACTTAAATAGATCTAAAATGGTTTTATAACACACACACAAATTTATTAAGAAATATTTAATGGATTTGGAGAAAAGTGTACCGAAAAAAATACTTGTATTTTGGAAAATTCGTAATTGTATGTTTCAAAAGATGTCTTTTTTCAAAATTTTTTTTAAAAAAATAAGATTCTTAGGTGTAAATATAATAATAAAAGTACAATTTATAATTTGGTAAATTTTTTTAATTGTACCTTAGTTTTTAAATGATTTGGAGCCTTTCGAAATCAATACTAAGAATTGCTCATTTTTGTTGTCGCTAACTATGATCCCCCTTTAATAGAAAATGTGTGGAGAATCGAATGATGTGATTTTTAATACCTTAAATGGCAATAGACGACCAGAAAAAAAATCTGAAATGATGATGTTTGTCATCACTTTGTCTATGTTGGTACACTCTTAAAACAAACACTCCTAATTTAACTCAGTCCGAGTGGATTTCACTCCTTCAGACTGGAAAATGCACTTCTCCTTTTGGAGTGGATCCTTTGTGTGTTAAACCTCCGACAAGATCACTCCAAACGAGTGATTTTAACTCAGTCTGAGGAAATATGCATGCCTTTAGGGTGTCGAAAATGCACTTCTCCAACTGGAGTGGATTTCACTCCTTTGTATTAAGAGTGTAGAGCTAATATTTAGCAATGCTTATGATAAAAGATCATGCTAAGAAGGGACTGACTAGGGTACTTTTGAAATTGCAAATATACATAAAAGTGTTCTTTTGAAATGTAATTTTTTTTCGCTAGATATGAAAACAGTTAAAACTATTTTTAAAAAATGGTAGGAGGAAAATATCATTCGGTTGGTAAATTAATAATTTAAGTCATTATATAGGGTGGCATAATTTTTCACACACCATGGTTATTAAAAAACAAAGTAAAAAATTATAACTAAGAACTTTAACTTTATGAATTTTTATAACAGTTTGCTTTCTTTAATGTTTTCATGCCTCACTTGAATGGTGTAGTAATTCTTTGATGGGTATGTTTATTTTAAACTGTTGCAATTTGGTTATGGTACATCTAAAGTTTTTTTTCTTCTGAAACCTTTATAATTGTCATTTTGGTGAAAACCGAGTTACAATTTTGTTGAATTATCGCTGAACATTGCTTTTCTTTACTTGGAAGCACACGGTCGTATACTTTAACCGAATTTATTTTTCCAAGAGGGTTTAAGACAAAGTACATTTACTTTTTTCCTTTTCATAACTCGATGAATTTTCGTGGGGGGGGGGGTAGAGAAGTTATGACGGAAGTTATAAGTAGGGATTGTAACGAATGCTCTTTTGGAAAAATACTTTTCTTTGTTAAAGTTTTTTTTAACATTGCCAACAAGAGAGGAGTCGAAAGTTCTGAGGCCACCTAGCGTACGATGCCGCTCTATAGTTGCGTTGTGTGCGCGCGCAGGTGTCGATATCGTCACTTGACCAGGAAAATAAATTATGAGGCGCAATTGGCTGTGTTTTATATCCTAATGCAGGGATTCGCAACCGGTGGTACGTTAGAAAATTTCAGGTGGTACGTGTGAGTGATGTTAGCTATATGATGGGATATTTTTGATATAATTATTTACGAGTTGCTTGTGTGAGAGTTTATTTTATGAACTATTGTACATAAAAAAACCATAGAAGCAGAATACGTGTTGAAGATTATTTTAGGGTGTGAAGATAAGTTCCATTACTCCTAACACGTTGATATTTTAATCACATGCAAGCAACAACAAATTTCGCACTAAAGACTATAAATGTATATTTTGAATGGTAATTACTTTTTTGCTGAGTGTGTACTATTGTTTTGTATGTTTTTAGACCTATAGAAAATAAATAAAATTGTAAATTAATACCATTTTAATATTTAATTTCTCCTCTATTATAAGCACGTTATAAATAAACAAATATTTAAAAATTAAATATAAAGTTTTCTGAAGGAATTTAATTCAAAAAGTCTTCAAATACTTTTGGAAGAGTAAATATTATCGATTTATTTAAGATATTTAGGTCTGGTGGTACGCAAAAATTTCTCAAAAAGTCAAGAGGTACGCAGTTGCAAAAAGGTTGGGAACCCCTGATGGATGCTTTAAATAGAGAGGCGGAGAGCATAAAACCTGCGTACTTAACTATCTATAAAATTAGAAGCATACAGAGGGACAGCATGCGATTCCTTTGTCAACCATCTCCACTCTTCTTCCAAGACGTTACCGAAAGTATTTTTACTTGTCGGTGATTGGTTCAGGCATGTAACGTCAGCACACGAAACCAATCAGTGAAAATCCTCACGGTGTACGTATAGGAGGGAGAGATGAGTGTTTGGAGAATATACACTTGTTTTGTCCTGAACCTCCATGTATTCCCAGCTTAACAAGTAATGGTAATGTAATCGTTTCCGGCTGCCTATTTCTAAACACAGCCAATAACGCCTCGTAATTTAGAAAACCTGGTCATGTGACGAGGTCGACACTTGAGCGGGCAACCAACGGAACTTCGAGCGACATCGTACGCTGATGCCGTCGGGACCTAAGACTCCACACATTTAACGAGCACGTCTGTCCCAGTGTACTCGGGCCCATTCGTCACGAGTTGGATTTTTCTACTATTTCCAGTACAGATATCCGATTTATAGGATGACTGGCAGCAGGTAGAATTCGAACCCCCCGCACTCCTGAGAAGGATGAATTCTCTGAGGCAGATGCCTTAACCACTCGGTCACGGACGGGCCAGCTTAACAAGTACAAAATAGAGGAAGTTAACTTATTTCACATCGTCTATATTATATGTGACCTGAAGCGAATTTCGTTGGATCCGAATAACAGTCATTAAGCTTTGGGAGGTAGCGAAGAAATGATCATTCATTTTGATGAAGATTTTTTTCCCCAAAGTTTTTGTTTTTGTGATCCAGTAAAACAAATCGCGATGTCACAAACACAACAAAAATTAAGAAATTTCCGAGGGCATAATCTTTTCACTCCCGCGTGCTTTGTCAATTTAATGGTCCTTCCTTCTGGCCCCGTGATCCCGTCATTTAATTTGAATAATAGCGTCAGATGATATTTCATTTTTAGCGAATGGCATCAACTACTGATGTTGATGACGTAATAGATGCTTGTTTTTTGAATCTGGATTGTCAGGTGATGATGGGTTGAGCTTGAAGTAATGATTCTCAAATGATCTTCAATTTGTTTTCATGTCACATGAAGAAAGTTTTGATTTTTTTTAAAAAAGAGAAACTACCTAATGGAATTTGATCGATGCATTTGGGGGGCTCTGAATACGAGTCCATAAGAAGTTTTTTTGTGCTACAGATGTTTTCAAGTTAAAGCCGATTTTGAGGATAGCGTAAAATCTGAAATAACTCGTAAAAGATCAGACTTCGATTTTTTTATTATCTATCTATAAAAAAGGAGAATAGTAGAACGGACTTATAAATGGGCTTCTAACATGGAATACTAATGTATTATACCAATATATAACCTATAAAATATTTTCTCTAAAGTAGAAAACAAAATAACTTGGAAGGGTTAAAAAAAACTTATATTCCAAGTCGAAGAAATAAAAAAATTCTGTAAAGATGCCTTATGGAAAGTTGTCCAAAGATTCGGCGTTTATCTGTTTATAATATTATTAAATTGAAAATTTTAACTATCTCTCTCTTAAATTGAAAATTTTAACTTGCTCAGTGCGCAAAAATAAATATCGCAAGAATCTATCATTATTAGACAATTTCATCTCAGGTAAAATGCCTTTAAAAATACAGTAATTTGACCATATGAATATCAAACTCTTACGACAACGCCAAATTCACATAATTAACTTCGAACAAACCAAAAAAATTCCCCTCTTCCCATTTCAGGCATACTAAAAACTGCTGTAACAGTTTTTAAAACTGACTCCACAGATTCAATAAGGAAACGGAAACGAAGTTCTAAAATTCCGTTACCCTTTTCATCTCCGATTATCCGGGACTGCATTTTCCGTCCGATTTCCGTCTCTAATGACCGTGTGGCCGGATATGTGATAGCAGAGGAAAAACCTGATATCATTAGAACGTTAATTAGCAAAAATGCAGCGAAGCTACTATAATTGGTCGCCAAGGCTTGGCTTGTAAAAGCGAAAGTCGGTGCTTGTAGTTTTACTATGGAATCAAGTAAATTTTATAAAGTAGTAACTGTCATATGATTATTCTTTCTTTAAATAGAAGAAATGTTAATAAAGCTACAAATTTACACAATAATTTAGAAGTTTTATTCATCAAAAACATCGCACAAAGATCATTTTGGAATTCTGAATACAGCTTTCTTAAAAGTGGATGTGTTTCCATGGTGACGTTCAAATGATAATGCCAATTTAGGAAGGTTGACTAATTTAAATATTTATTGCAATATATTTAAGCCTTCTGAGATATAAGCATATTGGCTTAAGTGTAAACTTATTTTCATAGCGTGAGATTAAAATTCAAATTAAACTTTTAGTTAAAAAGTGAAGTTTTTAAAAACCATATTTCTGTTGCAAATGACTATAAATTACTTCTCTAATTTATTAAAATTAGAGTTCGAATTAAAATTAAAATTGTACTTTAATCCTTTTTCTACATTTGCTGCTGCTTGTTTTTCCCTTATAGTAAAAAAACACATACTTTTGTCGCAAAGCATGTTAGACGAGTCATTACAAATGAAGAGTACACGGGAATAACCGATTGATTCATTAGGCGGACGACCGCAATTGCCTGCTTGGCGGCATAAAACCGGTTTCCCTCTTTCTTCTTCACTTGGTCCAAGCGTTGGGATCGCCAATCGCCTGATCTTGGTAGCTAGGAACCACAGAGGTTGTAGTTAAAGTATTAGCGTGGCATATCACGTGACCTACAACACTGATACTTCATTGTGGCTCTTTCTGGGAGCTCCTTGCGCGTCCCGTCGTTAGCATTGGAGGTCACGGGATCTGCCACTCAATTACTTCAACTATGATATCTATGATAGGAACTGGTTTCCTTACACAAGTTTAGGCGATCACTCGCTATCATTGCCAAAGTGGCCTGCTAAGGAAACTTCTCTGCAAAATCAATCGCTTTTTCCCGTGTACTCCTCAAATGTATTCGATGCTATCTATTATAGCGCGTCTATCTATTATAAACTTATATCCGATAAATATAGCAGTTACATTATTATCTAACCATGAATAGATGTGCGATAATGAGAAACCAAAGATGGGTACAAAGCGTCTAAACTGTACATCATTAATGATGTAGGTTTTTGTCGATGATGTATTTTGTCTAAGCTTTTAGCCGATATAGGTTGTTAGGAAAATGAGTGATTAACAAATACGCTGCGTTGCAGTTGAAAAATAGGGGTTTAAAGTTTCAAGGCATCCCAGCATGTTCTAAGATATATTTTTCAAGTTATATATTCTGTAAAGCTTTTTTTATGTATTTTAAAACATACAGTGTTTGTGGATTGTAAATACTTAAACAATTTAATTTATTATTTAACCTAAAAAGGGAAGTTATGTGGTTTTTTTTAAAGAAAAGAGTTCAGTTCAGAAAAAACAATGGAGTAATGGGCACAAGGCAAGTTTCGAGATAATGCCGACTGGACCGGTATCGAAAATGCAATCTCGGAATTATTAACCCGGCAGATTACCTGAGCTGGCAAATGCAAATACTAATTTTTATTCTCTCTTTTTTTTCCATGTACTTAAGACAAAATTTAAGATAATGAAAGTGTGGCGGTCACCACACATGCAACTTTAATATGCCATCAACAACTAGGTGCCGCTAATTTACCACTACTTTATAAACACTATTCCAGATAACAGCGCTAATAGTAGTATATAAGTAGAGGTAACTCATCTCCACCTTGAGGATCTTTTTGGTAGACTGTTGTTACTGAGGCCGCTACAAAAGTATTGCGATGGAGTGGCAGATACACAAAATCTCCGAATCGGTGATCCATCTGTGTATCTAAAACCACTTTACAGCTTTAACTAAAAGATATGTGGACTTCAAATTTGGTACATGAGTTCCTAGTACCTGTCGAACGTATTGCAAATGCACAAGGAGTAGCTGTAATGCTCTTTAGGCCTTTAAAATTATTGAAATTATATGAAATGAGGGGTGTCCCATGTGTAGGTCTTGTTCAGCGTTAATGCCACTAAAACAAATCTTTTCGTAGTAAACCTCAAATAACTGTCAGTCATAAACTGTGTACTCTAACAAGCAATATAGCTATATATTTATTGTTCGTTTATTACCTTGTGTCGATTGCCCAATTTCTGTTTCGAGCAGTTGTAAAACAACTCGAGAACCCCCGGTACCCCTAATAAAACATGGATTTACATGGCCATCCATGGATGAACTTCTATACGATGTAGTAAGAAACCTACATTCGTATAATCCTTCGCACTTTCACTGCATAAATTAACGGTGACCTTAATTAATATCTCAAAAGGCTGTCTGTGTAAAGTAAGAAACTGATATTTTAAAATAATTCTACATTGGAAGTTTGCAATTCATAAATTTTACTCAATTTTTGGTTGTAAGTTTTAAGGTTTTCTTTAGTTTGCAGGTAATACGGTTTGAAATTCACTTTCGTATGGCGGATTTATTGCAAGGGGGTGGATAGCCAGAATTCTAGTTAGGAGAAGCTTGAGCTCTTCAAACTGTCAACTAGAAGACAACTATTCCTAGATCATCCCTATGCTGGTTACGTTCCTTCAATTTAAACTGGCAAATCAGCACAAAATGAAATAAAATGAATTTTTATGCTAATCAATGTGTAATTTTGGCTGTTCTGGTTGTTATCTATAATAAAACAGATATTTTGAATGGAATGTATTTTAGATAACGTAGACAACTCAAAATCTAACTGTTTAAAGTAACTTTTAAAATAAAAAAAGACTATAGGTTTTATTTGTTTAGATTAAAGTCAGACTACAACATATCTCAGACATGGGCTATTAGTGACAGTTTCCGTACTTTTGAAACCGAAGTTCAATTGACGAGGCTCACATCAAAAATTGAAATCAAAGAAACTCTGCAGGGACATCGTAAGAAATTTTTTAGTTCAAGGCCCACGACGCCAACGGTCAAATTATATTCTTATTCTATTGCCGTTTTAATTCTTTAGTCTACTCTTCGATTCCATTTTCGAACTTACAAAACAGATTTGAAATAACTTCTATGAAGAAAAAATATTTTCCCTGCCACATTTCCCCGGTTGTATTGAATATTTTTACCAACTGACATTTTTATGTGATAAATGTAGAAATGTGGAGGTGATAATAGTAGCCGCTCGCGACAATCCCACTGTTTGAAATTGATTTTTAAAAAAATTAATTTTGAATAAATAATTTTACAAAACGTATTCGAAGCAATTTTAAAAAGTTGGACTATGGAGACCTATAAATTATCTACATTTACCATTAAAAAATAGCTTGTAAAAATATTCTATACAGCTGGAGAAATGTGGCAGAGGAAATAGTTTTTTTCCCATTTGGATTAACATTGAAGAGCTTGAGTTTGGAAACCCCTGGTCCAGCGGGCCCTTTCCTTTTTAATGATGAACAGTTTTTTTTTTCGAATTTTTTCCCACCACATTTTGAAATCAATTTCACAGAACCAAACATTACCAGCCAATTCCCAAACTCACGAAAACTCTCCAACAAAAAAAAACTTACAAATAACTTCTACAAAACCCAATATATAAAAAACGGAAACAAAGAAGGTTAAGCAGCATATAAAACACCAGTTTCTAAAGCAAGGGACTTGGGTAATGATTTTATGCCGTGTTCTAAGACGTTCTTGCGTAAAAATCATTTTTGCGTAAATCGAAAAAAAAAAAATATCCAAATGACTTCTTCTACAAGAAAGAAACCTTTTTTCCAGTTTTATTACTCCTTTTTCCCTTTTTCTCCAGTTTTTTTCCAAGAGAATACTTTCGTGTTACGTTTGTCTAACATTTTGATTCGTTTTGTTAAAGGTACAGACGTCACAGTTCCCAGGAATCCTGATGAAATTTAACCACTTCTGAGGGAACGAATCTTGTTAGTAGGAGGGTCACGCGAAATTTCTGCGGAATGCCGGAATTTTTCGGTCCTGATTCTTTGGCTTTTTTTTTCTCCTTTTGGAATTTCGCAGGTGGTTAGAATATAATGGCATACATTCGTTTTAAATTGGATGATTTATTTTTTTTTCATGGTGATTATCGAATAAGTAGGGGTAGCTTTGGGGTAGATAAAGGGGTTGTGGAATTCTCCATTTTACAACTCAATATAAAATACATAGTTCCATCCTGCAATATATAACGATTCTCCCCCCATCAATATATAGTTCTTCGATATTAAAAAAAATCGAGAAACATTTACTAATATATAAAAAAGGTGCATTTTACGTTGTCATAGAATAAAAAGATTTACATTCTAAAACGCAAATCGAAAGTTAAACTAAACATTGCATCAAGAGATGCTCGTTTATATATTTTAAAATATTATTTCTTTACTCGTTTGATTTTCATACTGATGAGTGAACTTCTATTAAGGGGGTATAGGACACAAAATAAAAAAATAATAATAAATTATTATCTTAAAAAATAACACAAATATTTTGGAATAATTTAAAACAAAAATCTGGTTGCACGGTAGTGCAACCGCCAAGTTCAGGGCACTACCCAACCTTTTCTGGAAGGGTTTCGGCGTGTTTTCGGACCCTCCGTTCTTTGGTTCTATGCATCACAGAAATGAGTTTAGAAATTTTTATTGGTCAATAGGAGCTTGATGAAGAATATAAAAAAAATCAGCGTTCTATCTCTTTTTATCTCCGAGAAAATTGAATTGGAAAATGACCACTTTTGGGGCTCACTCACTCACTCACTCACTCACCGATCATCAAAATGTTCTATGACACCCACTTGTTCTAGAATCCCGAAAATTGGAATACTTTTAGATTTTGTCGTACAACCAACATAAAAAATCCGAAAATCGAATATTTAGCACAGGTTTGTTCTTAAATGGCTTGGCGCCTTTTTTCAAAAGCAGTTACAATCCTCTGACATACGCCGATATGCCAGCGGCGATTAATTGAATCGCCAACAATTCAAATAGCTATTTACCTTCAGATGATACGATAAAGGTTTTTCAAGTGTGGATTTAGCACACGATATTACTAATGGAAAGTTTCAATCATCATTTTGATTAAGTTTAATGGTTTTCAAGTGCAACATCTGAGCTGGCAACCAGCTCCATGTTTTATAATGAGTTATGGTTGTTTGGTTGTAGGATGAGTTACATTGCTAAAGGTCTATGTATAAGCATGAGCAATGGCTGGCTGGAACCAATGATTTACAATAGGCAAATGATTTTTTTTGTTTTGTTTTAGTGGGAATAACATCGCACTAGAGCGACACAAGGGTAATCAATTTTTCCCTATTGTTTAAATTTTAAAAAAAAGATACCAGAGTCCAAACACACAAATCATGAAATTATATTGATAACAATTGGAACTTATATTACGCTTTGACAATTTGTATAAAAACAACTATTCGGGTTTCAAACTGTAATTGGGGTCAACAACAATTGTTTTCGCCAAGGGTCATACAAGTCATTTTGATCGCAAAATGACCTTTAGGCCGTATACAGCGCGTCTCAAAAGTTTATGGACAACTTTTTTTTTTACTTTAGGAACCAACTAAACGAGTAAAAATACGATATAAATTATGCATGCACCTAGTGTAGTAATACAAATAATAAAACACTCAAACAAGTTAAAGCTGCTATAAATTTAATACAATAAAATGATAAAGAAAAATAGCTGTCCCAAAAGTATATGAAAAAAAAAGGTTTTAAAAGGTGTTCATTTTACTGAAGAAGTACTTATGATTTTAATTAGTGATAATTTTTTCTATAATAATAAAAGAAAGAGTCTGTGTATGTCTGTGGATCGCAAAACACCTACTTAGACTGCTCTAAAAAATTCGAAATTTTTAATATAGATTCCTTTTAATACCTACGTGTGCACCTGAGGCTTAGTTTTTTTCATATTTAATTGTGTTTTTTAATTAATATAACTAGTTTCAAAAAACGTCATCCATGTGGGAGTGCGGGACCATAACAGGGCTTGAAAATACATGGACCGGGACGAAAGGGGGCTTGACGCAATCCTCTATTAGTGTTTGCTTTTTAAGTGCGCATGCGCCAACACGAATTTTATTTTTGTTTTGATTTTGAGTGTATTTTAATAAGTAGGCAGACCATAACAGGGCTTCAAAACACAACGACCGGGCGGTAACTTGAACTTGACACCATTCTTTGTTATAATTTGCCTTTTTCTTGCGCATGCGCCATCACGAATTGAATTTAGTTTAGATATTGAGGAGTGTATGGGGAACATCCATGTGATGTCCCCCATACACTCAATATCTAAACTAATATCTAATTCATGTGATGTCACGCGGTTGAAGCTCAGATGGATATGGCCGTGAATGTCCCCCATTTTCACAAGTAAGCATGCCTCTAAAAGGAAGCAATGCGAAGTTAACGTGTTCCCAGTAAATCGGAACCATACTGCTAGTTTAAAATAGGTACAAAATGTACTTGGGGGTGTCAACAAGCAGTACAGAATGAGCAGTAAAATGAAACAGTACAAGATTTTTAAAAAATGTATATATATTCGTCAAATAATTTTTATTTTATATATCACGTTTACTTAAACACGTTGATTGTCCTCTAAAAAAGTTAGTACTACTTATAAAACAATTGAAAGAGTAATATTTAAAAATAACAATTTTTTTATTTAAGAACTTTAAATTATTTCATAAAAAATAATAGTATAATTTTAGTATACCTACAAAAAGAAGTGAAATCCAAACAAAAACCTCTCAGTAAAAGAAGGCCAAGTTCTTAAAAAAAATTGGCCTGGCCTTAAAAAGAAGTGAAATCCTGAAAAAGGTACCAAGTTCATTAAAAGTTACTGATGTGGTATTGAACACCAAAACATTTTAGTCTTAGATCATTCTTATGTTTACCACATTCAAGCAAGCTCGCACTTGTGTTTGTGTAACTTGGCCATTACGCATTTTTGAAGAAAAATAATCAAGCCATTAAAAGTTATTATGATACATGATTATTCATTACTGTACAACTCGATTACAACGGTCCCACGATATTGCGACCGCCACTAAAAGTAGTGAGGTGTGGAGAATTCGAAGTAATCTGGAATTGAGAAAGCTATACACAAGGAAAGGCATACTGTGGATATAATAAAAATAAAAAGGCTCCAATGGCTCGGACATCTTGAGCGAATGGGTGATGAGAGAGCAACAAGGAAAATATTTAGAGGAAAGCCAGAGGGAAGGAGGAAAGTAACTACTAAAAGTAGTAACTATTTTATCACAAGTTCAATATAATGGTAGTTTAGAAATTCGTATACGACATTTTATTAAAAAAAAAACAGTATAAAATACTGATAATAAAAAGAAGTTATATCAATGTTCAAATATTCATTGACAATTTTTTGGAGGAAAAAAAAAGAGAAGGCCAAAGATTACTCTGTTTGACCACTAGGCAGAAAACAAAGCTTATAAAAACAAAAACAAAAAAAAATTAAGTTGGGCCTCTTTTTTGTGTGGCTTGAAACACTTAAAACGCTTTACCTTCAGGAATACTTTCATCTCAATGTTCAATAATTTATTGGTTACACCCATCCCCAGTGCAAAAGGTTCAACATCCCATGGTGCGAAAGGTTCAACAAAATTTTCACAATGCGTAATGGCCAAGTTACACATTTACTAATATATAAAAAAGGTGCATTTTACGTTGTCATAGAATAAAAAGATTTACATTCTAAAACGCAAATCGAAAGTTAAACTAAACATTGCATCAAGAGATGCTCGTTTATATATTTTAAAACATTATTTCTTTACTCGTTTGATTTTCATACTGATGAGTGAACTTCTATTAAGGGGGTATAGGACACAAAATAAAAAAATAATAATAAATTATTATCTTAAAAAATAACACAAATATTTTGGAATAATTTAAAACAAAAATCTGGTTGCACGGTAGTGCAACCGCCAAGTTCAGGGCACTACCCAACCTTTTCTGGAAGGGTTTCGGCGTGTTTTCGGACCCTCCGTTCTTTGGTTCTATGCATCACAGAAATGAGTTTAGAAATTTTTATTGGTCAATAGGAGCTTGATGAAGAATATAAAAAAAATCAGCGTTCTATCTCTTTTTATCTCCGAGAAAATTGAATTGGAAAATGACCACTTTTGGGGCTCACTCACTCACTCACTCACTCACTCACTCACTCACCGATCATCAAAATGTTCTATGACACCCACTTGTTCTAGAATCCCGAAAATTGGAATACTTTTAGATTTTGTCGTACAACCAACATAAAAAATCCGAAAATCGAATATTTAGCACAGGTTTGTTCTTAAATGGCTTGGCGCCTTTTTTCAAAAGCAGTTACAATCCTCTGACATACGCCGATATGCCAGCGGCGATTAATTGAATCGCCAACAATTCAAATAGCTATTTACCTTCAGATGATACGATAAAGGTTTTTCAAGTGTGGATTTAGCACACGATATTACTAATGGAAAGTTTCAATCATCATTTTGATTAAGTTTAATGGTTTTCAAGTGCAACATCTGAGCTGGCAACCAGCTCCATGTTTTATAATGAGTTATGGTTGTTTGGTTGTAGGATGAGTTACATTGCTAAAGGTCTATGTATAAGCATGAGCAATGGCTGGCTGGAACCAATGATTTACAATAGGCAAATGATTTTTTTTGTTTTGTTTTAGTGGGAATAACATCGCACTAGAGCGACACAAGGGTAATCAATTTTTCCCTATTGTTTAAATTTTAAAAAAAAGATACCAGAGTCCAAACACACAAATCATGAAATTATATTGATAACAATTGGAACTTATATTACGCTTTGACAATTTGTATAAAAACAACTATTCGGGTTTCAAACTGTAATTGGGGTCAACAACAATTGTTTTCGCCAAGGGTCATACAAGTCATTTTGATCGCAAAATGACCTTTAGGCCGTATACAGCGCGTCTCAAAAGTTTATGGACAACTTTTTTTTTTACTTTAGGAACCAACTAAACGAGTAAAAATACGATATAAATTATGCATGCACCTAGTGTAGTAATACAAATAATAAAACACTCAAACAAGTTAAAGCTGCTATAAATTTAATACAATAAAATGATAAAGAAAAATAGCTGTCCCAAAAGTATATGAAAAAAAAAGGTTTTAAAAGGTGTTCATTTTACTGAAGAAGTACTTATGATTTTAATTAGTGATAATTTTTCTATAATAATAAAAGAAAGAGTCTGTGTATGTCTGTGGATCGCAAAAGACCTACTTAGACTGCTCTAAAAAATTCGAAATTTTTAATATAGATTCCTTTTAATACCTACGTGTGCACCTGAGGCTTAGTTTTTTCATATTTAATTGTGTTTTTTAATTAATATAACTAGTTTCAAAAAACGTCATCCATGTGGGAGTGCGGGACCATAACAGGGCTTGAAAATACATGGACCGGGACGAAAGGGGGCTTGACGCAATCCTCTATTAGTGTTTGCTTTTTAAGTGCGCATGCGCCAACACGAATTTTATTTTTGTTTTGATTTTGAGTGTATTTTAATAAGTAGGCAGACCATAACAGGGCTTCAAAACACAACGACCGGGCGGTAACTTGAACTTGACACCATTCTTTGTTATAATTTGCCTTTTTCTTGCGCATGCGCCATCACGAATTGAATTTAGTTTAGATATTGAGGAGTGTATGGGGAACATCCATGTGATGTCCCCCATACACTCAATATCTAAACTAATATCTAATTCATGTGATGTCACGCGGTTGAAGCTCAGATGGATATGGCCGTGAATGTCCCCCATTTTCACAAGTAAGCATGCCTCTAAAAGGAAGCAATGCGAAGTTAACGTGTTCCCAGTAAATCGGAACCATACTGCTAGTTTAAAATAGGTACAAAATGTACTTGGGGTGTCAACAAGCAGTACAGAATGAGCAGTAAAATGAAACAGTACAAGATTTTTAAAAAATGTATATATATTCGTCAAATAATTTTTATTTTATATATCACGTTTACTTAAACACGTTGATTGTCCTCTAAAAAAGTTAGTACTACTTATAAAACAATTGAAAGAGTAATATTTAAAAATAACAATTTTTTTATTTAAGAACTTTAAATTATTTCATAAAAAATAATAGTATAATTTTAGTACACCTACAAAAAGAAGTGAAATCCAAACAAAAACCTCTCAGTAAAAGAAGGCCAAGTTCTTAAAAAAAATTGGCCTGGCCTTAAAAGAAGTGAAATCCTGAAAAAGGTACCAAGTTCATTAAAAGTTACTGATGTGGTATTGAACACCAAAACATTTTAGTCTTAGATCATTCTTATGTTTACCACATTCAAGCAAGCTCGCACTTGTGTTTGTGTAACTTGGCCATTACGCATTTTTGAAGAAAAATAATCAAGCCATTAAAAGTTATTATGATACATGATTATTCATTACTGTACAACTCGATTACAACGGTCCCACGATATTGCGACCGCCACTAAAAGTAGTGAGGTGTGGAGAATTCGAAGTAATCTGGAATTGAGAAAGCTATACACAAGGAAAGGCATACTGTGGATATAATAAAAATAAAAAGGCTCCAATGGCTCGGACATCTTGAGCGAATGGGTGATGAGAGAGCAACAAGGAAAATATTTAAAGGAAAGCCAGAGGGAAGGAGGAAAGTAACTACTAAAAGTAGTAACTATTTTATCACAAGTTCAATATAATGGTAGTTTAGAAATTCGTATACGACATTTTATTAAAAAAAAAAAACAGTATAAAATACTGATAATAAAAAGAAGTTATATCAATGTTCAAATATTCATTGACAATTTTTTGGAGGAAAAAAAAAGAGAAGGCCAAAGATTACTCTGTTTGACCACTAGGCAGAAAACAAAGCTTATAAAAACAAAAACAAAAAAAAATTAAGTTGGGCCTCTTTTTTGTGTGGCTTGAAACACTTAAAACGCTTTACCTTCAGGAATACTTTCATCTCAATGTTCAATAATTTATTGGTTACACCCATCCCCAGTGCAAAAGGTTCAACATCCCATGGTGCGAAAGGTTCAACAAAATTTTCACAATGCGTAATGGCCAAGTTACACAAAAACAAGTGCGAGTTTGCTTGAATGTGGTAAACATAAGAATGATCTAAGACTAAAATGTTTTGGTGTTCAATACCACATCAGTAACTTTTAATGAACTTGGTACCTTTTTCAGGATTTCACTTCTTTTTAAGGCCAGGCCAATTTTTTTTAAGAACTTGGCCATCTTTTACTGAGAGGTTTTTGTTTGGATTTTATTTATATCTGCAGTAGAACGTGAGATATGTAACTTTTTGTGTCATGACATCTGTGTTGGCCAACCACGTTTATAATTTTTGCTTCCTCGTAATATTCGATAGGATTAACGTTATGGAATCCTTAGTTTTTCGGGTGGTTTGGAAAGCTTCAGTAAGGAAAGGGATAAACTTCAAAGCTGTTTTTCTCCTTGATCGTATTTTCGATGATTTTTTGACTTTAAATTGATATAACTCAAAATCTACTGCCCATAGAGTGTTAAAATTTCCCACTCATATTTTTCAAACATATATCTTTAATTTGTCTTTAGGGATTAGTTGTAAATAATTTTTTTATTTATTAATTTTTATACAAAAAGTGAACCTGTGAAATTATTAAAACAAAATTCAATAATTTTTAAAATAAAAACTATGGCAAATAACAAAAAACGGTAAAGACAGTTTGTTAAATACATTTTCCTGTTTATAAAAATGCTAAATTTTGGTTTGTCAATAAATATTTTTTTGACTTACAACAAAAATAAGAAACATCACTTTTTGACACATTTTATTTTTTAAAAAAATAAATAATGATAATTTAAAACCTTTGACTATCTAAAAGTGTAAGTATATTTAGTATACATTTACGGAAAAAAATTATATTGATATCTGCAATATTAAAAAAAAAAGTTAAAAGTGTCCCATATTCCTAAAGGGGGGGGGGTATGGGACACTTTTAACTTTTTTTTTAATATTGCAGATATCAATATAATTTTTATTTTTTTATTTTTTTGAAGATTTTGTGTCCTACCCCCTTAGGTGTCAAAGTTGCCCTAGTTGGGCTGTTGGTAGACATATATATTCAGGTTTGGGTGATTGGTCAGAGATCCCCTTATAAACCTTCGTCAAGTAAGACAGAAACAACACACACATAAGTGAGAGATGCTGCCATCTATCGCCACCTCCGTAATTTAGACATGTCCCTGAAGGAGAGGAAAATAGTCTTCAGGGACCTGTACCCATGGGAAACTGTGCTATGACCGCCCACAGGACTTTCAGACCCACAGATTTAACGAGCATGTACTCCGCATATACTCGGCAGTTCTTCAGTGGCATAGGGATTCGACCCCGGAACCTTCCGAGAACGAGGCCTTAACCACTAGACTACCCACAGCCCAAATTGCCCTATACCTATGCGGATACTTTTTAACATTTTATTTCCGTTTTAAAAAGTTATCCAGTCTCTTTATTCTCATAAACTACTGTCAATGACCACACCCTTTTCTCTCACCCTAACAAAAGACTACATAGTACAGAATGGATAAAATAAATACAAGAAACAATGACTTGACGCTTTCAGACGTCAGAACAGAAGTCTAAAAACTTTATTTCCGTCCTCCCAGCGAATCAAAAAACGGTTCAAAAAAGTGTTTTTCTGACAAAATGACAGCCAAATAATACTGGTCGCCATTTTTTAAGGCCACTTAATGCTGCTGGGATCCATTTTAAGTCCAAAAAGAGTCCTTAATGCAACAAAAAACAACTCCTTAAAAAGACCACACCCTGACTACACAAAGGACCACATGACAACCAGAAAGTCCCATCTCCACACCTAGGTTAGAAGTTAAAAAAATAATTGCAATATCAATATGGGGACACCCTTTCGTGTGTCCCCGTACGTTCGCGTGACATGGGCGGGGTCTGTCGGGGAAAGGACTTTTCTATCTAAGAGTCAAAACGACTTAACACCAGACATGCAACGTTAAAAAGAGTGCAAGAAAAATGTTACAATTGTCGGTGCTAAGTATGAGAATTGAAGTTAAGAATTAGATAAGAACTGTCAATAATATATCGTCACTTGCCGGTCCACTGGCGAAATGGTTAGTGTACTAGCCTTTGGAGCTGCTGGGCTCTTGTTCGAATCCCGATAAAGGCGTGGATTTTTGTGTTTGTTAATAAATGTTGTTATTTGTCTATGTGTTTGTGACGTCCTTCTTTGTGTGTCTCTTGTGACTGTCTCTTCTGGCGAGCGGGGTAATGGGCTATATAGCCTACGCCCTTCCCTTCTAGAGGGCGCAATCACTGTCATTTGTCATATCGTCACTTAAGTTCCCACATGTGCTATCTCATTGTTGGCAAGAATCAAACTTACTGTACGGTAACCCTAGGCGCGACTTTTTCGGATTTGACGATAAATAATTTTTTTGTGGAAGCTGTCTGACTTCGACTGATGATTCGAATTCTTTGACTTTGCAACGATGACGTTTTCCGGCAACCCTATCTTACCGTTATTTGCTCAATTCGGTTGGGTTTTCGGCCGACTTTTGGCGGGATTTTGAAAAGTTCGCGAGGGATTACCGTACAGTAAATTTCTACCGTTGTGCTAAGTGAGATCGCACATGTGGGAACTGAAGTGGCGGTATAAGATGCTAAGTTAAGATTCGAATTCACCTGAAAACCATTATAGAGACAGTATGTGTGGATTCATAAAAAAAAAAGAAGCATACTAAAATAGAAATGAAACAATTAGGCTTCACGACAATAACTAATCAGAACATACCCGCTACTCTTTAATGGCGTAGAGAGAAATAGGCAGATTAGGCTTTGGCCCTTAATGATATATGACGTCCACAGAGTTTAGTTTGGTATACGTCGTTATTTCTCACTGTATGAGCTCTAAAAACTATCACCAGTCGTTCCCCGTCAAAAAAGATTTTCTTTAAGAGCACAGAGTTAAATCTCGGCATTATTTAACATCCACAGAGACCTCAGATTCATTGTAATCTGCGCATAAAAATTAGTAAGAGAGTCGCCTAGATGGTGCCACAAAAATGGCTCTCAGTTCTGGGGAACATGACGAGTCTGCAAAGGCTTGAACGCCAATGTTTCAGCCCCTTTAGAGAAAAACAAGAACTCAGAGATGGATAAATTTATTCACGCAACTTTACAAGATAACATGAAGAATGAGAGCCATTTCTACGCTGGTGTGCAAAGCTAATGTTTTGATAAGCTAGTCAACCGACAATTTTAACTAAATATTTTAGTAGTAAAAGGTATAATTTAAGTGATGTAGGATAGTTTTTTCGACACTCCTGATACAAGCTACATAAAAATAAATTTGTCCATGAACAAGCTCTTAGGTCGGTTCTAACAATGACGTTTTATGGCATAGATCCTTTTGTTTTATCAAAGTATCGAATGTGACACAAGCATGCTGTTATTCATAAATGTAGGATTGGAATTGATGAAGTAAAATTTATCTTCCGGAAACGGAGATAAAAATGTAATCATATTCAGATATGATTTAATAAGTTTAACAAATTTTTTATTTTTCTACCAGGCACAATATAAATTGTGGACCATAACCTCTTAAGACCCGTGTGTAGTCAACAGTTTATTTTATAATTTTTTAATGCAAAATGACTTTAAAATTAACTACTAAAATAACTTTTTGAAAAGTTTTTTAAAAAATTAAATTAAATTTTTTGAGAACTCGTATATTGCTATGGAAGTTTAAAATCCCGACTGTGTTAGGGCGTTCGATATAGTTTCGATGTTTGTTTGGTGCAAACTCGCGAGACAACTTTGTCACTTAATCGAATTTCTGAATTACGAGACATTACGCAGCTGTGATATAACTCTGTACACAGTGGCCAGAAAGAGGCAGCCGGAAGCATTAAACTTAAACTCACTTATGAGTCACCCTATCGCTCCAAAACACCAAGTTTCCGGATCTCTCAAGGTCATTCTCGGACATGTCCAGGCAAACAAGGGAATGGATGGTATCAGGGGGTGTTAGGTATATTTTTTGTTAGCTGCAAGCACTCTTCTCGATTAATTTCGACTAAATGGTGTTCGAAATGGTGTGTGCTTTAATTAAAGTGAGTGGTGCTAGTAGGTCAATATTAGGAGTGTCTCTGGTTACAAAACAAGAAGGTATGGAGTTGAGTAACTATTGGTTCTAATAATACAGTGGTTGGATTATTTGTTTAATTGATCAATACCATTTTCATGACTTTCGGTGACAAGTTAAAATTTCAAAATGACGTCAATAAATGAGATGTAGAGAGATTCTTTTTTGTGTAAAAGGCTCATGCCTCACCTTTTTAATCGTAATTTAACAGTAAGAAACCAATAACCAAATAAAAAAAAACTTTAGTATTTTTGTATTGTGTCAGTCGAATGGTTACCACCTTTCTTATTATGAATCCTCAGACTATGGAAATAAATAAGACTATCCTCAGACTTTGGACTACTTCTCATGGAAACAGTTTAGGAAATCGGTTTTATTGAATGAAAACAGATGTTATATGCAAAAATATAAGTGAGCAACAGATTAAATTCATATTTTGGAAGCTGATAATTTTGTTTAAGCCTAACTTGGCTGCCGTGCTGCCAAATCCGTAATGTCGTTGCCATTCCGACTATAGAAATTTCCCTAAATTTGACCACGTAAGAAGAATATATAAATAATTCCTTCATCCCACTCTCTCAATAAATTTAAAACTTTGTCCATATTACTTTCCGCATAACTAAAAATCCATACCAGCCCACAAACTTTCTTAACTCGAACCATACTTATCCATTAAAAATCATTCCCCCGATGTTCAGGGATAGCCCGTTTTTATTGCTTTTATCCACTATCTCCATGAGACAAGCGAGGAAGCGGACCGCAGTCGATTACGCATTAATGCGTGTCTGTCGTAACTATGGAAACGGTCTTGGAAGATGGGGATCCAGACTATCTGATCCCTCGACGGAATTGAAATCTGTGTCTCAGGGCTAGAAGGGTGTATCTCTGTCTGTCAAACTTTTTGATTACGTTGCTCGGGCTTACGATGCTTGTATTTGAGGACGTCTATGAACTATTAGTATTGGGAGTTAAAAGTTAGGTTTGTGACGTATAGAGTGGAAGGTGGTTATAGAATTTTGTCAGTTTTTTTACCCATTCTCCTGGGGTTGGGGAGCCCAGTCGGTTAAGCACTCGCTTAGCATGCGGAAAGTCCCAGGTTCGGGTCGGGCATCGCTAAAATAGCTGCCGACCTATAAACGGCCCGTGCAGCCAAAAAATGTCCGACTAATAATACCCCGTGTAAGGGAGTGCAAGTTAAATATCCTTCAAAGTCCTGACGCTGCGTACGATGTCGCCCTTAACGGTTGCGTTGGGCGCCTATTCAGGTGTTGGCTCGTCACCACGCCCGTCGCCAATAGCCCCCGTGTAGCTCTAGTGCGACGATAATTCAAATCAAATTTCCCATTCTCCTATCTCCCTCTGTCAAGCTTTGGAGTTCAGTTATATTTATCATTCGAAGCTTTTACGTCCACCTATTGTTTGCATTACGAGCTTTTACTTAATTGCTTTATTAATTATTTTCTGCTATGGGAATATTTCTTCTGATTTCACGCTCTCAATACTGCGATTTCACTGGTTGTTTTGCTTTTTTCTGACAGTGTTATAACAAGCCCATTGCTTTTTATAACGTCACGCGCTCCAAACTGCGATTTCATTGGCTGTTTTGTTTTCTTTGAAACAGTGTTGAAACAAGCTCATTAAAAGATTTGGCAGAATGCCATTGCATTTACAGAAATGTCCCTGTTTAAGACTCTTAAAATATTATAATTTTATAAATTATTCGTGCATTTTTATATACTTGACGGGATCATCTTTAGAGAATAACATATGATAGTTTAAAACTTAAAGAATAGCGTATTATAAACATAACCTACATACTAAGTTCAAAACACTTGTTATTAAAATATCTTAAATGTTACTTTTTTAAAAATATTAACATTTTAAAACAATGCATTGCAAACATCAATCATTGCTTAAATAAGCTGGTAAATATACAGAACAACATTCTATCTCCTTTCCACGATTAAAAATGCAACAAAAATGTAGCCGGAAGCATTCAAAATATGCTAAACACGTTTTGGTGCCTAAATTGAATTTAAATAGAAATTAAATGAGTTTGAAGGATACACTATATAGTGGTACTCGGAAACGTGGGAAGCCAAATTAGGAATTTTCAAAATTTGTGACATAGTCTACGACTAAATGCAATTAGTTGGAGCTACGTGGTTTAAAGGGGGCTGAGAACGGAATGCTTAACCGGTGGTAAAACTTCGGAAAGTCTGGAATTGGGTTTTGCTTGAAGTCAAGACTTTGGAATATTTTTAAATAGTTTTCAAACAGAAAAATATAGAACTTATGATTTTATCTTTGTTTTTTTAATTTTTCTTTGGTATTTCCTCATTTATTATATGTGTTACGTGTTGTCAGCTTCTGAAAAAAAAAGAGCCGAAATATTCTTTGGAATGTAAAATGAAGAGTGTGAAATATCTCAGAAAATTGTTTACTTTAATTGATATCCATACATATGCAGATACTTTCATTTATCGCACTTTTTAAAGCTGTTATTTTTTTTTAAAAAAAAAGGGCTCAATAGAGTACGATGGCAGTTTGGCAGAAGTGGTCAGCATGTCAGACTCAAAAACTGTTGAACCTGGTTCTTATACAAATCGGGTACTTTGTCATAGTTTCTCTCAGCCATTCTTCCGTAGTTGATATGAGTACCAAGCTGGATTAGAAAGTTAAGGGTAGACGAGCTAGCCACTCGACATTTATAATCCTTGGTATTTGATAATCAGGCTCAAATGCCACAAAGGCTAGTTTACATGAGGCATCGAATCCATGGAATGTCACACCCTCCATTAGGGAAAAAAGTGGTCGAGCAGGATTTTTGTCCCAAATGATAGTCTGTGGCCGAATCGATGGAATAGAACATCACACCCTCCTTCGATGGAGGGTTTACGAAGCCCCCAATCAACCCTTAATTCCGGTTATACCTGGGCGAAAATCCCAAGAGGGAAAAATTGCGGAGTTTGCTCTTCAATCTATAGATTCGATAGCTCATGTAAACGCACCTAAAGATGAGTGTCGAATCCATAGAAGGCTCGGGCTGACTTTAAATACTTTAGAATAGTGCAATAGTCCCACAATATATCTAACCACCTTAACCCCTTTAGCGTATTCGTCTCAATTCGATCATCAAAGACCAGGACATAAACTGCTTACGTCGTCCTCTCTACAGTAAACAGCTGCCATGCACAGCAGCTTTGCTCTAGCCTAGTCTATAACATAAGCTCTTACTCGAGAAATTAAGCCTGGGAGTGTAGGGGTTAATACTAAATTTGAGCTTGGAAATCAACTAGTAGCTCTCCTAACAATCCAAATACTATTTATTGCCATCAGTAAATTATATGCTTCGCCCATTTCTCCTAATCGTATATATTCCACCAACTGGTATCTGCAACATGTAGGTCACACAATCAACTGGAATATTGAACTTTACGATTCCCAATGGACCATACATTATACACGGTATACACATCAAGAGAGTGATATATATACTAACAGTAATCGAAAGCAAGATAATCAGATTTCGCGTCAATTTCTGCACTCTGGGGATCTGGCATGGCAAAGTGATGGGTTGACGGCGCCGCCTATGGGAGTTAGAGATAACTGCTGATGGAGGCAACTATGGCTTTTGTCCTTTTAGGGAATCTAGAGACTCAATAATGGCGTTTATGATTCGTGTTTGATTGAAGATGATGTGGCGTTTAATTGGCTGATTGAAGTACGGTGGCGTCTAATTGGTTGTCTGAAGTGCGGTGGTATTTGTGATTGGTGCTTTAAATTGTCATGAAGTATATTTAATTGGTAATAATTTGAATTTAACTGAAAATTCCTAAAAGGCTAGTTTTAAATTTGGTAGATGTTGAATTGGTTCAATAACAACGAAAATTTTTAATTAATTTCTTTGTTTACGCAAATTGTGTGTTCCACTCAAAATCAAGGAGTTTAAAAATAATCAAGAAAAGTACATCGTAATGACGAGAGAGATTAAACAAAATCCCTTCATTACACAAAATATAAACATAAAATAATTTACTATTTAAAAACAAACAGTAAAATAAAAACGGGAATGAAACTACATTATAAAATATAGTCAGAAAATATGTAATTACTACTTTCTTAGTGAGCTTGGCATTAACCGAAATATATTAAATTATTTCAATGCTCTAACACATAAAAGTACTATTTTTAATGAATTTATCTAACGAATTTCAGTGAAAGCCCATTTAACTGCGCGCAAAATGTATATGAACTCCATTAGCAAAGTAATTTCAATTACAAATACCAGCTTTCGGAAACGCATCATAAAATATCCACGCAGCATTCCTTTCCGGACTCCAAAACGGAGGAATATTCGAATTAAATTCTAACCATTCCTCAGTGGGAAAAACATTCGAAATCGAGTTTATCTTACTCCCGAGAGCACCCCATCGACTAAAAATTATCGGATTTACTCTGACAATTTCCCCCAAAAAGACATTCCACCGAGTTGACTTTAGGCATTCGCCAACTGAAGAACTCATTGGAAGAACGTGCTAAGTGACATTTTTGAAAAAAATAATATTCTTGTGTCATTAAACATATTAGTCCCTCCTTTACATATAACGAAAGGCCCCTTTTCATAAACTTTAAGTTAAGTATGTTTTTTACCATCTGTAAGTGCCGTTTTTAACGTATCTAAGCACAAACGAAAAACTTGAAAGCTCACTTTCTCGGTTTGACCTTTTTGTCATTTAGAACGTTCTTCCACTAAAGCTCTTCAATTAATTTAAGTCGCATGTTATGGGTTCCATCTACGAGTTTGCCAAAAAGTAACAAAAAATAAGGGGGGGGGGGGGACATTAGGTCCCAATGGAACGTTCGAACAAGAGTTTGAGTATTCCCCTGTTGCCATCTGAGGCAGGACAATTGTTCCAGAGAGTTAAGCCTAACCGCCTAACCGCGCCTTGATCGAATTAAGATCGAATTGGCTGGTGGGGGAGTGAAGAGGGCGTTTTGTGGCGACTCAGTGTTTGCTCTTAAACAATGGTCCTTGGAATGGCTTTTGATCAAGTCATGGGAAAAGGAACTAAAAGTAAAGTTCGTTCTGTTCCCGTATACACTGAACTAAACAGAAACCCTGAAAGGGAGCATCCCATGAATAGCTGGTGAAGCCTATTTTTGGGTCACTTGGCGACAGCTTTAGGGAGAATATGTGGCGAGCGATTAGACTTGTGCCGACAACATCCAATGCAAACTGTTAAGTGTCAATTGTGATCGGCGTATTCATGCCAAATGTGGCACATATTCTGTATAAAGCTGTCGCCCATTGACACAAAAATAGGCTTCACCAGCTTTTCATGGGATGCTTCTCCAGAGTTTTAGTTCAGTTCAGTGCTCTTATATTTATAAGAATCATGGCAATTAGCAGTAATAGCAAAGTGGTGAATGCTTCTTCTTTACAACTGTTTTTATAAGGTTGGGTGTTGGATGTTCGGTACGGTATCGGCCTCGTCACTTGATTGATCTTCAAAACTACCACCAACAAACTTTGTGTAACTCTAGTACGACGTTAATTCAACTAAATAAAGCCAACTCTTCAGAGCTGCAACCTTGATCGAATTAAGATCTTACCAGCTGATAAAACAGTGAGGGGGGCGTTTTGTAGCAACTCAGTGTTTGAACTTAAACAATGGTCTTTGGAATGGCTTTTGACCAAGTCATGGTAAAAGGAACCAAAAATTAAATTCGTTCTGTTAGTCGGCCGCGCTTAGAATCCCTCAATATCGACTTGTACTATAGAGTTTACACGAATCAAGCAATTAATAGTAATGGTGGATTGGCGAATGCTTCTATTCATAATTGTCTGTTTGTTTGGACGAAAGCACCTCTACTTATGTACATATTGTACAGCTGGGGAAAAAAAAACGCTCCACCCCACGTTTCTCAGCTGCTATTGGGCAAGGAACTTTGTGAAAGGTGTCATTTTTCAGGAAATAGCGTAAGGAACTGAGAACTGGCAACAAAAATTGTATAAGGGGTCGTCTACATATTAAAATGTGTACCAACTTTGAAAATTCCAATGGCAACACCCAATTTTTTTTACATAAAAATGTTCAGCACCTTCAAAATACCCCATCTGTAAAAAAGAATTATTTACTTTGCATTATTTGCTGAGCTATAAGCATTCAAATTTGAACGCCCATAATGTTAAAAAAGTTTCATAAACTTTTATTCATATCTCCACAAATAAAAGGAATTAAAGAAAGTTTTTTTTTCATTATATACTTCTTAATCTTCCAAAAACAAATCATACAAGTTTTTTCATCAATTTTTCAGTTTTAATAATTTTTTATTTAAATTTAAATAATAAAAAATAAAACATGAATAGCAACCCCAAATTTTTTTTACATAAATCGATAAAGTAGATCAAGTAGAACCAAAATCCCAAATTTTTTAATTCAAAAACAATTATTTGCCGAGTTATTGTAAAAAAACTGAAAAAGACGAATTTTAGGGATCGTGTAAAAAATTACTTGGCGAATTCGATCCTAACTTGCATTATCGCTTGGTGATTGAAAAGCATTTGTTGATAAATGTTTATTCAAATTATTGATGTCTGAAAAAAATCTAAAAATCTCTTATTATTTCAAGTGCATGCAATGTATTTTGTTTGTCGGATTAACTTTAAATTATATCGATTACTATGTTTTTAAATATGTGTTATTTCCAATACAATTTCAAGAAGTGAGTATCAAAAATAAATATGCTGAAATATAATTGGAATTCGGTTTTCTGTACATTTTATTGTTACCACATTGCTTATTTAAAATTATTAGTGCCCACTTTCCTTGATTATAAATCATTGCCCAATCATTCTGAATAATTTTATTTTGCTTTCCTTAAATATCGTGTTAAGGTTGTAACCCTCGTTTTGAAATACGTGGTTTATATTACCGATAAAGGGCGACAAATTTTTAACTAACTTTTTGCAGCAATATTAATGAAACAAAAATTTGCATAAAAAATGTGAAACATTAATGCAATAATCATGTTAGTCAATGTGATTATAACTAATCGCATTTGAAAATCTGTTCGTTATAAATAACCGTATATGCGACTTAAATTAAAATTAAAATTTTTTATCTTCTAGTCTTTGTTTTATTTCTGAATTTATAATTTCAAAATAAAAAACATTTAAAAAATCACAATATTAGCGAAGAAAGTTAAATTCTAGCATCCGTTGGCGAGATTATGTTAACCCAGTTAGTTTGTTGTTTTGAAAAGACGCAACCCAAATATTACTGTTTTCACTTTAGAGATGTCCCCCTAAACGAGTTCAAAATTAATGCTTTAATATCTCAGCAAATAATGCGAACTAGATCATAATTTTTTATACATGGGGTATTTTGAAGGTGCTGAACATTTTTATGTAAAAAAAATTGGGTGTTGCCATTGGAATTTTCAAAGTTGGTACTCATTTTAATATGTAGACGACCCCTTATGCAATTTTTGTTGCCAGTTCTAAATTACTTACGCTATTTCCTGAAAAATGACACCTTTCATAAAGTTCCTTGACCAATAGCAGCCGAGGAGCGTTTTTTTTCCCCATTTGTACCAACCCCAATCCCATGAAGCGCCTGTAGGAGCAGTCCTTAACCCCGTCGCGTCGTCGAAAAAAATCATTGCTACCACTTTCGGAACGGTAGAGGGCAGTACTACTACCACACTTTTGCGTTTGAGTCTGCTACTTAGATCAATTCGTTTGAGAGCAACGTAATAGAGGGACCATATAAGTTATTTTCCGAAAAAAAACCACAATGAGCGATTTAGTTCAAATTTAGAGTCCTCTTTGCCAATAGAGTTCCGCAGCGTGTTTAAAGGGACGCATTATCCAAAATTTAGGGCTTCCTAGAAAAAAATTTAAACATGCTCGAATACTGTGAACTATTGCAACAAAAAGAAGGTATCCTTGTAATGGAGGAGGTTTATTGAAAATGATATAGTGGTTTGGTAAAATAGTTTTTGAAATTTTATGTTGATTTTTAATTTTTTTTTAATTTTTTCAGCTTGTGAATGGTTAAAACCCAGTAAAAAAACCCAGTAAAAAAGTAAATTAATGTAGAGTTCCAATTTTTTTTTCCTGTGTTGAAACATGCGTTTAACAAAAGTTGGTATGGGATAAGGTCAATTCTGATTAGATTTTTAAAAAAAATTATGAAGTTGAAAATTTAGAAAAAATCTTATTTTTGGGAAATTTTTATACATAAATATTTTTTAACTGACAGCTCAATGTCAATTAATACCAACTTTTATTAATAGATGTTGTGGAACATTTTGAAACAATTAAATTAAAAAATTGTTTAAATATTTAAATTGTAGGAGCAGCATTTTGCAAAAACATTAAAATATTTAATTTAAAAAAAAAATTTGAATAAAACTTACGTTTCTATGTTAATCCTTTTTTTATGTTTTTGGAATGTTAGTTCTTTGTAAAAATAGTTTAATTTGAATGCTAGCGATAAAAATACTGAATTTAATTTTTTGGGTACCGCGTCCCCTTAAGGGGTCATAGGAGTCTTAAAAATGTGCAAAGAAGGTACTACAAAGCATAGTTTGATCTTTCATGTAATTTTTTAACTACTCAATATATAAGTATAATTTTTTTATATGTAATTCTACAAGATTTATTTATTATAAAACAAATTTTAAAATTTATGAAACTTTAGCCAAAACTAAAATAAATGATATTAAACATAAAGCTGTTTGAACACATTGCGATTAGGCTTGCGCGGCAAATTTTGAAGTCAAAATTGAAAAAATAACAAAGAAAATGACTTTATATTGTACAAATATATACAAACTAGGACTTATACCAAAATTCTCAGCTCAATTTTAATTAGAAATTATTTTAAGAGTTTTTTTCCAAAAAAAAAATTTTTTTTTAATTTTGATTTTAAATTTTTTTTAATAATTTCTTATTAAAATTGATTTGGTTTGGTTTGAATTATCGTCGCACTAGAGCTACACGAGGGCTATTTAATTAAAATTGAGATGAGAATTTAGGTATAAGTCTTTGTTTGTACATATTTGTACAATATAAAGTCATTTTCTTGGTCATTTTTTCAATTTTGACCACAAAATTTGCCGCGCAAGCCTAATCCCAATGTGTTCAAATAGCTTTACGTTTAATATCATTTATTTTAGTTTTTAAAGTTTTATAAATTTTAAAATTTGTTTTATAATAAGTAAATCCCGTAGAATTACATATAAAAAAATTATACTCATTTATTGAGTAGTTAAAAAATGACATGAAAGATCAAACTATGCTTTGTAGTATCTTCTTTGCACATTTTTAAGACTCCTGTGACCCCTTAACTGGAGGAGGATCATAGGGAACGATGGTTGTACGTTCGTCAATATTGTAACGAATCTGCTTATTGAAAAGGAGCCAATATTTTCCAATGACCTTCCTTGATTGTTATTTAACAGTGTTGAAATCCATTCGAATATTATTTTATAAATAACAGATATACTTTGAATTGTTGTTCATTAATACGGGCACAGTAAACTATTTTACGGCAGCGAATGTTAGTTAAAAGTCTGTATTTTTCCCAAGAATGTTCAGCAAGGGAATACATTCTTTGTAGAACATTTTAAGAGTAAAAGAGGGTTTTTTCTTACAAGCCGTTTATTATTAAGGGGAAATGTTAGTTTAGTCACAAATATTAAAAAAAAATATAATGGGAAGAATTTTTTTTTTGTGTTGATGAAAAACAGTACACACAAAATTCACGTCTAATTTAACAACTTCGTAATTAGTTTTCATATTTAAAAATAAAAACTTCACAGCAGCAATGTTAAAAAATACTTGCGTTTAAAAATTATCGTTAAAAACAAATAAACACCAAAATTCTAATTACCCAAACGTGCAAAAAAACTTTTAAAGAATCCTAATTATTACAATTAAATACCTCAATATTTTTATTGCCAACCCGACTTAAATCATATTCAGAACAAAAAAAAATTCCCAAAAAAGTGAAAATTCTACCCTCGCTTTTAAACGAACTGAAGTAAAAAAAATAATTTGTAATTAAACGCTTCGTTACTCTAATGGCTACGTAAAAAACAATAAGAGAGAAATAATAATTTAATGAGAAGAACTTTCCGATGCAAGAATTAAAAAAAATAAGTTAGAAACTTCGCCAAGAAATTTATTTGATTTAGTCTCTTTCTGAATGGCTTTAAGAACAAATTCATTGTAATACGTTTATTTTATTACGAAATGTCATTGTTTAGAATAAGGACTAGTGAAAATTCTTTTTGGCCTTTTTGGATAATTCTTTTAGGGTTGGCAAGAAAATTTGCAACTCGAAAAATAGCTTTTTGCTTAAGTTTATCTAAATAAAAAAAATCTAAATCTAAAAACCTAAATAAAAAAAAGAGAAACGATGATCATATTACAGAACAATTTATACAGGACAAATTTAGTTATGCAAAAACTAAATTAAATTTCTTAAAAACATTTTTATGTATTTGGAAATGCATTTTTATGTATTTGGAAAAACAAATTTGTATGTATACATAACTGAAATTCACAAATGGGTCTTTAATTGGTTAAAAATAGCCTATTGGGTTAAACAAAAAAAATTAACTAAAGTTTTTAGAGTGATTTTAGCTTGCGAAATAGAAATTAATCAAAATATAGAACCTTTCTTTTAGTTTAAATATAGAAATATTCAGAGCTATTTTTTTTCTAACATCTTAAATTTGTGACTATCAGAACTTGTGTAGCTCTAGTGCGACACTAATTCAACTCAACCCTTATGTTTCTATGAGGCTGAGTTGGATGCCCTTTCCTCGTCTTTTGACCGCGGCTAAAATTATCAATAATAGCCATTGTGTAAATCTACTACAACGTTAAATCAACCACATAAACCAACAGTTGCAGAGTTTTGCACTCAATGCAACTAGAAACCGGGTTCCTTTCTGTGTAAATGGCCAAAAGAATTGTTTTACCACGTTAATTTCGTTAAGCGAAATTTCATTGCCTCGTACAGGGACTTGAAATTGGCTCTTTTTTTATTGGCGTAGTTTTTGGTACAGGAAAATCGAGTTAAAAGGATATTTTGAAGGATGTTCTCGTATTTATTTTATTGTTATGTTCCGATCGTTAAGTTAGTGGTTTGGCCAGTTAAAATCCGTTTGGTATTTTATTTTTGTTTTAGATTTTATTTTGGAGTTCAGTTTGTAGTTGAAATAACTGTTTCGTTGAGGTTTAATAGGTAAGTATTTTGTTAGTCAAAGCCAATTGGTTTGAATCTAACAAATTACAATTTAAAACCGCTTCTGCTTAAATTCAATGAACCAGAATATATTTTATACATATATAGCTCTTTTTTTCTGCAAAAGAATATTACATACTAAAATATTCGAAATCAGTTTATTTTGCTTAAAAAAAGATTTTATCGGACGTAGTAGAAACACTGTTGTTTTTCTCGCACAAAAAGCGTTCTGTAAAATGTTCTTCTTTGCAATGATAGTTACTCGACAAGTAAATTACCAACGGGGTGTTACGGAGAGCAGTGTCGGAAATTAATCAATTTGTCAATTATCTTGTAAATCGACTAAAAAAGTAACTGCAATTAAATTAATTACAAATAAATTAATCGCAATTGAACTTTTATTTGTAATTTGCAATTACATTAATTTGATTAGCGTATGTCAATTGTAACTCACAATTAAAATATTTGCAATTTTCATTTTTAGTTGTTTTATGAAACAATTCAACTAACAATTAACTTTATGCATTAAAACGAAATTAGTAAAGATTTAGGAAAATTCTGCTGTTAGTCTTAGACTTAAGACGAATTAAAAAGTGGTTACTTGTTATTTTTAATTAAAATTAACAAAACAATTGAAAAATAATTGTGAATTGTAACTACTACAGTTAACAATTAAATAATTATTAATTGTAATTTTAAACAACTGCAATTGATGAATTGTTAGTTGTTATGGTTACATTTGCCAATTAATTAATTGTTAATCTTTAATTGTTCTCGCAATTATAATTTGCCCAACACTGAGTTCTAGCAACTTGCGATTATTAGTAACTCAACGGAGTGTTAGCTTGTCTACAACTGGTCCTTATACAGCCAGATTAATTTTCAAATTTAATTATTAAATTTCGCTATTACTTTGTTTCAATTAAAAGGGCGTTTATAATGATGATTTAATTGCTTAAATATTCTTGCTTCTTTACACGAGCGTATTTATAAAATTGTAACAAGTAGTAAATTATTTTAGTTAAACGTTTGATTGTAAAAAAATTAAACTTAGATATGTATGAAAAGAGGAAATATTTCAAAATTCCTTCATCGCTTACAATTCTTTCATTTTTTTTAGTTTTAATTTTCCACAAGATACGTTTTCTTTACAAAGTACACAAATATAAAATTTTAAGTATGTTATAGTTAGTGACATTCAGGTATAAAAATTGCATTTTGCACTACTTTTTAGAATTATTAAAAGTTCTTTTTAGTATTATTAAAAGCGTTTCTTAAAAGTACTTTTTAGAATTAATAAAAGTTCGTTTCTATGGTGACAAGTTAAAAATAAAATCCAATCACACTTAATGACCTTTTATTTCAAGTAAAGAAAGGACATTTAGCCCCTTTGACATTAAAGAAAAGTATATTTCTAACATTTCAATGCTTTGACTAGGACTTCCTGAACATTCAAACAGCAACGTAAAAGATATTAATACAGTTTTCCTTTTTAATAGTTCTTATCAAAAATAGAAAAGCAGACTGTTTACCATTTCACAAACCGAAGTAATCAATTAGTGTGTTTTAACACCGTTAATTTAGAGAAGTTTTGGAAACTAAGAAACTCTATGTTTATCAATCTGTATACAATATTGCCTTAATTAATATGTTAATTTCTTTAAAACATATTTAGTTATATTATCATTAAATATCTTATATAGCTAAGCTTTCTTTTATTTTGATTATAAATATTTTTTTTCAAATGGAAGCGAAGAATACATATTTGCAACAACAAAAAAGTAACAAAATGTATTTGATACTTTTAATTGATCAAAGAGCAATTAAAAAAGGTAAGCCTAACCACTCTGTATCAAACTTTTAATTGATTCAGCAGCTATGTTGTTAATTTATTCAGTATTTTCATGTAAATGAGGATTACAATATTATACAATGATACACATTTACATTAATACACACACAATAGGGTATATTAAGCGAAATATATTGTTTCTAAATTCCCTTTCCTTTATAGGCAAATATTGAAAGACACTAGTAAATTTTAATTTCAGTTTCCTATTCACATGTTTTGGATGTTCACAATATTCGCATGTTGTGGATATTCACAATATTCACATGTTTTGAATATTCACATGTTTTATATATTCACATGTTTTGTGTATTCATGATATTTACATGTTTTGCATATATTCACATGTTTTTGATATTCACAAAATTCCCATGTTTTTGGATATTCAAAATATTCACAAGTTTCGGATATTCAAAATATTCACAAGTTTCGGATATTCACAATAAGTACATGTTCTGAATGGCCATCGCACTTATTTGCATTAGTATAGATACATAAAAGTGTGAAATCAGAGAATAACTGTCCTTGAAAAAACATGTGTCCACATTTGGAACTTTGAATTGCCGAATCACGCATATCATATGAAATGTTATATCAGCTGGACATCACGTGATGCCCGGATGTGCGTGCTTTCAGCGCTGATCCTGCATTTCCTAATGGGGGAAGTGAGGGGAAGGGGGGGCTTTGAAATAAAATTTCGATCTGTACATCCGAACTGAAGCGAAGTAAGTTCTTTCTTTTCATTTTGCAGGAAGGAATGAAGTCTACCATTCGAATTATCGCATGATGTAGATAACAATTTTTTTACTGGGTAACAATTATTTGGCTTTTAAAATTGCTTCTATATGATTAATTTTATGATAGATGATAAATCATTTTAAGCTGATTGCAAAAAAACCTTTTAATATGTATTCTAAATGTTAATTTAAAGAACAATTAGTTTAGTAATAATTTATTATTTGTTATGAATTTAACAGTAAGATCCGGCTAAAGCTTATATAAAGATAGAAATTTAAACTAAAGGTAATACCGAATTTGTACCCTAAAGCTTTAAGGGGACAAGGTATCACTTAAAAAAGTATTTTTTTAACATTTAAAAACAACATACGACAAAAAAAAATCAATTTCAATTTATTGAATTTTTAAATTTTTTTAAATGCTAAGGATTTTTTAAATACAAATATTTTATCCCCATTTCTCTCATTTACTTTAAACTGCTTTATATAAGAATTGACAACCAAATTTGATTTATCATCAGTAGTTATTTTACAAAAAAAAATTATCTAGATGATCTCAAATTTCTTTTCATCATATTTAAAAAATTTCGACAATGATATTAAAAAAAAACCGATTCAATTTAAAAATTATTTTAAAGCCAACTTAACGCCAGCTTTAGTCAACAGCGAGTCCTTATCGATTTGACATAGTACTTGTCATCAAGGAAAAATAAACACCAAGAAAAACATTTTAAAGTTTTCATTCGTTATAATTTTATCATACCTTTCCGCATATAAGTGGAATGACTTTAAAAACTATAGCTACACATTTAAAACCTGGTAGACTTATTTAAAAGATTCCAAACTTTAATTTTGGCAAATAAAAAAATCCAAATTTCTGTCTGTGTCCTTTAAGGGGGTCTGGCATCCCAAAATCATTGAAAAAATTAAAAAAAAAATTAGTGGCTTACAATGCTATATCAACCTTTATTAATAATGTCACAAAGTTTTAAGACGATTGGAAAAATATTTTTGACATTAAAGGCAATTTTATTTTACCCTTTCTTTAGTGAAACGGCCCAGAACGGCCGAACGACTATGGATTCGATAATGTTATTCCAATCAAATATTACGAGGAAGCAAAAATCCTTCGTAAGGAAATGGGTTAACAATAAAAACTTTAAATTGGTTTTTCTCGGTTTTACAATTTTTGAATCATGTGAATGTTTGGGGGCACATAACTAAAAATGTTATTCATTCAAATACTTGAATTTTTTTATGTGTAATTCTCAAGTATATTTAAACATTTTAACGCAGGGAATAGTCTGTAAAGCTTTTACTTTTTTTAAAAAAAATCTTTTAGGTTAAAAATATTGACATTCTTCAACGATATTTAAAAAAATTCATATTTAATCTAGTTTTTAGTTTTTCAAAATAATCTTGTGTTAAAATACTTAATGTCTACAGATGAAACTGTGAAAATTTGAAATGGATATATTAATTAGTTAATTCTTGAGATGCCCCCAAAGTTGGACAATTTAACATGGGCTTCTATGGAGGTGCCAGACCCCCTTAAGCTTTTTCTCTTAGCTAAAGCTTATAAGTGACACTAAATTGACAAGCAGGTGTCGGCTCGTCACTTGATTGTGTTTCTAAAATACGACGCTTTTCACCAATAGCCCTCTTGTAGCTCTAGTGCGACGATAATTAAAAAAACTAAACTAAATTGACAAGCACAAGGATTTATATTAAAACTTTGTGAAATTTGTAGAATTTTGGCTCGTTTGGTTAATTGAAAATATTTGAAACAAAATCCCTCGACCAGATAAATTCCTTTAAAATATTTATCAAAAAAATATAGCAATAACATTTCAAAGGGAAAAGTAAATATCTAAATTTAAAATGAAAACTTGTAATTCGGCGGTATTTGAGATAGTTTCTCTGATAACATTCGCTTCAACAAGTGAATTTCGACGATTCAATTAACACATTCAAATGAAAAACGACCAACCTAGAATTAAACACGGTATCTTCTTTTTATCCAAAAAATTTCGAATTTCCTGCTAACAATTGAATAACACAACCCTAAACTGAAAAATCCAAAAGTAATTAAACTTTTTCTGCGTTTTCCATGTTCTACCTGCGAACCTTCCTGTTTTAAACCGAACGATCTTTTTGAGCATCAAGAAAGAATGGAACCAGAATAAAAAGAATTTTTATCTGGCGGAAATCGTTCTGAATAAAAAAAAAATGGCTGATTCTTTTTTACGGCGCCAAAGAGAAGCAATAGGTAACGGTTTAATTTGAAAACTTTATCCGATCAACTGTGTAATGATTAAAAAGGGTTAAAGATCGTAGATTCAATTGGATTCGGCGGGCCGAAAACTATCACAATCTTTTCCGACAAACCTTTTTTAAGGCTCGGTACAAAGAAATTTCGTCCCGTAAAAAAGTAGTTTTGTTCCGAACTTAAAGGAAATTAAGAAAAAAATTCCAGGTTTTTCTATGGTTCGAATTTTTATTTTAGTCTTTGTTGGAAGCTACGCACACAAAAAAGTAATATGCGAAGTTTTTGAATTTTCCTGTCTTAGATGTTTGAATGTAAACTCAAACCGATTAACTTTAGAATTGTTGTTAGATAGGTTTTTAAATGAAATTTCGTACTTTGAGATACTTTATCATGAACTTTGAGTTGAAGTTTTCTTTAGACACCGAAAACTTTAGATTGAATTCAAAAGCTTTTTTTTTTCGTCCTCGATTTTTTTTTAACGAAGCCTAATGATGAAATGGTAAGAATTTATTATATCCCCAAATTCAAATTTTTAAATGTGAGATAAATTTGTATATTTAATCAAATTTTGAAACAAAAAAGGTAATCGAATAATAATAAGTTCTGAGAATTTGATCAGTTTTGTTCAAAAATACTTTTATTCAAACAACAGTAAAAAAAGGCAACGAAAAATATCTTACATTAATATCGATATTATAAAATAATAATAATAATCTAAAATAAAAAAATAAAATTTATTAAACTAATAAGAATTATTCATGAAACCAATGTAATGATGATTCAAAAAACAAATAACAAATAAGGATTTTTCATTATTATGAAAGTTTATTTAATGAATGCTTATTAATTTAAATCATACCTAGCAAATTAATACACGTTCTTTGCGTGGGCTGAAAAATAATTCTTATATTGCATATCAGTAATTTATTACTATTTATAGTCTGCTCTTCTCTTTCGAAACTTCATGATAAAATGCCTCAATGCAACAACAAAAATTCGTTTTATATACGTACTACATAAAAGAAGATAATGGTTGCTATATTTAATAAATAAAGAAAGAAAAATTATTTATCGTTCAATTTTGCATGTTTTTTAATTAAAAAAACATTGAAATGCTTAAACTTATTTTGTAAAAAGAACAAAAATTCAAATCAAAAGTCTTACAAATTGGATTTTAACTTATTTTCATTTTTTGATATAACATTATGCACCTACGTTTCGACTTAATTCACCTTCCAACAAAGCAAAGAACCATCGAAACAAGATTGAAATCTTGGAATGTTAAACTAATAGGTTTACCCAACAACACAAAAAAACGAAACATTGTCCAAACAAATCAAAACAAAACAAACATATTTCCTTCCATGTTATTTCACAAAAGGAAACCATAATTTATCCTTTATGTCCATTAAAGAGTCTTCTGCTAGCCAAGAACAAAGAATATCAGTTTTTAAAAAACCCCACACACACAACGGGACCAAAGAATTCCGACGGCCCCAACATGGCGCCGCCATGCTTCAAAGCGAAGGAAGGCCTCCTCGCAGCCAACTTAACTCGATTGTTCTTTTCAGCGCTGGAATGACAAAATGGACGTCGTCTAAACTAATTTAGAGCTTTTGGACGAAAATGTGTCGCTTGCTTTTCTATGGGTCCAGAAGTGGTTAATAACCGTTGTCCTGCGGGCGTTTAGATCTGCTGTGCCGTGGTTTTGGTGTAGGACAAAGGAACGGCTTTTCGGAATTTTTGGAACGCAGCCATTTTGGAATTTTGGGTACCACGTTTGGAACTTTTCGGTTGTCCCATAGCTTTTGTTCATTGTGGGGAAAATACTAAGAATTGCTTTGTTCTGACAACGGTAGTTTTAATGAGTTTTTGGTTACATAGGGGAGGGAAAAAGACATCCAAATTTACTCTAAACTCTTAAGTGTGTTTCAACCTAATGGATAAAGATATAATTTTATAATCAAGAAAGCTTGGATGCAAACCCAACTACCAAATATCAATATATATTGTTAGTCTAAAGAATATAGCATTATGTTTTGAGGTCACTTTTTGTAAGGTTATTTTTAATTGTAGCTAAAAATCGGACTTAAGGGCAAATAAAAGATATCTATAATGACTGTTTTTTCATAAAATTAAATTACATTTCAATTCTGAAGGTTTTATTTCTAGATTCATTTTTTTAAAAATCCGCATTGTGTTTGAATAATCCTCATGGTGTTTATTTTAGGATAAAAAGTATTTTTACTTATGTTTTATAATAATAAGTTTTGACGCAAATAAATAAATAAATATATTTTAATTTCGTATTGATTATTAAATAAATACTGCAATTAATTGAAAAATTTCTATCATTGAATCAACGGAAGTGTAAAGAAAAGTTCATAATTACGTGGGAGCAAAATTTAGTAAAAAAAATTTTAATGAAGAATATTGCAATTGGGAATGCGAATTATCTCGTAAAAAAAGTTCTAAGTGACAGTCGCAAACAAAAATCTACTTTAAATTAAAAGAATATTTTGTGGATTCTTAAAAAAAATTCTCAAAATGCATTATCAATAATTGCAAAACATCCTAGATTGGTTTTATATGAACAAATTTAAACAAAACACTATTTTTTTTTACTCATTGAAGAGCAATAGAGCATACATATTGTTGATAGAAGCGTTTATTGGAATTACTTGATCATTTATTAGTTAAATTTCTATTTATAGAATATTTTTAATACACTTTGTTTTGATAATTTATCATCAAAAATTCTTTTCGCTGTAATTTCAGAGCATTGGTAACTAATCAACCATTTTTCCGAGGAAAATGAATGAGGGAAAGGCGGCAGAAGATTTATTAATTCAGAATAATTTTTGATATTTGCCGATGTTGTTAAAAGTTAAAGGAATAATTTCCATTAACTTTGTTACAAAATGGAAAAGATACATTTTATGTTATCAGATTATTTACGTTTATTTTTAGAATAACGGGGTACCTTTAAAAAATAAGCTTAATTAAAGACGTAACAGTAATAAAAAGAGCGGAAAACTTTTCAATGAACATATTGCAATTTAGTATTCACAAAATACAATGCTATATTAAGGGGAGAAAAAACAATATTTGTGTTTGCAAAAACTGAAAATCATGTTATTTGCCTCGAAATTTCGAGTGGATGTAGTAGCATCAAAACATTGAAGAAAACATTCTTAATTTATTCGACATAGAAATAATAATTTTTAAAAGAACATTTCTTTTTTATCAAATATAACGTTTGCTAATTAACATTTTGCATAATCATACACATAGCAAAATCCTTGACTACATTGAAAAAGACATTGAGTAAGCAAAAAATAAATGTAATTTTTATCGAATATTATTTTATTTGTAGTTAAATTAATATTTAATATAAATACACAAAAAATTGTAAAATCAAAACTAGCGTCATATCATAACAACTAGAAATTAAAGCTCTTAAATAAAGAATACCTTACAAAAATGGAAAATAAGAAATTTATTTCTTAACTTCTTTACTCTCTGCATTTAATGACTTTAGCTTCCGCTATTCCAAAATTGAAAATAATAAAATCCGACATTAAGCAAACTCGGTTTCACATTGTAAGACAGCCACAATACCTTTTGTGTAAGTTTTATTTATGTATATATAAAGAAAGAAGAATAAAAACAACTCAACTCTTCGATAACGAAGTATCGAAGAAGTTCGCTTGTGAAAAGAATCCTTTTTTTCGTAATTTCTAAGTTTTCGCGTTCTATTTTGTTCTCGTATTCGTATGAGGGAATATTTATTTGTTCCAGCACCTTTTCTCATCAAGAAATGAATCAAAATATATTCTTTTTTTCTGCTGTTGCTTACGCAAAGACCATAAAAGACTTTTTGGGATAATAACGAAAAATAGAATATAACTTTTGTAAGCGCGAAAATGTGTGGTTATAATGGCGCAGTCTGTGGTAACATTTCTGTTGAATCTTCCTTTTTTTTTTAAAGTTTATCTTTGAATTTATTTCGAAATTTGTTTGTGTTGTTTGTTTTTCACTGTTCGTCTTCTTCATAAAATATGCTTGTGGGTTTTTGGCGTATTCTTCCTAATGCTTAGAATATAAATTTTTTTGTTGCTATTACAATTTGTTACATCTTTTATAGGGTATAAAACATGTTTAGTTACGCCCTTCTCAACTACTAAGGACGAAGAAACTTTCCCAAACAAGCTCGGGGACGGAAATTTTGACGTCATAGTTCCGAGTGGAATTGTTCCGAAGATGAAGAAAACCTGTCTCGAAACCTGTTTGGAACCACTCGTTCACGGCTGACACAATTTTAGAGTTCCGATTGCGTCCGAACTAGTTTCTCGATGATCGGGATTGCTTTGATCGGGAACCTCTTGTGCGGGTATTAGGGCTAGTATTGGGTATTTGTGCTTAACGATGATCTCGATCACGTGACTATTTGCATGTCTAATTTAACAGTCTATCCCTTCTAAAATAACAGTTTATCCCTGCTAAAATAACAGTTTCTCCCTCTTAAAATTACAGTTTTCCTGTAGAAAAAATACAGTTTAAACGGTTGAAAGTTTTTAACTGTAAAAACAACTGGCTTTTTTTGCAGCGCATCAGATGAAGTATTTCCTTCTATTTTTTTCATTCCAGCATTTTCTTCGATGTGTCATTTGATTGGTGCTCGTAACATGGATTCCCAGTCCATGAAATAATAAATTATTTCCAATTAGCATTTCTGTTGCCACATAAGACCTGAAACATGCCTATTTGCGGAAGCACAAAGAGCAAAAAAATATCCTAAACAGAACTATACGATATTTTTTTTTAATAAAAGGCAACTTAATAATAAATAAAATGCTTAATAACCGGAAAATTACGAATTGCATGATAAATAATCATTGAAAACATCCGTGTTTAAGAAGGAAGCCTCATTTAACCATAGAAAAGAATACCATCTTTTTAATATTGTTGTACACTTATATTTCAATTATTTGTCATCCTAATAATTAGAAGCACTTTCTTGGCTCCAACTTGATGTGGGTAATGACACCCTACACGGAATTCGGGGGCTAAACACACATTAAAAATTTTCTCACCATTCTTTTCAAAATCACCACTAATGAGTAGTTTGCTAATGATGCTCATATTCAACTTGAAAGTATTCATTAGCACTCATTCGGTTTTTTCTTTCCCGTTGTAGTGTCACTGGTTGATGGCAATACCTTTTTTTTTATTGGTTGATGTTTCTGCGAATGAGACGTGGTAATTTGTAAAGTACAGTTTGGAAAGTGGGTTTTAATTGGTTGTTTGTGGAGAGAAAAGGACGCAATTGAAAGTTTGGGGAAGGTATATTTTAAATTTGTTGCTAGGGGAATGAAAACTTTTAAACGCATGTGATGGGTAAATGACACCTAAATGGTCGCTTTTGAATCTGTTACTTTGCTGAAGGTTGATTGAAACATATGTTGTACAAGAGAAGCTAATGCTTCAAAAATTGAATATGTTAAATACTCCAAAGTCTATTTAAAAAGTATATTCGTAAAAACAGAAGAAAAAAGAAACCATGGCTAACAAGAAAGTCATTATTTTGTTCCTTCAACACTTACTCTTTGAGAGAAGGGGGCTGGGGAGCCCAGTCGATTAAGCACTCGCTTAGCATGCGGAAGGTCCTAGGTTCGGGTCCGGGCATCGCCAAAATAGCTGCCGACCTATAAACGGCCCGTGCAGCTAAAATTGTCCGACGAATAATACCCCGTGTAAGGGAGTGCACGTTAAATATCCTTCAAAGTCCTAATGCTACGTACGATGTCGCCCTTAACGGTTGCGTTGGGTGCCTATTCAGGTGTCGGCTCCTCACTTGAATTTGGCTCTAAAATACGACGCCCATCGCCAATAGCCCTCGTGTAGCTCTTGTGCGACGATTATTTAAACCTAACCTAACCTTTGAGAGAAGGGAACTAAACCCGAACTCCGACAAAATTTTGATCTTGGAGAAACAAGAGTAACAATATTCTTTTTGGAATATTTCAGAAATTATGAATACCATTCTTGTTTTTAGTTTTCAACGCGGAAAACTTTTTCTTATATTTTTACTTATAATTTTTAGCATAGTTGAAAAATGTGAATATTAGAACAATTACGTTACTTTTTTTTAGTATTATTAATATTTTTTTTTAGTTTATGGACGAAAAAGTTGCATCCACTTAATAGGATGATTTTCCTCTGAGCCTTAGCAGTTCGAAGAATGTGAAAATCTCAGAAATATGTTTCCGGGAAAAACACGGTTAAAGATTTAGGTTGTTAGTGAAAGTACTTATACACGTCATCTAAATTGTAAGAAAACAACATGAACAAAACTGCTAATGACTACCAACTTTAGAAAACATATTCTTTGATATGCAAGGTATCATTTCTAATAATAACTTTTTTTCGACAATTTCAAATTATTTTTCTCTTTTCAAGGTACAGGTCTGCCTTGTTAAAGAATTATCACAAATAAAATAAAATGCTTATAGAATTTACGGGTCTACCTTAGAGAAAAACACACTTTTATGTATTTTTAATTACAATGTTTATTGAAGTAAACAAAAAGATGACAATCACTAAAGAAAAAGGGCTGGGGAGCAGAGTCGGTGAAGCACTCGCTTTGCATGCGGAAGGTCCCAGGTTCGAGTCCGGGCAGCGCCATAATAGCTGCCGACTTATAAAAGGCCCGTGCAGCAAAAAACGTCCGACGAATAATACCCCGTGTAAGGGAGTGCACGTTAAATATCCTTCAAAGTCCTTACGCTGCGTACGATGTCGCCCTTAACGGTTGCGTTGGGTGCCTATTCAAGTGTCGGCTCCTCACTTGAATTTGGCTCTAAAATACGACGCCCGTCGCCAATAGCCCTCGTGTAGCTCTAGTGCGACGATAATTCAAACCTAACCTAACCTTTGAGAGAAGGGAACTAAACCCGAAAAGGTAACTCTGACAAAGTTTTGATCTTGGAGAAACAAAAGTAACAATAGTCGCTTTAGAGCATTTCAGAATTTAAGAATACCATTCTTGTTTTTAGTTTTCAAAGGAAAACCTTTTCTTATATTTTTTCTTATAATTTTTGGCATAGTTGAAATATATGAATATTAGAACAATAACGTAACATTTTTTAGTATTATTAATATTTTTTTTAGTTTATGGACAAAAAAGTTGCATCCACTCAATGGGATGATTTTCCTCTGAGCCTTAGCAGTTCGAAAAATGTGAAAATCACAGAAATATGTTTCCGGAAAAAACATGGTTAAAGATTTAAGTTGTTAGTGAAAGTACTCATACACGCCATATAAATTGTACGAAAAAAACATAAACAAAACTGCTAATGACTACCAAATTTAGACAATACATTCTTTGATACGTAAGGTATCATTTCTGATAATAAAATTTTTTTCGACAATTTCAAAATTATTTTTCGCTTTTCAAGGTAGGGTCTAATTTAGAGAAAAACACACTTTATGCAGATTTAATTACAGTATTTATTGAAGTAAACAAACGGTTGACAATCTCTAAAGCAAAAGTTGAATCACGAAATCCTGAATTAAAAACACAACGTTTTCCATCATCAAGGCGCTACATCAAAATCAGATTTTAATTCTAGTGATCCTTCATCCTTTTATTGTCAATAAATTTGTCGATTTATTTACACAAGTTAATGTCATCTTGCATTGCCAATTTATATTCAATCCTAAAATTATTTCTCGATCTTATAAGTGAATAGTGCATTAGATTATAAATTTTTTTTATGATATATAGCCACGGCCAACTTCAATAACGCGTCATTATACACTCTAAAAAATGAATGCTCAAAAACGACGAAATTTTCCCTAATTTTGACGATTCCGTTACTGGCAAATGCTCCTAGTTTTCGTTTCCTCCAAAGTGAGGAAATTTGAATCGTCATTTTTATGAGGATTTGAATGTCGTCTAATCTGAAGAAATATTTCGTCATTTGTGAGCATGTGAGTACAACAATGAGATTCAGTTTAATCAAAATCAAGACACAGAATCATCAAATCACGATCGTAAAAGTGAGGATTCGCGTTTACTCAAAAGTCATGTGATAGTTTGACGAAACAATCCTCAAAATTACCGAAATGAAGCTTGAGGATTTATGAATCGTCAAAAATGAAAGTGTTATTTCTGAGAGTGTACGCAATTCAATAACACTTCAATATACGTCATTTCAAACTTATCGATTTCTCAAAAATAAATTTATTTTAAATTATTGTCTAAAACAATTGAAGTTTCTCGGGCGATTGTTGTAATGGCAATGGTGATTTAATTCGAATAAAAATGGCTTCCTATATGCTTTTTAAATAAGCAATAAACTTTGCAGGTTTGTTTCGTTAAATAACTGAAGTACTTCGCGAATTTGAATTCCTTTCTGAAATTTTCATTGTACATTCTAATTTTGATGCGCTGAATTTTTGTCCGTACACTTGTACTTTGTCCGATCACTTGTCCGTAGCATTTTCAGTTTGGGATATGAAAGTGGGTGGCGGACGGACATACATACAGACAGACGAACTGAACGATTACAATAACTTCCACTTTTTACGTTATGAACGTAGTGTAGAAGCTAAAACTATTCTAAACATTATTATTAAAAAAAGGGTCACAGAGTGTCGAGACAGCATTCACCCGAATTACCAATGGAATGCCTTATGATCTACATGACGTCACGTGAAACAAGCCAATTCTGTTATACACATTTTTGTTGGTTAAAAATATTTCCATTATGGGTCGATATTAATAACTTGACTCCAATATCATCTTACCGACTACATCATTAGCGGATACAAGGGAGCCAAGTGGTTAGGCACTTGCATTGCATGCGAAAGGTCCCAGGTTCGGGTTCGGGCATCGTCAAAATAACTGCCGACCCATTAACGGCCCGTGCAGTCAAAAAAATTCCGACGAATAATACCCCGTGTAAGGGAGTGCACGTTAAATATCCTTCAAAGTCCTAACGCTGCGTACGATGTTGCCCTAAAAAATTGTTGCGTTGGTTGCCTATTCAGATGTCGGCTCGTCCTTAACTATGGTTCTAAAAATACGACAACCGTTGTCAATAGCCCTCGTGTAGTTCTAGTGCGGCAATAATTCAACCCTAACCTAACCTATCTCCACCTTTTCTGATTTTAAACAGTTTAATCATTTATAACCGGTAAACATTTAATGTTCAATCATATCGCAACATAAATCATCTCAAAAGATAATAAACAACCTTGATCTGTTCATAGGTTCTTCACCGTTGCTTCACAATGTTCTTTACGATGTTGTTAACAACATTTGATCTTCTTTTTTACATCACTTGCAATGTCCTCACAAGGTCAAAATATTACAAAATAATAATAAATAAAAATAATTCCATCTTTCTATTGGACCATTCTTATGAACTGATATAATGGCTTAAGGGGGAATTGGCGCGCTGGGCCGGGGTCTCCAAACTCAAGTGCCTCCATATTAATCCAATGGGAAAAAATTAATTTCTTTGACACATTTATCCGGCTGTATTGCATATATTTTCGAATGTTGTTTTTTAAATAATAAATGTAGATAACTTACAACTCTATAATCCCTTATTTTAAGATTGCATCGAATAATTTTTGTAAAATATTTATTCAAATTTTTAAAAAAATAGAACCAATTTCACAAAGTGGGATTGTCGGGAACTGTAAGTCAGCTACATTTATCACATAAATAAATCCATTTGTAAAACTATTCAATGCAGAAGGAGAAATGCGGTAGAGAAAATAGTTTTTCTCCATTGGATTAACACGGATGCACTTTGCTTTGGAGTCCCACGGTCCAGAGAACCCATTCCCCCTTAAAGTTCGTTAACAACCTTTCTTATCTATACCACGTCTTAAAGATTTAATAACAGCTCCCACCTTCCATTGAAAAGAGAAAAAAAAAAGAATTTATAGGTCCTTTGTATGAACCTACTGATAAAATCGCCTACCTTTTCAAATTTACGATCATAATTTTTTCATCATAATCGCCAAAACCCTCATTAAATGGCGGATTTAACCATTAACCCTCATTATAGCGAACACACCATTAAAAAAGCGAACCCAGGAGGAGAGTCTTCAAAAAAAATATCAGACGATAATTATGTTAATTATTTTTTTGCGTTTCTTTAACCCCTTCCCGACACACCTCTTTCAAGACCAGAAGTTTCAAAGAACAAAAAAGTAGCGATCTGGGTCTCCGATTGGCTAAGAAGGTCAAGTTGGCGAGTTTCTCGACCAATAAGAAGTGTCTCGAATGACTGGCGCCAACGCCTTGAGAAGTTTTGGTTTTGTTTTGGTTGTTCGATTGAGGGAAAAGTTGGGGGAATTTTGTAATTGCTTAACCTTTCTCTGTAATCGAATTTTTCTTTTTTGTTTTTATAGAATTTATGTTTGTGAGGACAGATTTTGACCTTGGGAAGAAGCTTGCAAGAGGATTTTTTAATCTGGATTTATGTTGAGGTATATTTTACAGTGAAAAAGGATTAAATTTTTAAAATTTACTCATTCAAGATTAAATCTTGAAGGATGTATCATAAAAAGTTTTTACAATTATCAATCGTATTTTGCATGATATCGTTTGCTTTTTAAGCTTCATAAATTTATGAAAATTGCTTAGCTTTAATTAATTATTTTGTTTAGATTATAAGAATTTTTTTTACAAAAGTTAAGCAATGATTTCATATTACTACCATACTTATAAAGCTTTATAAATTTATGAAAATTGCTTAGCTTTAATAAATTATTTTGTTTAGATTGTTAGATTTTTTTTTACAAAAGTTAAGCAATGATTTGGTATTACTACTATGCTTTAAAAGGCCATTTATGTCATTGCTAAATTTTTAAATAGTACGTGTATTTCTCCAAGTGAAGTTTTGAAGGAATTTCCAACAATGCAAGCATTTTGTTAATTGACCTTTAGTGTAAGTGTTATTAATTAGAAACATTGAATATACGTTTTTTTAATTTGTTGATTAAGTTATGTCATATAAAAGAAAACAAGCAGGTTTGTAACAGAATCTGTCACTTAACCCGCTTCCACACAACAGTTGTGTTTAACAGGTAAAATGTGCCAAACACAGCATTAATTCGATATTAAACATTTTCACGCTAAAGTTGCCTAGTTTCATTTAATTTCAAAAATTCAATAATTAATATTTATCGTTTGCAAAAATTAAGTTATCTTTCAAAGAATGACTGTGTAATATTCATCGCTTTTAACCCTTTAACCTCGAAACCGGCCCAGGACGGCTCTACCAGCAAACATCGGGAAGGCCGGTTTCGGCCGTTTCGTTTCACAAATAGGGGTGTTGGGTATGTTAAAAATTAAGCGTGCTGTGGAAAAAAAATTTTTCCGCTAGTGATCATTTCGGTTGTTAGTCATCCTATATAATCAGACCTCTTTGACTTTGTGTAAAAATAACATTCTGAGTTAATTGCATGTCACAAAATTTGCATAAGGGGCCGTCTTCATATTAAAAATGTTACTAACTTTAAAATTTCCAATGGCAACACCCCTTTTTGAGTCCTTATTTCTAATCTATGACCCATGTCAATTCGAAATGCCAAATTTTGTTAGTTTTTAAGCATTATTAGGGGAGTTAGAGACGTGCAAAGTTTAGGTGCCATAATGTTAAATGAGTTGCACATAAAAAACTATCCCAATCTATAAATAATTAAGATAATGAAACGAATTTTTTACTGAAAAGAAATTATAATAACCCAAACAAAATGCATTCAATATTGGGGTATTTAAAACAATTTTTATATTTTAAAATAATTATTATTTTAATTTTTAAAAAAATTATGAATAGAAACCCCTCAAAATTTTTACAGAAATATATTTAAGACAGAAAGTTTAAGCGAAACCCAAATTTTTAATTACTTTTATTCATAATTTGCTGAGTAAATCACAAAATACTTTTTAATTGCGCTTCAGGGGACAGTGTAAAAGATTATATATGAGCTTGATAAGCAAATACGGCTTTGGAAAGGAAGATAAACATCATTAAACCAACAACCTTGAGATGGTCCCCCATAGGACATCAAGTGATTCGATGGAATAACTCGTTAAATATTCATCCAAATGTAACTAAAACTAAGATTTAGGGGTTTTCGAGGATGCTTAACATTTCTAAATAATCAAATATGGATGTTACTATAGGAAATTTCAAAGTTGTTAACATTTTTAATATGAAGACCTCCCCTTATGAAAATTTTGTTTCATGCAATCAACTTAGAATGTTATTTATTCACAAAGTCAAAAAGGTCCGATTCCATAGGATGAGTAACGGCCGAAGGAATCACTTGGGTATTTTTTGATACAGGACGATTCCATTTCGCTTTTTTCCTGCCTAGAAAAACTCGTATTTCAGGGATGAGAAATTCTCCTACCTTGTGAGGTTAAAGGGTTAAATAGAATGAAAACATCCCATATCAACATACAAAGAATCTCGTAGTGAAATATATTTAACGTTATATCAAACTGATCGATGTCGCAATAATAAATTTATTTTAATGTATTGTCTAAAAGAATTACAGTTTATCGAGAGATTGTTGCAAATGGCAATGGTGATTTAATTATAATAAAAATGACTTCCTATGCTTTTTAAATGACCATTAAATTGTGCAGTTTTTGAAATAATTGAAGTACTTCGAATTCAAATTCTTTTCTGAAATTTTCAATGTATTCCAATTTCGATGGGCAGAATTTTTCGGCGTATTGCACTTGCCAGTAGCTTTTGTAGTTTCGGCTATGAAAGTGGGTGACGGACGAACGGACGGAGAGATAGACGGAATGAACGATTATAATACCTTCAACTATTTTACGTTATAAACGTAGTGTGAAAGCTAAAACTGGTAAACGCAGATATAAGGTACCCCGAATAGTAGGAATTTAAAAAAATCACCTTCAAGGTCGCTAATTTTGTAGTAATGGTTATGTAGGTGCTGAGTGCTGACTTATTACTTGTGCAATAAAGCATTCTAGTTATCAAAAATGTTGAAATCAATATTCGTTTAACTTCTTTTTTAATAAAAGATTTTAATAAAGATATAGCATCATATCTGAGTTTGTTCTGTGGAGACATCACTTCACCGTTATCAATTCTTCATTTTCTTCGAAATTTCACTTTAGAACTTTCAATTCCGAAAAATAGTTTACTTACTAATCCTCCACTTTTCCTCGAAAATTTCCTATAGAATCCCTACTCACTTACCAATTGAACTCTAAACCCCATCATCGAAATATACTTCCCAAACTCCTTCCCAATAAATTCAGTTTTATCACCAAAAATAACCACAAACTTTCCCAACCACACGCGCAACAATAACTCTTCAAAACTTTTCAATCCCAGCATGCCCCGAAACGATTACGATGATCATCGATATCATCACGCCCGACTTGCATGCAAATTACGGCGCAGACGATATTTTTTTTAAATAAATATTTCACTAACTAGATCGGCTATGGGATTTAATTTGAAATCGATCTTCTCTTGTTTTAGCGGAAAATATCGTCTGCGAATGACGTTTAAATATTAATCATCAAACCTCTTTTGGTTACAGCTATGAAGACGAAAATAATTATAACACTATTCTTTTCGTAACGTGCGTGATATCGTGGTTGGTGGTAAATAGTGATGTATTGGATATTGGGGTGTATAACAGCTTTGTTATTTCAGGATTAAGAGTTTGTAGAGTTTATTAAGGCTAAGGTTTTTATTAGTTTAGTGGGGTATCGTTTATGTATCAAATTATATTTTAAAAAAATAATTGAAAATAAGTTCATGCAAAGAGTTGATGGTAATTTTGTGATTTATAATAGATTAAAATACCTTTTACTTTGGTTTAAGTTTGAAATATGCAAAGCTTGAAAAAAGATCGCCCGATGTAAGATCACAAAATCGTTTGAAGTTTTTTTTTCTGCTTCAACAACTCTTCTGAAAGGCATAAAATCTGAAAGAAATGATATCCGCAAAACCCCATCTAGGCATTAAATTTTTTTGTCGAAATAAAGTATTTTTAATGCTATATCAGACAAGCATTTCGGTGAAATTATGATTCTTTTTTCTTCTTGAAAAATTGGTGTCGGTAAATATTAGTTGGGATTCTTCATGTGACGAAATTTCTTTTGAAAAATGTATATTTTTTTCTGGCTGAACACTTGTATTAGTATTAAGTAAATCAAGCTTAAACTTGTATTAAGTAGTGTTCCTAATTAAGAAAAAAAGGTAAATAATTAAGACTTTTTAAAAACACACAACTGTATTGTGAAATTTTATACTATTATAATTTTAGCAAGATTCTCGCTTTATAATCCGGATAACTCCATATTATGCATACCAATCCCAATCTAACTTTAACCTAATTTGTTTATTTCGTTTGCTTGTTGATCGGACTAAAAGATTTTTTAAAACACAGTCCCATTTTTAAACTAAGATATCACAACTTAATTTGTGAATTTTGTTACTATGTACTAACTTTAACCCTTTTTAACCCAATTCTCCCACTAGAGATGGCTGGGCAGAACAGTCGGTTAGGCATTCGACTTGCATGTGGAAGGTCCCAGGTTCGGGTCCGGGCATCGCCTAAATACAAGTGACCTTCAAATGGCCCGTTCAGCCGAAAAAAATGTCCGACGAATGCAAGAAGTGCACGTTAAATACGCTCCAAAGTCCCAACACTGCGCTTAACGGTTGCGTTGGGTGCCTATTCAGGTGTGGCTCGTCATCCGACTGTGGTTCTAAAATACGACGCCCGTCGCCAATAGCCCTCGTGTAGCTCTAGTGCGACGATAATTCAAACCAAACCAAACCCAACACTGCGTACGATGTTACCATTAACAGTTGCGTTCGGTGCCTACTCAGGTGTCGGCTCGTCACTTCATTAACTGTGGCTCTAAATTACGACACCCGTCGCAAATAGCCCTCGTGTAGCTCTAGTGCGACGTTAATTCAAAACTATCCTATCCCACTACAACCCTGATAACTCCATATCATATATACCGCCCCCTTCCCCCTACATTAAAAGATGACCTACTCCTTAATATCCGTCGCAGGATGCCAAATTAGTCCTAAGCCAAGAGCCTTATCCCCGCCTGAGTTAATAAGATAAACAAAGTTCTTCGCATATTTGCTCAAGGGCCGATGGAGGGCTTATCATATCTTATCAGGGGATATTAACTCTCAAATATTTATGATGGATTATTATTTATTGGGTGTTAATCTGTGTGCTTTGTAGGGGGATGTCATAGGACAATGGTCGAAATGTAAAGTTTGTTTTCGGAAATGGCTTCAGAAACTATGATGTTAAGTCAAAAGTTAATTTAAAAAAGGATTTACCTGAGTCAGGTTTAAAAATTTGTGTCGGATTAAAAAAAAAATCAGACACATTTATTGTTTACTTTTGTGAAATGGCACCATGTTGTTACGTAATAATATATCTTATAGTTGGTTGATATACACATAATTTTTAGGCTTGAGTGCTTGGTCAGAGACCCACTTATAATGATTCGTCAAGTAAGACAGACACAACACACACACATACGTGACAGATTAGTCAAGAGTTATGTTGGTTTACTTAAAAGAACTACAGAATACCTGCTTTAAGTAAATGACTTTATTGCCTACTTCTTAGGCTATGTTTAAATATTAATAATGGCCTGTGTAGCTAAAAACTCCTGAGAAATATCGAGTAAGTGCCGATATTCCAGGCTAGCAAAGCGGTTGTGGCAACTACAGTTGTTTGCTATGGAGCGACGAAGCGGCGTACGGATTGTGCGTTCTGACGAAGCAGTCCTTAAAAATTACGTTGGGTGAAGATTCAAGTATCGGCTCGTCCCTTGATTGTGGTTCTAAAATCTAAATTATGACGCTCGTCGCGAATACCCCTCGTTTAGCTCTAGTGTGATAACAGCTCAATTAAACTCATCAAAGGTTGATTCCACGAAAATGCGCCATGGACATCATTTTTATAAATTTCAACTTTTTTTTTAATTTTAAACAAAACCTACTCGGAAAATATTCTTGACACTTTATTTTCTTTTTTTATACCTCAAAATCAATAGTTTATAAAAAATTTGAACATTAAATTTAAATTTTGAGTTAACTATAAAACATCAAAACTTTGTCATGTCTGTCACATTTGTCATGTCAGTCACGCCAATAAATATTTATAGTATTTTACTATTTATAAATTTCCTAATTTTTTTCCTTCTGTTTAGCACATCCGAATCTTATATTGATTCCAAAAAAAATCTAGACTTGAAATACATACCAGTTAAGAGGAAATGGTAATAATATAAGGTCACTCAAAATATGTGTCTCAATTTTGTCATGTCAGTCACGGCATGTTTTAACCCAATTTTAAGTATTTTCTCTTGAATGAAAATTTCAGCGTTTTTTATAATCAAAACCTTTATTTGCGTGACCCCATGGTAATTTTTTAACAGTCAATTAACACTTATAGACAGAAATTGAATTGCAGGGTTCGTTAAGGGTTTCGCAAACCCACCAATGAAGGAGGGTTTGATGTTTCATACCATGGATTCGGAAACTAACTATCATTTGGGTTAGAAATCCTGCTCGACCTCTTTTTCCCCTAATGGGCATTCCATGGATTCGATGGCTCATGAAAACGCTCCTATAGAGACATACCTAAAACATTAGTGTTCACAAAAGCCATCTAAAGGGGTGGACCACATAAACTGACCCCATGCACATCTATTATGCGTTCGCATGACAGAGACCAACATAAATAATCTTTTAATTTTTTGCCTGGGTGGACTGAAGAAGCTATAAAAATAAGTCTAATGTTTGAGTGTCTGTATATACACAGCGGGTTACCGTAGTAACCAAACGAATTGCATGCTTGAAATTGGTATATCGTTGACAAAGAAATACTGTGTGATTTATGGTTCGCAGAAACTATAACAATGTACGAAAAGTCGGAGATATATCCATCATGAATTATTTATATGCAGGTAGTTTCGTTGGATTTTATTAACTTTTTTGTTGGTACAGGTACTGAATATAAGTTCAACTCTTCTAAATTTAATGGCACCCTCAATAAAGGATATTGTACGGTATAAATTGAAAATTATTTATGATATTATTCTTATATTGCAATATAAGGCCAATATCGAAAAGGGATTCGGCGATATCATGTTCTGATAAAGTACATGCAATTCAAACTAGAGATAATGTTTATTTGTTCTCTAGTTAGCGCTTTATTTATCATTTATTATAGTAGGTCTGTATAGAATGCGAGTTTCGAAATCATTTTCCTCTAACATCCCTGCATGTGGTTTTCTTCAAAAAGCCTTGAGCGTCCCGGTTTCGGTTTTCCCCCGCCCAACTTGGGTTCGAACTATTCGGATTGCTAAACTCGCAACAGAGTCTCATACGCGTTAGGTTTAGAAAAGCGATGCTTCCCCCGTTTCCTAGAAAACCAAGCGGAGGTACGGGGGAATAAAGTCTTCGAGTCTGGCATAGTAAATAGACCGGCTATAGCGGTGAATGCTCGTTTGAAATTTTCAGAATTCGGAACAACAATTTCAGTTAAAACGTTCTTTTCGTATCTTTTAAAATGAAAAAAAAAATTGTTTTGCATCAGGTTCAAATCGAATTCGCAACCCTTTACGTTACAAGTGAATCATCTTATCGCCTACCGTGTGTGTGTTGTGTGTCTGTCTCACTAGACGAAGGTTTACAAGCGGGTATCTGACCAAGCACAAAAACCTGAATCTATATTATGTCTACCAACCAACCAACCTAAAAAAAAGCAATGGCATTTGAATACTTTTATAAGGTGACGTCATTGAGAACTAGTTTTTAAAAAAATTAAACTGCAAACAAGTTTAAGGTTACGGTTTAATGCCGTAAAGTAAGCGAAAATGTTTCAAACTATATAAAAACATCCACTTTTTACGATGAATTAAGGTTTTTAATTGAATTTCAATATTTTAAAGCTACTCCCGTTCTTTTATGGACATCAGGGCCTCTACACTCTTAAAACAAAAGAGTGAACTCCACTCCTATAGGAGAAGCGCATTTTCGACACTGGAAAGGAGTGAAAATTAACTCCTTAATCTCTCGTAATCGCCCTAAATCGCTCCTAATCACCTTAAAATCGCTCGTTTATTGTTAAGATTGTTGGAAGTTTAATAAAACAAATGAGTGAAATCCACTCCTATAGGGGAAGTGTATTTTCGACACCGAAAAGAGTTAAAATTAACTCATACTGAGTTAAAATTACTCGTTTATTTTAAGAGTGTAAGTGTGTGTGTAAATACGTGTGCGCTTCTATGAAAATATGTCTTTAAACTTCAAATAAAACTCAATTAACCTTCAGTTTGTTCTCTATTCCACACAACGATAAAATAAATCCGTTTTTATCCGACTTTTTCTCGCTAGTTCATACTCAAAAAAGAAAGAAAAATACAACCGAATCCCACCCATCACAATTCAATCAGTACAAAATCCAACAAGAATTACGAGATTATAGCCCCACCGACCCCCCAAAAGCAATCCAAAATGAGAAAAAAAATTCCATGTAATCAAGACAAATCACCAACTCAATTCGGCACAACAAAAACAAAATAAATAACTAAAAACGGAGTCCCGGGTGGCTTAGTGGTTAAGATCGCATCCCATTAGATGTCTGCGTACTGTACCGGGCAAGGGTTCGATTCCTGCCTTCGCCCTGGGTTCTTTATCTGTGTCAGTGAAAACTCCGTATGTGTCTGTCTAACTTGACGAAGGCTTAAAAGCGGGTCGGTGATCAAACACACAAACCGAAATACATACCACACTGTACGGGAAAAGAAACCTATCGTAAAAATACTAGATTTTCAGAAAAATAATCTGAAGTTTATTTTTTCCATTGCATTATAGAAAAAAAATAACGATTCACTTACTGCATTCCGACTATTCTACTAATTGATTGAATTTTTGCTTTAATCGACAGACATTTAAATTTTAAATATTATAGCATTTACAGCTCATAAATTCATATTTGTGTGATATGTCACTTTGCCGTTTCCATATGTACCAACCAATCAACTAAAAACCGCCCAATTTAGCCACCAGATGACACCACCATGAACAGAAAATCCCCGCGCACGCAGGTTTTTTCCCCTCCAAAAACACATTCCGTTTTCTCCCCGGTATCAGTAAAGGAGAAATACCTGACGAACGCTGCAGGGCGACCACCCCCTCTTAAAATCGTCTGCTGTGTTTTCTCGGATCGTCTGCGCTGGATTTACATCAGGTGAGTTCCAGTGTCTTTGTCAGTAATACTGGAATGTTTCGATTCCGAATATTTTAAAGGTAGTTGTTTTTTTCTGAGAGAAGTGTTGTTGTGATGGGGTGGTATCAGACGATTTTTTTTAATATTCTGCAGACGATTTTGATGTGGAAAATGGAATAGAAGGAGCACGTGGGTGATGGATCGGAATTTAAAGATGGAAGGGTTGTGAAATTCTTAGTTTTTTTTTTTTAATTTTGATTGTTTAAAAGTATTCTAGTTGCTTAAATTGTAAGAATATATTTTTATTTCGTTTATATCCATAGTTTAAGTTGCAGGTAAACTCTATATAAAGAGTGAGTTTTTTTTGCGTGATATTGAAAATGCACTAGTTAAAAGTTGTCAGTTTAAAAAATTTCAATTTGAATGAAAGATTTTATTAGTGATTCGTTTATCATGACAACTCAAAATTTTTTTTGCATGTAATACCCCAACAAATATATTGAGATTATTAACTTACGATAAACTGGTTAATGACAGAATTTTTACAATGCGACAAAATATTTTATCAAAAAAAATGTTGTGTTCATAAAAACCAGTCAAAAATTGAAATTTTTAATGTTCAAAATACATTAAAATACCGCGAATTCAAAAAAATTTCTAATTCTAGATTCTCCTAATTCTTCTCAATATGAATGAAAGATTTTATTAGTGATTCGGTTTATCATGGCAACTCATAAATTTGTTAAAGTGTACTACGTCAACAAATATATTGAGATTATTAACTTATGATATACTGGCTAATGACAGAATTTTAACAACGCGACAAAATATTTTATCAAAAAAAAAAATTTCGTGTAAAGAAAACCATTCAAAATTTTAAATTTTATTGTTCAAAATACATTAAAATACCGGGAATTCAAAAAATTTATTATTTCTTGATTCTTCTAATTCTTATTAATATGAATTAAAGATTTTATTAGTGATTCGTTTATCATGGCAACTCATAATTTTGTTGCACTGTAATACCTCAACAAATATATGGAGATTATTGACTTATGATATACTGGTTAATGACAGCATTTTTACAACGTTTTAAAATATTTTACCAAAATTTTTGCGTGTCAATAAAACCAGTCAAAAATTCAATTTTTATTGTTCAAACATTACATTTTTAAAATACCAAAAAAAAGTTATTAACTCTAGATGATAATTTAATGATATTTATAATAATACATAATACAAGAACCTTGAAGTTATAATAATTTGCACTTAATAATCCATTAACGATGACTTGAGGAATACCATTAATATCTTCAATTCAGAATATAAAATCAGAATATAAAAAATAAAGTTTTTCAACTTCGTTTTTCGTGTCACTTAATTTGTCTTACATAAATGTCTACTTCAGTGGAATTATATTTATATATATTTGGATGAATTTACACAGAAATATCGTTTCTCGTACTGTGATTTTGCTAATCGTCGGTAATGGGTCAAAGAAGAATATTTGAGAAATTGAATTTAAAATACAGTAAATTTTAATTCGTAAGTAAAATCTTTTTTTACTATTGACAACTTTATATCGTTAACATCAAGAATTAGTCAAATTCAAAGATACAAGCTAAACACATACACTCTTAAAACAAAAGAGTGAAATCCGCTCCAGTAGGAGAAGTGTATTTTCGACACTGGAAGAGAGTGAATATTAACCCAGACTGAGTTCAAATCACTCGTTTGGAGTGATCCTGTCGGAGGTTTAACACACAACGGATCCACTCCTCTGATAGAAGTGCATTTTCTAGACTGGAGGAGTGAAAATTAACTCAGACTGATTTAAAATCGCTCTTTCGTTTTAAGAGTGTAGGTAATTCGGACCCATTGACGGAAGTCACAAAAAGAATTAATTATTGAAGAGTTAACTTTGTGCTTACTAGCAAATGATCATTCACTTATCAAGTCGTCAAACTTAACACAATACATTTATGATCCAAATAATGCCTTGACAGCGTTGATAATGTCTTGTTGTTGCTGTTCGCTTCAAAAATATGAGATATCCGGTTGGGCAATCCAGTCATAATGACAACAATATAAAGTTACAAAATATGAAATTCTTAAATTAGGTATCACAGTACTTACCAAAGCCTTATTGTTATTATTATTTGTTTTTCACGGTTGATATCTTTTGCTGGTGTATTTTCTTTTGCCTCCACCATTTTTTTTTAAATTTACATATTGATTCAAATTTACGATTTGACAATAGCAATCCTGTATTTCTAGTTCAACGTTAATTAATAGCAACAAAATATTTGGATGAAAATTGTAAAAAAGAAATTTTGTATTTAATCTCCTTTTTTTTGCATTCTATAACAGTAACTTTTAATTCCTGTAAACTCCATTTGAAATTTCCCATGCATTAATGTCTTACAATGATAGTAATATCATACGTTACGTTTATTTTGTATCCCTTTTTCCTCTAAATATTCCTCTTAATATTATTAAATAATAATAATAATAATATTAAAAGTATAATTGATAAAAGATAATATTAAAAGTATAATTGATAATTGATATAATAATTAAATAATATTATTAAGAATTATATTACGTTGAGCTGTGATAACGTTTTGCACGTATGACTTTCGGAAAAAAAAATTACAAAAAATTACCCCATTTTGTAAATTAACATCCTTTAAATATTTTTTTTTACCCTTTCTAACTATAACGACGATAGTTCTTTATTATTTTTGTGTTCAAATGAATGTATTCGTATGCAAATTACTCAAAGCTCGTGCAAAAATTGACAGACGTGAAAATAATATTTAAAAAAAAAAACAAATTCTGAATAACTTTAAAGTAATAAAATGCCCCTTAATACCTAGTCATAGATGTAAAGTGGTCATCAAATTATAGCTCATATCAGATTAGAAAATCATTTTTGCATACAACTTTTCTGAGTCCAATAAATATTAAAAACTCCTAAAAATAAATTTCACGCAAATATATATGTCATACATTTATTGCCTTTAAAACCTAACTTTTAAAATATTCCAGCGTGCAATTTCCTTAGAATTGCGTGCTGACGTACACTCTTAAAACAAGAGAGTGGATTTGAACTCAGTCTGAGTTAATTTCACGCCTCCAGAGTGGAAAATGCACTTACCCGGAAGGAGTGGATTTTTTGTGTGCTAAACCGCCGACAGGATCACTCCAAACGAGTGATTTTAACTCAGCCTGAGGTAATATTCAATCATTTCCAGTGTCGAAAATGCACTTCTCCAACTGGAGTGGATTTCACTCTTTTGTTTTAAGAGTGTAGTATTTTGGGATACTAATATTATATGCAGCATAGCTTTTCAGTTATATGACATAATTACGATGTTTTGCTCAGTATTTTGAAGTGATATTTCAAGCTATTTCAGCGATAAAATTGTTAATAGGTATTACATAAATAATTTTTAAAGTACTTTTCATTATCATTTACCCTCTTAACAGTGGTGTGCATTAATCAATTAATTTGTAAATGATCCTGTTAATTGACTAAAAATAGTGCAATTAAATTAATTACTAATAAATTAATCGCAATCGAACCTTTAATTGCACCTTGCAATTAAATTAATTCGATTAGCGTATGTACAATTGTAACTCACAATTAAAATTAATTCGATGAACTTTTTTAGTTTTATAAAACAATTAAAACTACAATTAACTTTATGTCCTAAAACAAAATGAGTGAAGATTTAGGAAAATTAAGCTGCAAGTCTTAGACTTAATAAGAATTAAAAAGTGGTTTATTGTTATTTTTAATTGAAATATCAAAACAATTGAAATTTATTTAATTGTTAATTATTACTACTACAGTTAACAATTAAATAAGAGTTAATTGTAATTTTAACAATTATAATTGATGAATTGTTTGTTCTGGTTGCATATACCAATTGATTTGATTCTTTTTTAATTGCTCTTGCAATTAAAATTTGCCCAACGCTGACTACTTTAGAGCTCAACAAAAACCCCTGCCTATATATTCTTTACTTAAATAAAGTTTTATACATTTTAACGTATGTTTAAGTTTACTAAAACGTACCCCCGTTTAGCAAATATAAATTTAAACGTATGTTTTTTTTAATATAATAAATAAAAGCTGTTACTATTTGCTGGGCGATATATCAATTCATGGAATTTTCTGTTTTAATTTCTAAATGGGGGGCAGTTTTAAACCAGAAGCAAGCTATGTCAGTGTTTTGCATTTTAGTATCTTAAATTTTTTTCCAATCTAAAAGGCCTCCCAATTTGACGACTGAAATTGCAAGTCCTTTAAAATCTGCTCAATCGTTAGGTTGAATTATTTTTTATACAAATAAACAAGTAACGCCTATAATCAAAGGCTACTAAGTGATTTTCACTTATTCTCTTATTGAACTATTCCAGTTCTTAAAGTTTATATTATTTTTGTAGTACAATTATTCATGAACCACAGTGGCAATCGTGGACTGTGGTCTTAAGTCTATTACAGAAACCATACGTTGATTGATAAATATCGCACTTACGGCTTTTTGAAAATCCATACACTTAACCTCTTGCGACCTGCCTTCCCCATTTGAGTTTTTTTTTTTAAAACCTCACCACAAACAATTAACGTGTTGATTAGTTCCGAAATGGACCTGATCCACAAGAAAAAGATCCAAATATCTGTTTTCAGCCTTTGATTATAGGTATCAGTTATTTATTTCTATAAAAAATGAAGTTGAACGAAGGTCAATACGATATAAGAGTTCTTAAAAAAAGATTTATTATTTTCTAAGTTTTCGAAAAGTATTTTTAGTAGTTAACTTTAAAGACATTTTTCATTAAAAACAATGCTAAAATAATCTTTTAGCTACAAATAAGTGATGTGGCATTTTTTGTTTCCTTTATAGCACAAAAATGCGTATTTTTAGAGTTTAATGCGTGCCCCTTAGTAACTCTAAACATAATGGTTTTTAAAAATTTCCTTGACAACATACATTTTAGCAGATATTTGTATGAAAAGTAGGTTTATATTAAGAATATTCGTGTAGGATTTTGCTCTGGTCTTAAGAGGTTAATGAGTGAAGAGAACCTTTCGTTTTCAACCCCCTCGTCGATTTCATTATAACCTTTCACTCTAAAATGATGTATCCTCATCATTTTGAGTAACATTCATCCATATGATAGACCATGCAATTGAGACACATCGGAGTAATGAAGACGCATTACGCAAATTAAAAGGTAACTCTTGTATCACAAAAAATAGAAGGGAAGCGAGATGAATAGATAATAATTAGCGGGTGGGAATATGGCAACGATGAATTTGCAGACGACTTTTTGGAGGGGGGAGATGCGAGGGTGGAGTTTATTGTAATGCACTGCAATGTGCTTAAGGGGTTGGGGAACTCATTTGGTCATGCGGAAAGTCCCAGGTTCAGCACTGCCAAAATAGCTGCGATCCATGAACGGCCTTTGCAACCCCTAACGTCCGACGAATATAGAAGTTAAATATGCTCCTAAGTCCCGATGCAACACTCCTAAAAAATTGCGTTGGGTGCCTACGCTGACATTGGCTCGTGACGTGAAATAGGGTGGTGCTATTTAAAATTATCACAACGAATATAAAGGAGAGAAAATAGGCTTTTTTTGTAATACAATATGATTAGATCACTTATAATATCCTCTCTTTCCCTGGTCTCATAAGGTGTAACTGATGTAGTAGAACAACCACAGCGATGACAAGCTCAGTTAGTGAGTGCTATGTTTGCTACTAAATATTAGTATTATATATATATATGTACGTTTACAGTTTACGAATTAATGTAGTTTATTTGTCGGCTTTCTTAAAAATATATCAGTATCTTAATTATATATATTTTTCGCTGACTGTCACTTCAATTGGTCGCAAAATTTTTCCGCTCCAAAAAATTTGCCACTCTTGGCTACAGCCTACTTTGAATATTTAGAAATCCGGCCCTGAGTGTGATGATAATTTTACCTAGCCTAGCCTGACCCTCTTTTTAATGGCATTATAACCTTTCATTCGAAAATCGTGGATCCTGGTCTTTTTAAACAGCTTTCGTCTATATGACAGAAAACATAATAGATACCTCATATAGAGAAGTAATGAAGACGCATTACGCAAATTAAAAAGTAACTCTTGCATTACGAAATAAGGGGGAAGCGGGATGAATAGATAATAATTAGCGGGTAGAATTATTGCAACAATTTGCAGACGACTTTAGGAACGGGTGCGTGGGTGGCCAGTGCAAATGATGATGTCGTGCCCATGGATAAAGGTTATATGGAGCCAAAGTTCTCATGGACTGCTTCAGCGATCTGCAGACATGGGTCCTCATAAAGGTCTTCGTAGTGCGAGTTGGTGATTTGCTGCAATTTTTCCAGGATGGCTGTACAAGAGAAAATATGTTTTGGATCCTGGTCCGAGTCGGGGAAGTTTCTGCAGCTGGAGTATTTCCTAGTTCCATCTTTTTTGGATTTACATCCCTTTGAAGTAACAGTTCCTTTATCTAGTTAGGGTGCATAAAACCTTTGTATTACAAATATGAGTTTAAAGAGTGATTTTTTCAAAAGCAAATTTATGCTTAAAGATGTTAAAGGAGCAGACAGCCGTTTCGGGACTTAAAAGTTCAGTGCATAAAAATGACGAATGAGTCAATGAACAACACAAAATGCTAAAGCATAATACTATAAAAACAAAAGTTTACTTAAACCCTATATTGTCAAAAAAATGAAAAATGGACAACGAACAATTGAAATTTTTTTTAATAATTGTGATCTACACAATAAAAAATAAGTATTAATTTTTTTGTGCGTCTGGACTACAAATTATTTAATGTTCTTGGTTTAGGTTGTTTATTTTTGCTTGCTTTTAAGGTCTTTTAAACTTTCATTTGCATTTGAATATGTTGCTTTCTTTAACTATTAAGACAATTGAATTTTGTGGTCCAAAAATTTTTAATATCAGAACTTTGTAGCATAAGATAATTAAACTAATTAATTTTACTAAAGCGTTCAAAACTAAATTTTTATATATTATTTCATCTTGAGTGGTGTAAAGTCGTAACTATATCAATATTTCAAAATTTCGAAAATAACTTTTTCTTCGTCTTTCCATCGGTATGTAATGCTTTCATCGATGGACTGTACCACGTCGCCCTCGAAAGTCGCGTTCCTACTCATGGGTCGGGTCGTCACTTAACTGGTACTAAGTTATAGCGACCGTTACCGAAATCCTTCGTGTAGCTCCAGTCTGACGATATTTCAACCTAGCCCTTATCAATTGATCACTTAACTTTGCATTTGAACGTCCGTTAATTGCACAAGTTAAAATAAAAGAAAACCTCCCGTAATGCAATAACTCTCTCCCAAATCCGTTACGCAATTATCCTAACTCCGACGAAAAAGGTTAAAATCAAATCAAGAGCAGCAACCCAACCACTCAACTCGTCTCCCTTTTTAACGAATTTCGTCGCTCATCCGCTGCTAATACAAAACGAGGAAACGAAGTGAAGGGAAAAAAAATAGTTCGTTATAACCGAACCGATTTAATGTACCAAGTTATACACCTCAATTTCCCTGCGAACTTTTTTTTGTTGAACATTACGCATTTGAACACCACTTTGTGGAATTTAATTTCCTTCGAAACGACGATTTTCAGCGAAAGGTATTTCATAGAAAAGTCGTCAATTTTCAGGTTCGTGGGGGAGTGAAAATTGTTTTTAATGAGCTTCTGTGTTAGTTTTTTCTCTCTCTTTTATAGCAAGACTTTTCATCTAAAGTCGCTCGCTCCCCTCTTTCCGTTTGGAAAGGGAAGCTGGTCCCCCTTTTTTAAAGATATGCAACTATTAACATACAAATTAAAGCTTTCCAGCCTGAGATTACGTCATTCGAGAACATTTCGTTTCAAAGTGACGCAACGATATTATTGATTCAAAATTAATACTATGTAATATAATGAAATCGATTCCGACTGCCTATTTCTAGCCGCCTTTAGGAGGTTTAACACAGCCAATTACGCTTCGTAATTTAGAACCCAGGTCAAGTGACGAAGTCGACACCTGAGAGGGCACCCAATGGAACTTCGAACGACATCGTACGCTAACGTCGTTGGGTTAGTTAGGTTAGGTTTGAATTATCGTCGCACTACAGCTACACGAGGGCTATTAATAACTAACGTCGTTGGGACTTACGACTCCACAGATTTAACGAGCACATATATCACAGTGTACTCGGGCACCCCGGTAAATTTTAGAGGACTTTTTCCACCACCACGAATACGTCTATAGTATGGCAAGGATAAGGACAGAACCAAGAAACTTCTCGATATGAGGCTCGTAGCTCACACCTCTCGGCCACCGGGGGGCCAAAAGAAATTAGTACCGTACAGAAGATTAGGTCGACTTTAGAACAAGCATGAGACCTTTCTAATTTGAATTTGGTATTTTTAAACCTTCTGAGGAATGCAGGTGTATAAACTCGTCCCCTGTCTAGTCAGGTTTTCCAGCAGCACACATAATATTTAAATTTTTGTATTGATTTTATAATTTTACTTAATTTTTAAAAATTGAAGTATGTCTGCGTCATTTTTCATCATCTGCTGCGCAGAAGTATCATTTTAAAAGTTTAAAGAAATTAAGTATTCGGTTCAAAATTGTGATTTTGTTCTCGTGCAGTTAAAGAAAGTTTAACTGAAAGTTGGCTATCCCTAAAAAGGTTAAAAGTAAAGGCAGTATAGCCATGAAAATAAAGTCTTGAATTTTAATTTCAAAATTGAAAGGTCGTCATCTTCCAATTGTTTTGTGTGTCATCAACTGGCAATTTTTTACTATCAACTTGGTTTGGTCTGTGATAGTAGCTTTGAATCAAGTTTTTCATTTTAATAATTGTTGTCCAATATTTTCATTTTAATATCTTTTTAATAATTATTGTCCAAGATTTTCATTTTAATAATTGTTGTCATCAATAGTGTAGGTTTTTTTTATCAATCATTGGTGACACTGCCTTATAAGAAATAATTTGATCACAAAGATTTTAGTTTAACAGAAACTTTTATCGTATTTTCTATATATTTTTTCTACTTGTCTTTCTAGCGTTTGGAAAAGTTTAGTAAATGTACAATATTTTTCTAATTAAAAACCATTAGTATTGTGTTTCAATTTGAAGTGAAATTTTTATTTAAAAATAATTATTAACACCTCTGAAACATGAGCGTTATCAACATTAATCAAATCAGTATGCTACTTAATATTTTATCCAATATTTTTAAATTCAATAACCCAGCCAAAGTCATTCCTTAAAATATATTTCCGTCGTACATGTGTCACTTTTCCACAAACTTAGCGGTTCAAGGGCGGAAAAGGGAGTGAGGGGGTGTCGCGAGTTTCGCCTCTGAGGGGGAGGGGGGAAGCAGAATTCAATTAAAAGTTTAGGTGGTAAACTGTTAACACGCGGAAATGAATTAATGCACTCGCCAGAACTGATTTTGGGACCGATAGCGTGTTTCAATTTCCGAATCAGGTGTTATTGGTCGTCGAGTCAAGTAAAGCAGAACTGTGACGATTTGACGGTATGGCGGGATAAAATTGGAACTGGGCTTTTCTAGTGTATGGACGGTCGGGACAATATAGGCGAAATAGTTTACCTGCGAAATTCTAGACAATAAGTGTGGGTTTGAGTTCAGGTAACTTATCGAAGCGTATCGTAAATTAAAAGCGCATTGTAATTAAAAACAATTTCTTTCAAAAATCTATTGCCCAATTTCTAAATCGTCAGACCAAAAAGTTTTAGGTTGTCCATTTCAATTTCGGTGTTTGGATCACGCAAAAATACTTTAATTAGGGTAGATTGACCGGTGAGTGAGCAGGCCCCAGTAAACAAACATTTGGCAAATATAATTAAAAAATATCGATTGAAAATCATTCCACTAGATGGATTGGCAACACTGACTTCCTCCCATCTAGTAGGAAGCTATCTGACGTATGGTTGGTTGTCCTGGTCTTTATGTCCTGGTGTTCATTCACTGACGTACGCAAAGCCTTAAACGTTCATTCACTGGTTAGTCTACCCTATGTTCGTTTTATACATGTGTCCTAAAATTTTTAACTTCAACCAAAACTTTGTTCGTAATGTTTATCAAGTTCTGGGGGTACCCAAAGCAGCAATAAAAGGAGAATCCCTATTTTTGATCCCACAGCCTTTTCTGCCTTCAGGCACAAAACGCATGAGAAAACTATTACGGTAGCCAAAATACGAATGTAGTACTAATCCCACAAACAACCACTGCAATTTTAAGTCCCAACGCCTGAATTAACACAAATTTCGTAAATGACTCTCTCTGTCAGATGTAAAACATGAGAACAACCACCTAAGTGTTATACCTGTTTTCGCGGATCTCTAACATTTAGGTAGCTACTGCTGACAGTTGGGTTGAGACTTCATGCTACCGAATGGTTTCAAAGCATCGCAACGCGTTGGGACCACGACAAAAATATTTTTACACATACGTGGATCCATCATTTTTTTTTTGAGCAAGAGGCCAACTACACTCTTAAAGCAAAAGAGTGAAATCCACTCCTATAGTAGAAGTGCATTTTCGACACCGAAAAGAGTGAAAATTAACTCAGACTGAGTGAAAATTGCTCGTTTGTTTTAAGAGTGTATAGGATCCCTAGAATTGACTTGTCACCCCAGAGGTATTGATTTGATATGGGAACTTGGAAGACTTTGTGACTACGGCGGATTTAACGTGTACCATTCACCATTAGCGTATACGGGGTCTTCGGAAGGCAGTGGGTCTCGAATTTACAACTTTTGGAATTCCAGTCCAAGACCACACTGACCAGGCTAACCCGCAGCCCCCAGTTTTAGGTATACTAGTATTCTCTTTCAGGCTGTTTTTTACTTTCAAAAATGTAATATGAAAAAATATAAAGTAATTAAAGTATTGTGATGGGTGTTGAAAATCCGAAATGGAGATGTTGTGTTGTAAAATGAAAATTTTGTGAACTCAGATGAAAACAAAATAAAACGGCTGAAATTTTCTCTTCATCTGATTGCTCCTTGCGTTTTATAGCTCCCCCGTGGTCGTGGCTTCTTTGCAAGGAAACTTTGCTTTTAACTATAGCTGCCTTCTAACTTATTAGGACTTAAAGAAATAGCTGGAAAACGAAAAGAGGTACTTCAAATTTGGTACAAGAAGTTACCAGCCTTCGAGTAGCTTTAATGTTAATCTAGCCAACAATATAATTTTCTGAAAGAGTGCGGATTAACAAACTAGCAACAATGGCGTCATATCACGAGAGGTAATAAAGTAACGGGATTACGAAACAACTATTATCATAAAACTTTCGTTCCTAAATCCAAATTTTCCCCATCGCGGGGTTTTCTCTAGGGGGGTTCTCGGCGCAAGCCTAAATGAGGCATCTCGCCCAAGAATCGTCTGCTGAGACTAATTAAAAAATAATCACGGACCACCCCCTGCACGGTTATGAGCGCTAGTCGGGACCGTACTTCATAACTGTTTTCTCAGTGGGAAATGCACGTTAAATCTGTCATCGCGCCAAAAGGGAGTTTGCGCTGCTTAATTTACAGCGTGGGGACCGTTTCATATGCTGGGGGGTTGGGGGTTAGATTCTGGCTAATATCGCTGATTTTGGCGAGTCTACATTACTACTACGCCAGTATCATAATTGTATTCTCTTTATTTTGCACTTCGAATAATTTTTTTTAATGGCAACACTGGCCCCTTGTGCCACATCATATTAAGAAGAAGAGTACAACGAAAAAATAATATTTAGTTATAATATTACTAAAAAATATATTATAAAAATACCAGAAAAGCGTTTCAAGTTTTTTTTTTTTAATTCCCTAAAAATATTCCAAAATGCAGCTAGTATTTTTATGGTATTTTTTTGAAATTTTAGAGTCAAATTGCATTTTTTCGTAGCACTTTTTTCCTTAAGGAGCTGGCAACCTCTAGGGTCTCCATGCGCTTCCCGTCGTTTGGATTGTAGGTCACGTGATCTACCACTCTAATAATTTAACTATGATCTCTATGGCTTGGTCAGAGACCTGCTTATAAACCTTCTGCAAGTAAGACAGACGCAACACATAAGTGACAGATGCTGTCATCTATCGCCACATCCGCAATTTAGACATGTCCCTGAAGGGGAACGATCTACTAGACATCCACTACATCTTTAAAAAATATGATTTACTGGAACGAGTTATCAATTCATAGAGTCATACTAATAAACTTACCATTTTGAATAACTCAATTTCTCAAAGGCCGGACTACTCCGGTATTGATAGGTTAGATGAGGAGAGTTAGAGGGTCATGACTTGCCTAATGGTTAGCGTCTCGGAATCGGAAGGTCCCGCGATCGAGTATCGATACCACTAAAGACCCACCGAGTACATGCGGAGTACGTATTCGTTAAATCTGTGGGTCCGAAAATCCTGCGGGCGGTCATTGCACAGTTTCCCACGGGTACAGGTCAGTGGAGACTATTTCCCTCTTCTTCAGGGACATGTCCAAATAGCCAACGTGGCGATGCAGCATTTGTCACTTATGTGTGTGTTGTGTCTGCAATTACTTGACGAAGGTTTATAAGCGGGTCTCTGACCAAGCACACAAAACTGAAAATATATGTCTACCAACCAACTCAGGAGAGTTAGCAAGTCTGATAAAGCATTAGTTAAAAAAAAACAACCAAAGTAGAAGGTGTTTGTGCACATTAAATTGTTTGTTATCCAATGTCACCGTAGTATCTGTATTACGTCCATTTTAAAATCAAAGATAATTTTCAAAAGCTATGTAACCATAACAGCTACTAATCAAATAGTTATGATATACCAGTCCAAGTATCCCCCTTGTGTATATATATTTTGTCTAGATTACAATCAAACTAATCTTTCAAACGATCTACTAGACATCCACTACAACTTTAAAAAAAATATGATTTAGGAGTACAAGTTAGTAATTCAAAGCATAATACTAGTAAGCGCAAACCATCATGAATAACTCGATTTTTTAAAGGGTGGAGTTGGCCAATTATTAAAATAAGCCATTTAAATTGGCGGGCGGCACACCTAGGTTAATTTGCATACATTTCCAGTAAACCTTCATTTGTAAGGCGCTTTGAAATTTGCTCAAACAGTAGGGGAAAGGAGGTTTATGAAACATTAAGGGGATTTTTAACTCGTTTGTCACTTTATTGCTATTAGCGGAGGATTGAACTAATGAGGGGCTTTTGAAAGCCTGTATGTTGCTGTCGAAACTTCGTTTGGTGGTATTAATTTGAGACACGGGGGTCGTAGGAAAATTGAAATAGGGTGTGTCTTGCAGTACTAACTGGACAGGTGATACATTTATTAACCTTTTGCCTATTGTACTGGTAGTGTTGCCTGCTGCATAGATTAAATACACTCTAGATCCGAAACTCTGATTAAAATTAGTATTGATGATTTTCCATATTGAAAGTGACATAGACACTAGCGCCCCCAATTGTGTCTACGGGAACTAATGCAATGGCTGCCTTTTCTAGGAAAAACTGAACAGTAAAACTGCAATCGGAAACTACAATTATACCCATCACCAAATCAATCGCTAATAGTGTATTAGTTCCTTTCAACACTTTTAGAGCGCTAGATTGCAGATTGACTTGCTGGTCTAGAGGATTCTTAGTCTATGGCCTACTGTTGCTGGCACACATGTTGTGCCATCAGCAGGCAAAAGGTTAATGTGGGCTTGTTCAATACAGTAGAACTCGAATTATCCGAACTCCGATTTTCTGAAGTATTGCACATTTTCCGAATTTCTGAAAAAAAATCGCGCACGATGCGATATGACATCCCACAGGTCAGTAGTTAGACTTTGAATTGATTCAGGTGATATTGGCTCATGACCTTCGACAGTGTTGACCAGCGTCAAAGCTCATGCCAGGTCACCTATATATCCGTATTAAGTTTGTAAATATGTTTAAAACCTTTTATTTTCTATTATAATAAGCAATATGAAAGATAAATTAATGAGTAGATTAAGACAATTTTCTTGAAAAACTGTCGGCCAAAACGTCCAAATTAGGTGCATGATAGCATGATGCGATTGTCTTGAGAATACAAAACAAGCGATATGACGCCACATAGGTGAAAAATAAGTCTTTATCTTAATTCAGGTGGCATTGATAAGGGTAGTTGGATCTTTTATTCAGTCTCTCTAGTACTGGTGCATGGCTTTAGCTGTGTTGACCAGCGTCAAAGCTCGCTCCAGGTCACACCTATCTATCCTGATTCTACACTCCTACACGGGAGATTAAAGACCGACAACCGGTAATCCTCTGCGAAACCAGCCTGTGCCTCGGTACCCATGGCAACTCGAGATTCGAAACGTACACTATTCCTAGAAAACAGTGTTCCAGTATAACGGATAGGTTTGGTTGAAGTAACACTGAACGAAAACTACATGAGGGAGTATTTCAATCAACGACCAATATTATACCCCGAATTGACTGATTCATATTTATAAAAACGACCAATGACAAATACCTGTAGACAACTACTTGGCTTCTTCTTGAAATTTGACGCTCGTACTTTGATTCTTTCAATGTTTCATTAACGCTTAACTACCATCAAGTGTCGTCTAGTTCTGCATTTTTTTTTTTGCTATCACGCATTCGCCCTGTTTTGGTGTTATTGTATTGTTTGGTGTCATAGTATTGGTGTCAGGGATTGCCCCACATTTTAATGACCGTTAGCACTAGGATAAATTCTTCTAGCAATAACTACACTTAGTAGGCGCGCATACATGAGCCATCGAATCCATGGAATGACAAAATCCCCATTAGGGGAAAGAAAAAGAGGTCAAGCAGGATTTCTAACCCAAATGATAGTCAGTGGCCGAATCCATGGTATGAAACATCAAATCCTCCTTCATTGTAGGGTTTGCGACCCCCCCCCCCCCCAATGAACACTTCATATCCGGTTCTGTCTGGGGAAAAATCCCCAATAGGGAAAAACTGTTGAGTTTGCTCCTCAATCCATGGATTCGATGGCTCATGTAAACGCGCCTATTCTCACTGTCACTTCAAGTTCCGAAAGATGCCAGCTCAAAGGTTGGCCTTCGTCACTAGAACGTGGCTTTAAATTACTAGGCCTGTATTGTTTAAATCAATATACATGAGTACCAAGAATACTTTAAGATTGCTACAAGAATTCTGACTGTTATAAGCGTATCTCCGACGGAGCAGTAAACCAGTTACAAAACACAAACAAACGTTTATGTTGTGTATTCTCTTCGTAGTATTTGGTTCGATTCAAAATTATTGTTTTGAAGTGTTTCAATTGTAGGCGTTTCGATGTCAGCACTAACAGTTGTCTCGTCTGAAGTTCCCAGAAAAAAGGTAAGCTAGATCCATTCTAATAGGGACACTTTAACATTATTCTGTGAACTAGATACTAGGATTTAAAAAAAAAAAACTTATTCCCAAAATTCCTTTTTTCTTTGCCATCCAGCTCACGGATTTATCAGAAAAGTATGAAAGTAAAATTGCCCCCCACAAAAAGTTAACAAAATTACTACCTTTTTCAAAAAAAAGAGATCCACTGGTTTACGATGATTAAGCAGACATGCTATGCATTTTTTACAATAAAAATAATTCAATCGTTGCAAACTAGGCTAATCAAACTAAAAAAAACTGTTAATCAGCGAAAAAAAAGTTAACTAACCGTTACTTGAACAGGCTTCAGTGATATCTTAGACGGTTGTTGAATTAAATGAAAAGTTACCTAGATGATATGAAACGTTAAAAGAAAACCCATTGCTTTATAGTACATACCTAATATAGTAATTGGTATCATGTATGAAAAGTTAAGATTTCGCATGTTGCGAAACATCATTGTTATTGAGTCGTAAACTACCAGCATGTTCAAATCGTTAACATCTCTACTGTCACCTATATCCACTATCCTCGTCTACGGCGTCTTTTCGATTGAAAACGTTTATTTCAGAAACCCGACGACCCCTAATGCTAAACCATTCACGTTGTCGCGATCCTGAATTTAACGTGGTTCGGAATTCCGCCATAGTTGCAAAATCCGTGTGCTAATTGCAGAATTTCTCCCTCTGAAATTACTGCATCGGGTTTGGGGAATGGCTTAACTGTTTATTGCGATAACACTTTGGAAGTGATATTCCAACAAGGGGGTCGGATTTTAATTGCGAAATGGTTGTTTTATCGTTTGTTGGGATTAACCCTTTGACTGCGAGGTAACCGATTTCTAGAAAGTAGGGGTACTAGTTACGAAATTTGGTCAGTTCACCAAGCTCCAAAGATTTTCTCTTACTATCTCATTGTATCCGATAGGGCATAGTAAAATAATGTTGTTGTGTAATCGTTTCCAGCTGCCTATTTCTATCCTCCATTAGGAGCTTTAACACAGCCAATAATGTACAGATATCCGATTTATAGGATGACTAGCAGTAGGTGGAATTTGAACCCCCGCATTCCTGAGAAGGCTGAATCCTGAGGCGAATGCCTTAACCACTCGGCCACGGACTGGCCGTAAAATAGTGTTAACAATGACAAAATAGCATGGCAATAGAGTGAATTTGAGGTAACAACTAAACAAATACATATTTCCAGATGCAAAATTACGAGGTATTGCCGGTCCCATAGAGCTAATGCATTAATTTTGGATTCACTTCCGAATAAGTATTGCTTTGCCATGTTAGCCCTTTTTCCCCAGGTATGGGAATCAACATAACATCGGACTGAAACAAATTTCAAAAGAAAATTTTGTCAAGTTATTTATTTGTTTATTTTTGAAGTTTTAAAATGCCAACAATATACAGAGGACGGGGACACTATTTTTTAATTTTATCAAATAATAATTTAATAACCGGCTGCTATTTTCTTTTTAATTTTGTTTTAAATTGATGTTATGAAGATTCCCATACCTGGGGAAAATGGGATAATAAGCAATTCTTTTGCAAAAGTTGTGATTTCAAAACTTATGCATTAGCTATATGGAACTGACAGTCCCTCTTAAAGTCAGGGAAGCTCAGTCGATAAGGCTCTTGCCTTGCAAACCAAAGATCCCAGCTTCGGCCCAGGACATAGCTAGAATAACTTACTGCTGACCATAAACCGTCTGTGCAGCCTACTCGTCCAACGGATAATACCCCATGAAGAGGGAGTGCACGTTAAAAATGCTTCTAAGTCCTGGTGAACAGTGTCAGAACCAAGAAGAGCATCTTGTATAAAACGCTTTACGAAAATTCTATTTTTATTAGAACCTCTAAAAAAATGCACAAATGGCCCGGGTAGTGAATCAAGCGATTTAATTAAAACAATTTCATATTTTACAACGCCGCGTCTCATAGAAAACTGGTTAAAAATGTAAGAATCATTATTTAAAGCAAAGTAATTACTACAAATATCTTTAAAGTGTACTTATTTATTCATAACAGTTTTGCATTAAATACAACCTATAATTTTTTTATAAATCACTCCATTGAGTTAATGTCAGAATGTGGTATCTTTTGACACACAATGCGGCGGCGCGTATGATGTTGCTCCTAAAAAGTTGCGTTTGGTTCCTTCTCAGTTTTTGGGTCGTCACTTGATCGCGGTCCTAACACCCTTTACCATGCCCTCGCGCATATAGTGCGTCGTTATCACATCTCAATTCCTAGAGCATAACTGTTTATTGTGATGACACTTTGGAAGTGTTATAGTGGATAGTGTTATTCCAGCTCTGGGGGTCGGGTTTTAATTTCAGAATTAATAATTTTTTAAAACCTTCGACTATCTAAAGGTGTTAGTGTTTGGAACTGCTGAGAAATGAACGCTCTACTTTGTCTGAACATTGTCTTTGTTTTTACTGTGAAGTGTAACAACTCTCTACTTCATACGAATATTATCTTTGTTTTTGTCACTGCTTCGAACTCTGTTAAAAATGATGCATCCACATTGACTATAATCTTTGTTTTCTAACTTATCCAAAATTGCAATGGCAACAGTAAATGTTTTTTTTTTTTTTGCTTTCGATTTAGAATAAAATGTGAATATTCGAAATTGGTCATGGATTTGTATGAGTGCTTGATTTTATAAAAATTTTGAATTAGAAATTAGAATCCACTGTTCCACATTTGAGCACCATATTAATCAGTTAGAAGATTTAGTATACATTTGTGGAAAAAAAATTATAATGATATCAACAATATTAAAAAAAAAAGTTAAAAGTGTCCCATACTCCCTAAATGCGCTGATGTTCCGACAGTTTCCACCGACAATCGAAATGTTTGTTTTATTGCAGTCTCTTGTATACCCTTTAGTGATTGAAAACGCTAAAGATCTACTTTTACTTTAATCAGCATATGCTTACGGGAAAATATATTTAAAAAGAAAATAGCAGTTTTTTTTCTGTAAAATTAAGAGATTTTTATTTACAATATATCTTTATTTGTTCAAAACTAGCCAACTTAGTTAACCAAATATCCCAAAAATCTAAATATATCTTAAAAATTAAGATGAGCAACGATAATTCTTCCCCGCAACGAAAGATGCTGAAGAGCAAAATCTCCATCCTCTCGGATGATAACCTCGCACGCAGATTGCCCGGATGAAGGGAGGTCGAGGCTATACGCCGAAAAGAGAGACTTTAGTAGGTGGGGGGCTAGACGAGCTAGACGAGATATTGACGGATTTTTAAACGGCAACGTGTTGAGCTTTTGGCTGAAAAGAGTCTCTTTTGCAGTGTGATTTATGTTTGCTGTCAGTTTTCTTGAACGGTTGAGTTATATTTTGTTGGGTATGTTTATTTGTTGGCTATTTTGAATTGGAAAAGCTTGCAGAAATTTCGGTGGGAGTTAGGGTTGTTGTTACCCTTTTAAATCCAGCATATATTTTTCATTTTAAAAATTTACAATTTATAAAATACTCATTTTTATTCGGAATAAAATGATGAAAAGCATGAAGAAAATCATAGTTTTTAATTTTGGGGATGAAATTTTGGACATTTTCGTGTGTAAGAAGGCAAATTGAAATGGGCCATTATATCATAGCTATTCTGGCAATTTTAACAGGGTCTATAGAAAATCTAACTAACTTCTAGAAAGGCCTGGATACAATCAGACTTTACTTTTAAATTATTGTTGATATTAGAATGGGAGGAAAGTATAATATACTGATGGAGTGCTGACCAGTGGAGGGGGGATCAATTGGTATAAAATAAAAGTTTACATAGAAAAACAATCACCGTACGGGTCACCCGTGCAGCGCCGGGTTTATAAAGCTAGTAAAATTGTTTCACAGTGAATTTTATTTTTACCATGTTTTTCATATTTTCCTTTAAATTCAACAAACATTATTTTGTTCTTCAAAAGACGTAATTCTTTAATCCATCTATACAAAAAATTATATAACTTAAGGGGTCACAGGAGTCTTAAAAATGTGCAAAGAAGGAACTACAAAGTATAGTTTGATCTGTCATGTAATTTTTTAACTACTCAATATACAAGTATAATTTTTTTATATGTAATTCTACAAGATTTATTTATTATAAAACAAATTTTAAAATTTATGAAACTTTAGCCCAAACTAAAATAAATGATATTAAACATAAAGCTATTTTAACACATTGTGATTAGGCTTGCGCGGCAAATTTTGAGGTCAAAATTGAAAAAATGACCAAGAAAATGACTTTATATTGTACAAATATGTACAAACTAGGACTTATACCTAAATTCTCAGCTCAATTTTAATTAGAAATTATTTTAAGAACTTTTTTCTAAAAAAATTAATAATTTTTTTTAAATTTTGATTTAAAATTTATTTTTAAATAATTTCTAATTAAAATTGAGCTAAGAATTTAGGTATAAGTCCTAGTTTGTACATATTTGTACAATATAAAGTCATTTTCTTGGTCATTTTTTCAATTTTGACCTCAAAATTTGCCGCGCAAGCCTAATCACAATGTGTTAAAATAGCTTTATGTTTAATATCATTTATTTTAGTTTGGGCTAAAGTTTCATAAATTTTAAAATTTGTTTTATAATAAATAAATCTTGTAGAATTACATATAAAAAAATTATACTTGTATATTGAGTAGTTAAAAAATTACATGACAGATCAAACTATACTTTGTAGTTCCTTCTTTGCACATTTTTAAGACTCCTTAGACCCCTTAAAGGAAAGTGTATGGAAAATAAAATTAAATTAATTTGAAATAAGTGCGACTTTAACTTAGTGAGAAAAAAAATCGCAAGTTTGATGATTCTAAAAGGAATCAGTGGGAGTGAATAGTTTAAAAGTTGAAGAACATATTTAGAAAACAACCACACTCTTAAAACAAACACTCCCAATTTACCTCATCCTGAGTGGATTTCACTCCTCCAGACTGGAAAATGCACTTCTCCTTTTGGAGCGGATCCTTTGTGTGTTAAACCTCCGACAGGATCACTCCAAACGAGTGATTTTAACTCAGTCTGAGAAAATATGCATGCCTTTAGGCTGTCGAAAATGCACTTCTCCAACTGGAGTGGATTTCACTCTTTTGTTTTAAGAGTGCATAGTTAAGTTTTAATATTTAGAAACATAAAAAAATCGTTCTAATTACAAAAAACCTAATATTGTGCCTATATGAGTTACCAAAAATGCCTGTAAACTATAAATTAAAGTGACCGTTCTAAATGTAGACGTTCCATGCAGTGAATAAGTGTATGGAAACATTTCCAGTGGTCTTATTTTCATTTTTCTATAATTACTTTTGCTCGTCGCCAAAGTTTTCTATGAATATTTTACTTATTTTTTAAAATTCTGTTAATGAAAATAATTTTTTTAAAACTTAATCAAACGAATTTTGTGCACAAACTTTTCGCCAATACCCTTCGTGCATCTCTAGGAGACAATTTTTCCAATTCAGCACAATTTGCAGTGAGAGAGTGACGACAGTGCTCTGAAGTTATTTTCGTATTTTTAATTTATTAAGAATGCTCAGTGCGCGCAATTTTGAAAGCGAATCTACCACTGAATATAAATTACAGCAATTATACTAACGTGACTTTAATGGTATAATTTAGACTACTTTCGAATACGTAATAACATATCATTATAATTTTTGGGAAAAAAGATATTTTCCCCTTTTAAATCAGCCGCCAAGTATCGTAATTCTAGCCTCCCTTTTATATTGTTGTAATTGAGATATTCAAGTTTACCACAGCTTATACAAAATAAAGTTTAGTTCTTTACCGGACTTTAAACAAAATTAAATCTCGCCTTAGAGAACGAAAATCTATTCAAAATCCACTTTTCTTTTTAAAAAAAATAATAGCTCAAAGAAGAAACAAGCTCATGTTCTTTGGATAATTTCCCACTTCTATTTTTTCTTTTAGTATTCAAGTATATAATTCAGTTTTTGTGGAAACTTTCCTGTGGACTTATAGCACTTTTTTTCGTTGAGTGACTTACATAGACATCAAATGCGGCCGAAACTCAAATAAAAACCCTAATTTTCTTAAGGTCCACCCTCAAAACAGCCCTTTTTTGCTTTTTAAAGGTTACTTCCGTGTGAAAAATAGCACGCTTTAGGATTTAATTTACAGCAGAGATAGCAGTGCAAAATTTTTGTGTCGGCTTTCTTTGAACATTTGATCGCGGGTTTACTTCAAAAAAATGTATAGACATGAACAACAATGACTGTCGATTTAATTTTTATAGCAATTTTTTTAATTTAAATTGCGCAGATTTACTCAAACTAAATTATTGCTTACAAAAACCGTAAGGTTTTCTAAGTACAGAATGTAAGATGTGACTTGCATGTGAATTAAAAACGAGCCATGAACATATTTTTATCCTTTTGTCGCAGAATATTTTGAATTTCTTTTGGAAGTAAAAAAACACATTCGCTTTCCTTTTAAAAGTTTTAGGAAACAAAAGAACATCCTAGAAGTGTTCACACATAAATTTTAATTTTCTGTTTCTTCTGGAAATTTTCACGTTCTTCCAAATATTAACCTCCTATTTTACATACATTTCAAATCGTAACTTCATTTATAAGCGTCGTAACGTCGAATGAGTAAAAATAAATTATGAATTACTAAAATTCAAATATTGCAATTTCACAACTGAAGATTCTATTTAAATTCTTTCAACTGACGGTGTATTTGTTTTCCTATATAATCTGAGTTGTTTAGAAATCTGTGTTGATGCTGCGTACTAATATATTTGTCCTCAGATCCGCGGTTTCAAAAGTGTATTTTGATACTTTTTCCAATACAATATTAATAAGGAATAATCTTAATTTAATGATCACGAGAGTAAAATTTCTTAAGCTATTGGTTAAGTAATAAACACTGATTTTGTTGGTGTTTGAATTAAATGATTCGGTTGCAAAACTAAATAAATATTTGTATATTTTAATTACTTTTCATTTTATTCAATGGATTTCAGTTTGTTTTATGCCTCGGTATTTGTATAAGGTTTCACACGTGTACGCTTATCCATGTGTCGTCCTATTTCTATCGGCGCATGATATGTTTAGCCTTTATAATGAATGTTAGCTATATTGACTTTAGATATATAATTAGGTTTTGATGATATTTTTCTCAATGAGGTTATTTCAGATGATGTAAATCATTTTCTTTCATTTAGTTTCCTGCGGTCTTAGATTGGTAGTTTCGATTTCACTTTTATAAGGAGTGGGGTTTTTCTTCGTCTGATGTTTTCTTATTTATAGAGTTCTTTACGTGTAGCTTGTTTTTATTTCTGCTATATAGTAAGCTTCATCGGCAATAATTCGATAACATTTTAAGTATGCAAAGAATTACCAAAACGTCGATGTTGTTAGAAAGCAGCCGTTATGACGATATTTTGTCTTGTGCGATTTGTTAAATCACAAAAATTTGGCACTTTTTGTTTTCATGATACGACTTGTCACGATTTAGGCAGTCGATATTCTGGCTTGTCGGGGAATTCGGCTGCCGGGGTAATATCCCGATTATTGCAATTCAACGAATCGGGCAATAATCGGGCTAAATTCGTAGGTATAGTTTGTAATCAAAATTAACTTGTATACATTAATAATGGAGAGGAAATCTCCACATGTTAATAGTTTACTTTGATGTGCGGTTGGAAATTTCTGTTTTCCAAGTTAACAATAAATAAAAATAGAAAAAATCCAACCTTCAATTTTATTAAACTTAAAATTACTAACTTGAACTATAGCCCTTTAATGCAGTGACTTTCTAATAAAAATATATTTCGTAATGACTGACTTTCATAAATGAACTGTATAGTGAATTGAAGAATGTATAAAATCGTGGTTGCCTTGGCAACAGATTTCTAAGAACTTGCTGATTATGAGACTGTTTAAGGTACGCGAATACCCAAAATTCCCTCAAATTCTAAAAATTTTTACTATTGCTTTAATCTTTTCCAAATTTGGCATACTGATTAAAAATATAATGAATAATACTATTTAGGCATTTTTTTAAAAATTTAATTATAATTTATTTATTTTAAACGGTGTTTTCTACTAAGAAAGGAGGTTTACGCCAACAAGTCTACACTGTTAAAAAAAACCTGAAATTTCAGGAGAGAAAATTACTGATTTTAACGGAACTTTCCGGTAACTACTGAAAACGGGTTTGTTTCTTCTGAAAACGGTTTTTCTTCTTCTAAAAACGGGAAATGTCCGTAAACCGAACCGAAAATGTCCGTAAAGAGCGGAAACGGAATTTTCCCGTTTTTAGACGCGAAGTGTTACAAACAATGGCGGCTTATTGAAGTTTAGGCCTAAACATAAAAATCCATAGCACGTATACAAGCAACTCGAATTTTAAATTTTGCCTTTCAGAACATAAATTGCATGTTTTTAATAGCAAAACTGATTGTCTTTATTAGAATATGTAAGTATTGTAAAGATAGAACAAAATTATAACTATTGTTTACTATTGCAGCTGCTTTTCAGTCCAATTTACACTACGTTCTTGAATTGAGCTTTAGCGCAGTCAAAGAATGCTTTGTTTTCGCAAACTTCTATCAAGCAGTTTGATAAAAATCGTATAATAAAAATGCAAGCAATATGTAAAGCAAACAGTTCTTGCTGAAAATACGATTAGAACACATTAAATAATTAAAAATAGTTTCTTAAAGCAACTTTAAATATTTGTAAATCGTTTGGAAAAACTTTTGAAGATTGCATGGTACTGCTCAACTCCTCTTTTATGCAAAAAGAATAATTCTTTTTTTCGCTTTCTCTCGATGATTTCGACAGAATCAGCATGTAATAGAATATGGATTAAAAGACATATTAAAAATTGTAGAAAGTTGTGAGATAATGTTTCGAGCCAACTTAAAGAGGATGATTTTAAAACATACATTTTGTTACGACTTTTTACCGGCAGCTGAAATCGGATTTAGAATTTGTTGTACAGAACTATTATGACTACAGATGATGTCTAACTGAAGAAAAGAAAATAAACATGAACGAAGTTATACTGCAGTGAAAAGCCGGGTGTCAAGCATCTGCTCATTACTTTCGTTTTCTACAAAAGGAAACCGTGGTTTTCGCTGTATTATTTCGAGGTCTTATCACTTAAATATGCTAGAATTTCAAACTTAATGCCACGCAAAGTGTATTTTAAAAATATGTGTGCTGGAAATAGTGAAACTACATTTTTTGTTGGAATTATTTGGATTATTATGTTAAAATTATTAAGGTAAGTGTCCCATCGTCGCATTGCTTGGTTCGATATTCTCACTTTCGATGTTTTTCACAGACGTAATGTTCAATCTTTTTCATATACAAGCTCAAAGTGTTTTTAAAATATGTGTGTTGGAAATTGTGAAACTACATTTTTAGTTGGAAATGTTTGGATTATTTTGTTTAAAAATTTAATCATGGTAAGTGTAAATGTAATACTTTCTTCTGTTGAAATAAAAATGTTTTCTGTAAATTGCTTTGGTTTCTTATTCAACCGATACATATATATTATTATAAAATTATTTATTTATTACTTGCTAAAAAAGAAAAACAGTATGAAAAACTTTAATCTCTACTTCTTTATGGTTAAAAGTATTATTTTTTACAATGCATAATTTGTGTCTTAAATTCTGGTTATTAATCAAGAACGTTTTACATTGAAAGATAAATTTAATTTTTTGTATTATGATGCATTACATTTTTGAAACTTGCTGTTTTTCTTTCAAAGTAATTTTAATATGTAAAGTCAATGTGCTAAATCACTATAATTTAATATCTAACAGTTTGTTGCCTTTTAAAATAGTTTAATTATATATTATAGTTGAAAAAAATATGTAATTTTGACAATTATATTATACTGTAGATAATGGACTGGTTTTAAATTTATTTTTATATTCTACGGTGGATACGAGGGGAAATACAGGATGGCCCAAAAGTAGTTTAACAGTTAATGTTGTACCATTGGTAAGAACTTTGGCTTATTTAGAACAGGTATTTGACATAGTTGTGCTTAGTTTTAGTTACGACTTTATTTTAGCCAACCAACAAAACTAAGCACGACTATGTCAAATACCTGTTCTAAATAAGCCGAAGTTCTTACCAATAGTACAACATTAACTGTTAGGCTACTTTTGGGCCACCCTGTACAAAATGGAAAATTTTAATAACGGAGAAATAAGAAACGGGACTTCTGTAAATATACGGGAAAATTCAAAATGGAAAATTTTAATAACGGAGAAATAAGAAACGGAACTTCGTAACGGGAAAATACTTAACGGAACGGGAAAAGCCCGGCAACTCAGCTGCCGGGCTTTTTCCTTCAAATTCAGTAATTTTTTTTAACAGTGTACCACATTGAATTTTCATCCTATAAACATTAATTATGTGTTAAATTCTTCGTTTTGAACTGATGCATGCAATGACCCTCTAGAGTTACATACAAATTACAAGAAAAGAAGTTATTAAGAAAAATTTTACAAATTAACCACAAAAAAAGGATTTTTTTCGATTAACTTACACTTGGACATTTTTTTAAAAAAAAACTTATATATTTACACTGGATGTTAGAGGTTCATGGCACATATATATATTGAAATAGCATCTGTAAAAAAATTCAGGTAAATTAATGTAAAACTTTTTAAACTAGAAGTGTTGGCGCAAAACCCCTATTTTTAGGTGAAAAACACCGTTTAAAATAAATCAATTATATTTAAATAAAAAAAATTGCCTAAAAAGCATTGCTCATTATATTTGAAATCACTATGCCAAATTTGGAAAAGATTAAAGTAAAAGTAAAATTTTTAGAATGTTGGGTATTCGCCTACCTTAACATCGTTTTTGCTAGATCTTATAGAATGTTACCGTTTTGACACTTACGTTTGTGTTGTCATAAATAAAAAAAATATATCATCCTAAGAGTAGTTTTTCAAACGCAAAATAGCACAGCCCCAAGTTTGATTAACTTGTATATTCCCCTATGAAAATCCAGCATTAAAAAAGATACCTGCCTCGTGTCATCACCATTACGATGAAATAGCCATAAAAAGTAAATAATTAAAATTCCCCACTAATTCCTTTCTCCCAGCTGAACTTATAGCAAAACCAGCAGAAGATTTTTCATTTTTATTACTTTATTTAATATCTCTTCTGATCATTTAATAGGTCGGATTTCGGCTGATGGTCTTAAGCTTAGGCACGATCGCCCCCCCCCCCCCTTCTTCCCTTAAAAAAAGTTCAGAATAAAAAAAACTGAAATCCCCTGTGCCAGCAATCATCAGATAGAACAATTGCAAGACCCACCATATCATATTTATAAGGGTGATACTGAATTAACTGACAATTAGACTTTTTTTTAATTTGTAATGTACTACAGTGTTGGGGAGGGGGGCGTAACAATTGATTTTTATTTAATTTCCTTTCTTTTATAGACTTTTATTCATAGGTTCAAAAATTCAAATACCTTATATCCTGAAAGTTTTGATTGTCACTAACTAAAGCGAGGAATATTGATCATTCAAACACTAATTTAATATTAAATATAAATTGGCACTAAATAAATGATAATTATAAACATAAAACTCCGATTTTAAGTGATCACTAAAAGTTCGATTCGCAGTTTTCATGTTGGCAACAAACCTGTAGCTTCGCAAAAAGTTTCAAATTGTTAATTTTCCAAACAATACAAAGATGAATTCCTTTGGAAATTACTTTATAAAACTCTTTAAGTACTCTTTAAAAGTTTAATTTTCAGGCTTTAGTACGAACAAAAGTTACTGCATTTCAAATTGAGCCTTGCAAACTTTTCATATGCTTTCATAGTTTTTGTTTTGTGTTTTTTGTCATGTTTTGTTCCCCTTTTGTTTGGGTGTAATTTGAAATATTATTTTTAATTTTCTTCAATGGATTTTGATTGTTAATTTTATGTGTTGTCTGGAAGGGCCCGGGGGCCCCTTGACAACCAATATATTTCTGTTAAATAAAAAGTTTTCTTCTTCTTTTCGATATTTCAGTGGGATCGTAAATTAAGCCATCAGGTGGCAATAGGGAGGGGGGGGGGGGGGTAAAGAGTAACAGATGATGAACTTCCCATTATCCTTCCTATCCTCCAATCACGTGACGAGCTTCTTATTTTTTTATTATCTATTTACAACATTATCATTATCATCGTCATACTTATTATTAGACGGCAGCTTGCTGTTCGCCGAAGTCGTGTATGTGATTTCGGAAGAAAAAAAAAGTTTAAGCCGTAATTATTTATAGAAAAACAATAAAAATAAAATATTGGGGAAAATTAGACCCCGATCGTGACTGAATCGGTTAACCAATCAGATTTCGTGGAATTGACAGTTCGATCACCTTCACGAATTACCCCCCCCCCCCTTCTCATGTAGTTTTTATTGCCTCACGTTTTTGTAGAATAACTGCATCAAATGAGCTTTGAGTTGCTTTCTGGTTGGTTCGAGTTGAGAGGATTGTCAGTCAATGCAGCATTACTTTTGAAATATTGCCTGTCAAAGTATTGCTTTTAAATATATGTGCATGGTTTTGTGAATACCATAAACTCATTAATTTTCGAACAAAAACGTTAGCTTTAATTTATTTAAATTCCTTTTTCGTTTACATTAATTTGTCCAACACAAGTTGTTTGGAACTAAGGTTTTCAATTGCCATATCTTTCATTTATATGATAAACTCAAAGAGAAAGCTTACCTTCGCTTGACAAATCTTGCCAACAGTCATTGATGCGATTTAAAGAATGTAAATAGTTATAACAGGAAATTAAATTTGAATGCATAAGTTTGATGAAAGTGGTAAAGAAAATCATCTGCTTATTAAGTTAAATAATGCATCGTTTGTACGTTTTTCACAGGAATGAAAAATAAAGGCACGAAACGGGAAGACCTTTTGACCTAGAGTTTATATGGGACTCATTTTAACCCTTTCAGTCCCAGTGATGACATTTGACATCATGTTTCTGATTATAACTAAAAAAATAATACTGCTGACATGTATTGGAATAAAAAATATATTTTCCAATAGAAGAAAAAAGTTTGTAGGATCGGATGATGTGCTTTTTGATATAAATTTCTATAGACGATCAGAATTTTTTTTTCTCTAATCATGATGCAAAATTGTCATTGTTACTGAAAGGGTTAAATAACTCCCCAAGAGGGATAAATAATACGAAACGGTATTGCAGAATCGGTGCGATTTACTATTAAAGATTTTTAAATTTTGAAATATGTGTTGGCATGTTATTAAACTATACTTTTAAAATTTTAACTCCAATTGTGTACTATTTTCCTATGAAATAAACAAAATATTGGAGAAAATGATGGCCATAATTCTGAAAAATGTTATATATAACAAACAAAATTACACGTGAAACTAATAAAAAAAGCTCAGTTTACATTTTCATTCAGGAATGAGGGCGTTAATTCTTTCAGGTATTCGAAAAATTGTCGTTAGTAGATTAAAGCGATTCTCTGAAATTTTTCGTGATTTTAAAAATATCACTTTTGGATTAGGTCAACGTAACTGACAGTCGCATACAGTTAAAAAGAGTTTTTAATCAAAGTTTTGAACTCCTTGGTCATGACACAATAGAATCTTAACAATCTTCGTAAGCTCAAACTACTATATCTCCAAAAATGTATATACTTGCCATCAAAAACAGATTAAGGATTACCTCATAATTCAGGCCACAAGCCGATCGATAAAATATTAAGCTCTATTACAGTGCCATCAATCTAAAATAAAAAAAAATATCTAAATACATTTGAAACACCTTATCCTATAGATACAGTCTTCTAAGAATATTTACCTCACTTATAAGAATAATCATAAAAATAATAAAACTGCAGTCGGTGTGTTATAATAAAAAAAAAGGCATCTTAGGTAATAATTTAGTCTTCAAGTAATAAAAAATTCTCCGCCCACAGAAGTAACAATGGTTTCAGTGTAGCAACCTTGAGATTCTGAAGATTTCTTTTAGTTTCATCAGAGTGCCAGGATCTGGTCCAATGGCTGAAGACTGAGATCGTATCTTTTGGGTTCCGCCTACCTTAGGTCCTAAGATTTTGGGGTTGTTTTATAGTATTTTTTTTTGCACAGATATTGTAATAACTGCCAAATGGAACTATCGTCGCCAAATTGATTCTCATCTGCTTATTCGCAATTTAAAAAAAGTACAATTTCAACTTTTTTATGAATGGAAAAAAATTGGTTTTCTTTTTAAAAGTTTTCAGTATAATGTGTGTGTTTTTACATTATATATGAATTGCTGAATGAAAATATAGTCTCCAAATTGATTCTAACTTGTTTCACAGCCAATTAAAAATAATTATATTTAAAGATATTCTCTGTATGCAAAATATCGGTTTTCTTTTAAAGGTTTGCAATACATTTGTTTTAATATATTTTTATCTATATTTATATTGTATAAATTTTCAAACGCAAAATAGTCGCCAAATTGATTCCAATCACTTTGTTCTCCAATTTAAAATAATTATGAACGTCTTCTTCTTTTTGTAAAAAGATGGTTTTCTTGTAAACAATTTCAATAAAATTTGTTTTATTTTGCATACTTTGTCAGTGTGTTATAAAATGCTTCATATTTGAAATAAGTGTCCATCACAATAGCATTTCTCTAATAACGTATATAAGTAATTAGTTTGTCGTGGCTCGTAGTTTAAAAAAAAAAATTGGGAAACGTCTGTTTCTGTCAAAAAATTTGGGCAGAATTTAACCTGTAATAAAATGAACAGAAATATTAAAATGCATTTACACTAGTGATGCATTTTAATGAATTGACTTTTAAGAATTCTTTTATTGGTTATAAAATATCTAAAATTATCTAATTATCTCGGCGTATCTTAGCAGAATACTGTTAAAAGCCTGTAAAAAATTAGTTTTCAACTTACACACAACTTATTATGACTCTCGGCTCCGGCTTATGAAAAATATAAGTTTCATTTTAATTCCCTGAGCCTTAACTATTTTAACATTTTAACTGCAATCGATTCAAATTAAATTAGTTTAAAACACATTATTTTAATTCTATACATTTGCCACCCAGATTTTATATAATCCACATCAAAAATCCTCAAAACAGAGAGTATCGCCAACTCAAGGCAACCATTCATCCCCCCCCCCTTTAATATTTAGTTCAGGGGGCCACCTGGGCAGTGTTCTGTCCCACCCCCTCAAGATTACAGGGGTATCCCCCCCCCCCTTACGGATGCTTGCCCTAGTGACGGATGTAATGTAATTACAATGATCACGATCCAAATCATCGCAAGAGTTTTCCCCCTCTCCCTTACAGTGACTCTGGCTTGTCTATATGTGATAGGGAATTTCCTCTTATTGTTTTCTTTTATAGTTTGGTTTTTTTTCTTTGAAACTGAGGCTACACTTACTCTCAGAAATAACACTTTTTTTTGACGATTCATGAATCCTCAAGCCTCATTTCGTTAATTTTGAGGATTGTTTCGTCAAACTATCACGTGACTTTTGAGTAAGCCCGAATCCTCACTTTTACGATCGTGATTTGACGATTCTGTATCTTGATTTTGAGGAAACTGAATCTCATTGTTGCACTCACATGCTCAAAAATGACGAAATATTTCTTTAGATTAGACGACATTCAAATCCTCATAAAAATGATTCAAATTTCCTCACTTTGAGGAAACGAAATCTCGGAGCATCGGCCAGTAAACGAATCGTCAAAATTAAGGAAAATTTCGTCGTTCTTGAGCATTCATTTTTGAGAGTGCTCCGTGCCAACCTAACTTGGGTAAAAACAAAGAGTAAAAAGGAAGAGGGAAAAGCGTGGTCGTTCCGATAGTTGGAAACTCTTGTAAGGTTTTAGTGTCTAGACTCGAAGATAGTTCGTGGCGAAGTGCTCCACAAATATGGGTAGGAATGTCGAACACTTCTTCACTGACCAATCAGAGTTCAGATTTTGTTATAAGAAAGGTTATAAAAGGTCGGATGTGGTCAGAGGATTTAGCAAAGTTATGTGGGAACGATAGATTTAGGCGACTGTTTGTCGCCGACAGGGTGTAGTTGGAATGTTAGAGTAAGGATTTGTGAAAAAGTAATTGAGATATGCGAATTTAGGTTATTAAGTTTAATTGGGGTTAAAAATGTAAGATTGGATTGTGTCAAGTCAGGATATACACTGCGTTGCATAATGATAGAACCACCATGTATTTTCAACATAGCATAAAATAATTGAAAGAAATCATTGAAATTAATACTTTTATTGGAAGTATACGTAATAAGAATGATAATAGCAGAATAAAAACATAATACTTGTTTAACTTTTCGTATAATGAAATAAAAATGCAAATATTATGTTGCAAAATGATAGGACCAGTCATAATTAATACTTAATAACCGAACCCTTTTTGGCTATAACTTCAAAAATTCGATCAGGCATGCTTTTGACAAGACGTTTAAGTACATCTGCATTAATATTTTCGCATTCTGTCATAATAGCGTCGTTCAATTCTTGAACAGTTGTATTTGCTTTCCACTGGCGTATACGGCCCTGCTTAGGTTACCCCAAACGTTTTCTATTTTGTTCAAATCAGGATAACAAGCTGGCCAGTAAATAACCTGCACTCCGTTATCCAGGAAACAATGCTAAGACGAGTTGGCAACATGAATACTGGCAATATGATGTTGGAATTTCCGTAATGGACCCCCAATTTTTTCTCCATACGCAACAAATTGTCTTCGAACATGTCTTGGTAGTCTTCTGTTTTCATTCGACCACAGGGGAACACATTATTGGTCTGCCCTGCCCTTCCAAAACCAGCCCAAACCATTAGCGATCGTCCTCCTCCACTGTCTCTTAGAGAAAATACTGTCTTCATTCCGGAGATCCCTCTAATAGTACTCCCATCCATCAGGACCATCTAAGTTGAATTTTTTTTTTCGTCACTGAATACTATTGAAGCTACTGTTCTTTCCAAGTCATATGTTCTTTAGCCCATTGCATAATATTTCGCTGGTGAAGCTCTGTAGGTCTCGGTTGTGTTTTCTTTTTCTTGTACACAAGTTGTTTGTTCCACCTAACCTCTCTTGATAAAGTAGACTTGTGAACGTTGATGGTGGGGTTTCGTGATAATCTGGTCAATGTTTCCCCTACTTTTAGTTTCTTTACAACTAATTTTTCTTGACGAATTGTTAGCTTTCGAGGTCGTCCAGTTGATTTCTTCTTCCCATATTTTGATCAAAGATGGAGAAAGTTATTAACCACCAAGGTGAACGTCCAATATTTCTTGCTATATTCCGTGACGACAATCCTGCTTGGTTTAAAGCTGCAATTTGCCCCTTTTCAAACCCTGATAACTGCTTTTCCCTACCCATACTTAATTAACACCTTTTCAAATCTACTGATTTGACTTATTCACAATAAATGCAAACAAGGTTAGTTTAACTATATAAAACAAAGCTTTTATGGCTAGAAATGTTTCCGGTTGCATATTTCTATCCTCCGTGAGGAGCTTTAACACCTGCAATTTCGCCAGTTTACTTAAAAGTAAGAGTGGTGCTATCATTTTGCAACAGTAAATCTCCATTTGTTTTAAACATTTGCTTATTAAGCCAAACACAAAACTGCTCAAAGCTTGATATCCAGCATCCACTTAATTATACTATTCTAGTTTCTGGAAGCATTACAAACTTATTCAAAAATATATTATACAGTTTTTACTCAGAAGAAACAAGGTGGTGCTATCATTTTGCAACGCGGTGTCTGTCATATATTTTTCGATTAATTTCTTGTCAAAGGCTTTGAAATAATGGTATTTTTTTGTATCGATCAATCAATAAAGATAGCAATAAGAATGCATAATACTCTGGAATAATTAGTCGATGAGTGATGATCACTATTAAAAAGTTTCACAAAAAATAACTTTTTTCCTCGCAAATTATAAATTTATCTTGTATTTCAATAAGCATTAAAGTCACAATTTGAATGTTTTGAATAACGAAAAATGTATGCTTTTGTGTTTGAATCGGTAAATATTTTCTTATAAATGAGTATCTACTATAACATAACTAATTATTTTTTTCTTTACAGGTAAGGAAAAACTGCTTTGTATACATTAACAACTGGGTCGAAAGAAAGGTATTTAAACTTTATACAGTTCATATCACAAATACTCTTACTTACCACATATAAGCAATGTTTATGCTTAATGAACAAATTTCAAAAAAAGCTCTTTAGGTATAGTTTTAAATATTCGTTGGAACTCAAAAATTAACTTTTAAATTCCAAAGACCGCAAAGAATGTCACTTTTAAAAACCCAAAACAAACGGGAAAATTTTTACATATTCTAGCAATTAAAACACCACAAAAAGAATTTTTCTTTTAATGCCAACTTTCCGCAAACTGAACAAAAAAAAAGTTAATGTTAAAACCGAGAATAAAATATACTAAAAAGAGGAAAAAAAAACATTTCTCTTTCTGTAGAACATTTTTATCTTTTCTTTTTAAAAACGTGTCTCAGATGGGAAAAATGTGCATAATGAAAAATACAAAAAAGAAACTAAAAGTCAGTCCGTATCTGTTTTGGAAACGGCCCAAAAGTTACCGTTTTCCCCTTCTTTTTACCTTAGTATTTACCATTTGCCAACCTTTGTAAAGACGAAGAATATTTAAAAAAAAGAAGAAAAAAAATTCGGCCACTGTTTTGATCTCTTGCCAAATATGTCGTATAGATGGCGCTGCCATAAATTAAAGACCTAGGAAGTAGCTTAGAGGTGGAAAAAAGATTACAGTTATAAATTCTGTTGTCGATGTGTCTGTAAGAATTTTGAAAAGGTGTTTTCTTTTGGAAATGTTACGTGTGTTTACTACCAGCATGTTTTATACCATACTTAAACTAATGTTTTCTTTATTGAAAAACTTTATATTTTTGGCAGCTTATATTTTAACTGAATACTTATTGTAGACTTAAAATTTTAAACATATAATAAAAATGAGAAATGGCATACTTTTATTAAAACAAAAAAAGTAAGCGTTTGATTTAAACATATCTTAAATTTAAATGAGAATTTTTACTGTTAAAAAACCTGTCGCAACTCCACTATACTGCTCTCTAAATTGTAAAATAAAAATAATTGTATATTATGAATGAGTGGCTAAGTGTAAAAAAAAACAATTATCGAATTTCTCACTACACCCCAATCTTTTAATTCGCTAATTTAAAAAAGAAAAGTGCACGTTACATAGTACAATTTGAATTCAGCTATTGAAATATATTGTTTTTTTTTAATAATATAGAAGGAATATTTTCTTTTCATCGTATTATGTCTTGGGTTGCCGATACACTTATTGAAGGGTATGGACAAATATGATACTTTATTGTCACATTAATTTTAAAACTTGCACAATTAGTATTTGTATCCAAAATTGGCTTAATCTTTCTATACTACAAGTAATCAAATAAAAATTGTATGTCAAATTAAATGAAAACTCGAGAAGGGGCTAAAAAAGACTTTCTTTTCTCGATATGCTTCAGGTTGCAATAAACTCATTGAAAGGTTTTAAATAATTCTGATACTTTATTGTCACATTGATTAAAAAAAAACTTGCAAAATTAGCATTTGTATCATATCCAAACTTGACAGCTCTACTTCTTTTATACCTTATGGCACATTTTATGTCAAACGAAATAAAAACTCGCCAAAGGGCGAAAAAATGAAATAAAAAAAATTGAAAATAAAAATCATTCCAACTGATCCTTGTCACTCTTTTTTCTCCATACTTCATCGAAACGGAAGAAAATCAAAAGAATATCGGGCAGATTTCTCGCTAGATATCGTAATGAAGCCTGGATGGACGTTCGGAGGCGAACTCCATAATGATGGCCTCCGCCGTAATCGTCGCCTAAATTGCCCTCCGCTCGCCAAGTAATTGGCGCGATATCGCGTGACCTCCGGCTAACGAGCCAATTATCGCCAAGAAACGCGGGAGCCATTTTTTATTTTTAGGCTTAGGAAAAGCATTAAAAAAAAGTTTTTATTATTTTTGAGGACCACCTCCCCGAGGGGTGGCGAAACTGGTTGGTTAAGGATGAAGTCTTGTTCTCTCCTCCTTTTTGGAATATTCTTTTTAGAATGATTCTATTATCTTTATTTTTTTTGTGAGGCTTCTGGAATTTTGAATGTGTTCCGCCATTGTGTTGGCGAGGGATGGGAATTGCAGCGATGCTGATTGGTGGTAAGGGTTGTTTTGTTGGTTTAATTGGCTGTTTTGGAGTCGCACTAGAGCTGCGAATGCTTCACTGTTTATATCAGTTTTTGTGCGTGTGCTGAAGCGGTAAAATAGTTTTTAATGTATGGGGATTGATATAAAAACTCCGACGTACCAACTACTTGTGTAGCTCTAGTGCGACAATTTTTTAACCTAACCCGCCGTAAGTCTGCGGGTTCAACTCCGCCACATTTTCGGTATAAATGTGCATATTTGTGTGGAATCAGTTATAAGATGTTAGTCTAATTATACTCAAGTAGCAAAATAATTTTTTCTTCAGCATTAAATATATTAGACTTGTGGTGAAGAAAGTTTAGAATTTAGAAAGATTACAATTACAAATTTAGAAAGAAGGATGATGCCTTTTCCCCCCTTTTCTAAGAAGTTTTTCTAATATTGTCACAAGACAAAGAATAGTTCATCTTTGCGTTATTAATTCATGTATTGGTTTCGTTAAATGTAATTTTTTCTGAAATTTTCTGTTTTTTTTCCTGTTTGTCGTTACAAAAATCGACAGATATTCCTTAGACAGATTATTTCATTTGTCAAAATATTAAACTCTGGAATTTTTAAATCCTTTATTATTTTTTATTTATTTTAACTACTACTAATGATAAAACCGTATGTTTTTTTTTTTTTTTTAAAAATTAACTAAACATTTTTTTATCAATTAAAAAACTGGATACAATCATAACTATGTTTTATTGAACTCTTAAAGTTTTTTTTAAATGTGAATTTCCATGTAACGTATGGGATCGAAATCACCCCCCCCCATATCCCCCCCCCCAAATCCTACTATAACATCCCTTTTTTATCCCACCCAAAGTCCCTTAAAACCTTTTGACTCATCCCTAGCCGAAAAACGAAAATATTGCACAGGAAATCCTTTAAAAGACATTATCCCTACGCTTCTTCCCTACTTTTCGGTACAATAAAAAGAAACAATAAAAAAGTCCCTTTTTCCAATCATAAAAGTTCGACTCCCAATCTGCATGTTACTCCCCCGATGTATCCACTCAAACATATTACTCTAAGGGATCTCATTTGTTTAGGAGAAGAATTCTCTGTTGTGTTTTCCCTGTTATTTGACATAATGCATATGTTAGCTAATGGACACTTTCCGCGGGCCGAAACCAGACGATTTAAAAAGTCCCTGTCAAGTTCAGACTTTGTCCCACGCATCTTGTGGCGCGATATGGCTATACGTATTTTCTACACTCTTAAAACAAACGAGCGAATTTAACTCAATCTGAGTAATTTTAATATTTACTCCTTTCCAGTGTCGAAAATGCACTTCTCCAACTAGAGTGGATTTCACTCTTTTGTTTTAAGATTGTAAGTAAACAAAAAAATATTCAAATAGAAATGAAAAATTTCCATCGTTTTCATTGATTATCGACTCAGCTTTATTTCTGTTACCATAAAAGTAACAAATAATTACAGATACTCCTAATTTTTTTTAAAAAAAACTTAGAAATATTGTAATTTTATTTTAAATAAATTTTGTTCAGTAAAATTTAAAAATACGTAGCGCCATATCGCGCCACAAGATGCGTGGTACAAAGTCTGAACTAGACAGGGACATTTAAAGCGTCTGGGGAAAGCTTTGGCCCGCGGAAAGTGTCTGGAAAATTCATTATTAATTTTTATCATTATTTTTAAAAACATAAGTAAAAATTGGCCTTTAAATATTACTTAAGTTAACTTACAATTTACCTCTTTTTTGCAGCCGATGTCTGTAAATTGGCCGTCGGTTCTCTCCTAGCGGGAATGCATACACTAAAAAAAAATGAAAACCGAACCTAATCCGATACATTTCATCCTTTAAGAAATGACTTAGGTCTTGGGGCCCTGGTCTCTCTCGGTCTATTATTGTTGGCTTAATAATTCACTGTAAAACTTTGATGTAACGCATCTCCAATTTTATGTACACAGCAAAATGAAAACAAAATTCTTTTATGCAACGTCTTAAAACTAAAGGTAGCCATCCTTCCACTATTTAACAAGCTAACATTAAACTTACTTGTGCTTACTGGTAACTTGCAACTAAAGCTGCTGGCTGAACTAATGATGTCTGGATGGTCATATACGTCTCATTCCGTCATATGGTTAAAACTAAGCCATAAACAAAATCTTGATTGCGATATAGATTTGATTGTTTTATTTGAAACTTTTCAAACCTGATTATTTTATATAAACACAGTAAAAATAAAATTAAATACAATTTAAAATATTCATAGAAAAAAACATGAAATCGACTGTCAACCACAAAGAATTTTAAAATTCAAGAAGGACATGATAAATATGTTTTGTAGATTATCGTAACATATTTAATTAACTGTAAAATTAGTGAGAAAAAGTGAGTTAAAATAACCTTAATTCAAATAGTATTTATTAGCTTTTTCGATCCTTTAACCATTGAAAAAGTAAGTTTTGAGATGTAAGTGTTTAAAGCAAACAATATGACTGGAATTTACCTAAACAACGTTTGTTTAAAAAATATTAAAAATACTTCCATACTCGAAGCTTCTAATGTAAGATATCTTTGAAAAGCTAAGATTTCGTGTTTTAAAAAACACTAAAACATTGAAATGTCATTTCTGAAAAAATTTTGGGTTCTGGTCCCCCTTAATTTGGTGACTTTCGATAATGGTAATTTCGATATGATTGTACCCAATCTTCATTCACAATCATATGAAAATTACTTCTATTTGTTTGAAAACAAAAAATAAAAGAACAGACTGGAAAACATCTATTTATAAAAAGAAACTGTAAATGGTGCCCCTTAATCTAGGGGAACGACGGAGAGGGGTTATGCCGCTGAGTGCGCCCCTCTTCAATTTCGCAGAGGGGGGTGATTCAGTGATTTCGCTTTAAAACAGACGACTTTGCCTCTCGAAACTCGGGGTTACTGGATCAGGTATTACCCTGCAATTGCCAAACTATCTTCGAATTGATTTTGGTATTAAAAAGTCTTACTCTTTCAAAAGAAGTACTTGTATGAGAAAAGACGCCTTTTAGGATTGAGTTGTGTTATAGCTTACGTTTCAATTTAAAATTGCTGCTTAAAGTGGGAATCATTAAATTATGTGAAGGATTCGTGTAGTTCTTTTCTATTGCAAGAAGTTCTTATTGCAAAGAATGATTGATTATTGCGACAATGGAATTAGTTTGACAATTATATTTTTCGAATGATTTTTATAGTCAGACTGGGTTAGAAAAATAATTACAAATGGTGCATAGATCTTTTCCCATCAGGTCAAGAGAAAAGCTATACCTTTTAATCAGCAATTATCATTTCACATTAACTATTTCAAATTTAAAAGTCATTTGTGACAATCGCAATTCGAGCTTCCAACTTAATATTTTTCAAAGTTTTTATCCTATCCTTCTGTAAGCTAAGGGTATAGTACTGCTACTCAGACATTACAATATTCTTATGGGTCTCTTTTGGCTTAATTGTCGTTGTTTCAGATCTACCATTGAGATGGAACTATTTTCTCAACGTAACGTGTGGCGATTTGAAATTTATGTGTCTGCAACACGCTAATTTAAAATGTACGGGTTGCATTAACGTGCTACTCTTAAGTGTTCATCACCTGAGCGTAGCACTTTACTTATAGCTACATCACACGCACTGGAATTTGGCATTCCCGCATGATCAGTTTTAGAGAAGGGAGAATCAATTTCATAAACCTATTACGTTATTATTTAAATCACGTAATTTCTGTCAAATTAACAATTTAAAATTTAAGCATTTCTTAACCACCATGTATGAAAATATTGATATCAACAAAACGTAATAAAAGAAAATATCACATGATGTTTGCATAATTATTACTTTTTCAAAGTTTCAAAATAGTAAAAGTTTATCAACAGTTTGCGACTCTAGTTTAAAAATGTGAAACTTAGCAATTAAATAATAAAATGTTTTCCTTCCATTTTTTTGTATGTTATTGCTATTGTCACACCTACAGGAATTGTTTTTAAATTTTAAGTAATATTTTGACTGTTATTGTGATTCTTAAATTAATGAATTCTGACTACATTGGGTTGACCACAATTTAATCTCAGAATTTCGCCAATTAGGCAATGCTCTGCCAATCATGGCAACTCGGCAACTACTTGATGACTCAACGACAATTTGCCTCCCTCCAAAGCAATATGTAAGGGATAAAAGGGGAGGATTAGAGGCTTTTGCGGAGTGATCTTGGGGGAGACTGGGGGGAAGTGGGTGGTGATTGTATCCAGGGAAATTGAGTGAAACATGCGGTGGAAGATTAAACTTGTCTCTCTGATTATATCTTGACGAAAAAAAAGTTTGAGATTATAACCACATTTGAAAAGTTATCGACGTTCGACATACGTTTTTTTGGCGCTTTATCACCAATATAACGTCACCGCTAATGTTTTTTTTTTTTTTTTTTTTAAGTTTAACTATGAAAGAGTGTTCCCTATTTCTTAACAAATACAGACATGTTTTTGAATAAAATTGGTACCGTAACTTATTTCACTGTTTGTTAATTGATTTATTAGTATGGAAAAAGCATTAAAATCTGGTTTAATCTAATTAATTTTTTAAAAAAAAGTTATTTACTTTTTTTTAATAGAAATTTTTTCTATTAAGAAAAGTAAATAACTTTTTTTAAAAAAGAACCTCTAAAAGCACAATTTTATTGGAGTTTCATGAATTTAAAAAAAAAACTGCATCAAAATATTCATATAATTTCATTGCTTTTATTAGAATAAAAAACCATTTCCCCCATGGACTTACCATTAGCAAGGCCCGATTGAAGGATGACGGGGTATGGGGGTGATGCTGTTGCCAAAGTTTTTACAAATAAATTGTTTGCAATATTCGTTTGGTGAACGAACATTTAACTCGCTTACAAAAAAAAAAAATAGTATAGAATATATTAATTGTTTCAACCCTGAAAAAGAAATTGTGGGGGAATGGGGGCGCTGGACCGGGTGTCTCCGAACTAAAGTGCCTCAGTGTTAATCCAATGGGACAAAAACTATTTTCACTGCCACATCTCTCGGACTGTATTGATTAATGAATATTTTTAAATAATAAATGTCGATAACTTACAGGTATCTATAATCCCACTTTTTAAAATTGCTTCGAATACTTGTAAAATTATTTATTCAATTTTTTAAAAAAAAAATCGAACTAATTAAAATTTGGGGAATTGTCGGTACCTGTAAGTCAGCTACATTTATCACATAAAAAATCCTTTTGTAAACATATTCAATACAGCCGGAGAAATAGATCAAAGATAGTAGTTTTTTCTCCATTTGATTAACACTAATGCACTTTGCTTTGTAGACCCGCGATCCAGCGTGCCCATTCCCCCTTAAAGCTCTAATCTTTATACACCAGAAACTTAAGTATTTAAACAAGCCATAAATCTATGAATTCGCATATATAATCCTTTCATTACTGATTTCTAAGTTCATTAATTCACACCATCTCCATTTCAAAATAGCAAATAAAAAAATAATAGATGAATCCTATTTCGACAACAGCATTCTCGCAAACATATATTCCGATAGAATATTGTACATACTTCATTCCAGAGAGTATGCAAAACATTCCTCCCACCACACAAATTAGTCTAACGACGCAACCAATTACTTTACGAAACACAACCCCCCCACACAAAACAAAGAAATTTCGCAACGAAATTAAATAACAATATCACCCGATACCGAACATTGCTTAACAATAACAAGGTAAAGTCTTCTTTCCACTATGTACAGGCAAAAGCGAAGCATCTCCTGTTGGTTTAGCATAGCAGAATCAGCATTTTTCCAGTATAAAATGCAGCGTTGCATAAGTTCTGTCTTTGGAATTTTAGCTTATTAAGTTAAAGCCTATAACGTCTCTGTAATTAACTTTATTGCAAGGCTGGTTTGTGTAACGTTGGTTCGTGAGTTGAGCTGCATTGAGACAATAAAGTGACCGTAATTGAGTTAAGTTATTATGCGCTATTGAGTTTGTCGCGTTCTTGGGTTTGGTTTGGTTTGTTTGAAATAGTCCATTTTGGGGAATTTAAGGGAATTTCTATGGGTTTTTTTAATGAGAGAGGAATGACTGCGTTAAAGCTTCGATTGGAGACTAGAAATAGGCAGCAGGAACGTTCAAAACGCAAAAAATTAATGTCATAATTAGTTGTCTTGCTTCATCTCCATTGCGTTGTACCGTTGTTAATGTATATTTGAAATGTTTTGTGTATGATTTGTTGTCGGGGATTTAATTGGTTAATGAAATAAATATGTGTTGATAGAATTTTTTTTTTTTTGAAAATTTCATTAACTGACAACAATTTAAATCCCGGTAATCTCAGAGTTTCGAAAATTAAATTCAATAACGCTTTCTTTTATGAACAACGGACCAAATATGTATAAATATTAAAGGGCTATGATTAATGTAATGAGGTATTTTCATTATAAAACATAGACATTCATTAATAATTTCATAGACAGACATTTCATTTTAAACATAATGAGATGAATTTTAAAATTTTCTAACGTTGTAACTGTAAACGAAAGGACAAAGGGCTAAAGACCAAATTATGTTTATACATTTTTGCATCCATACGCTGAATGAATAGTTTAAAAAAAATCATGGAATATAAGAGAGGATAGCGTAATGAGACATAAAGACAAGTAACCATACAAGCTAGACCAGACAGATAACCTATAAAGGCTCTTACTAAGCATACAGTCCAGTAAGCGCTTCCCAAATTGAAAAACCTTTTTACTTTAAACTTTAACCCTTTCAGTCACAATGACAATTTGGCATCATCATTTTAGAATTTTTTTTCTGGTCTTCTATAGCCATTCATGATATCAAAAAGCACATCATTCGATTCTTCAAACTTTTATCGATTAGAAAGTAATTTTTACTTATCCCAATAGATGTCAGCCCTATTTTTATCATTTTTTAAATATGATCAGAAACATGATTATGTCAAATTGAGACTGATAGGGTTAAACAAATTCAAAAAGGAAAACTTGAAAGTCCTCCATTTTTCTTGTCATGAACCTAAATATGCCTAATTTAACTCTATGATCTCGTGATGTGATTCCATCATAGTTTTTCGTCAGACCATACGAACGATCCATCACACGCATTTCGTTCAAAAGGAGAAGGGGGGGGGGGCTGGAATTCAACAACAATTAACAAATACAATCTAAAGAAGCCCCCCTCCCCGTTGAGTATGGTCACAATAATCCTCCTCCCATTCCCGACGGTGTGCCCGCAATTTTCTTCTACTAATCGCTCTGAAAATGAGACTCGGGATTAGAAATTGAAACCACGCCGCTGCATACATATGAGGGAAAATAAACGACAAATGAGTGGATAAATATACCTTAGAAGATAAAGAAAATATTTGTTTGTTATTATTTATCGATAGTGTAAGGTAAAAAGAAAAACTTTCCGTGACCTATTGGTTATACCGTTCTATAGTTAAACTCATAGTTTCCTTGCATAGAAGCCACACAATTACAGTCGTTTTATTTTCTCTTCATCTGTTTGAGTTCTTAAAAAAATTATTTAATTTTTTTTTCAAACTTGCCAAAAAGTTCTTTTAGCAGTTAATTTTAAAAGCATTTTGCATTAAAAGCAATGTTAAAATAATCTGTTGACTACAAATAAGTGATACAGCCTTTTTTGTTGCATTTATAGCACACAAAAATTTGTATTTTTAGAGTTTAAGGCGCGTCCCTAAGTAACTATAAACATAATTTTTTTAATGTCTTTAAAAAACATACTTTTTAGCATATATCTGTATGAAAAGTATGTTACATTAAGAATATGCGTGTAGGATTTCGCTCGGGTATTAAGAAGTTAAAGTATGGATAACAGTTGCAAAAAAAATTTAGCTATCCCATGCAGTAAAGTTTAATCTAAGTCCACTTTTATCAGTTATTAAATTGACTCCAAGCTTTTCGGTTTACTTCTAAAATCTAATAACAATTTTATTATTAGAACATTCCGATTAAAATCAGCAATTTAGAATAACTGATATCAATAAAGAACCCCGGTTTATCATGGAATTTCTAGACTAACAGTAAGAAAAGGGTTTAAGTGTGGCTCCTTTGGGTTCCCCTTAATGTGGCCGATTATACTTCTTCGGTAGTCCGTAGGGGGCTACTGTAATGACACGTCATAAATTACGCTGACGGATGTAGGCATTGCGTCACTGCGTGGTTTTAGAGGGGCCGTAGTGTCATTTACAATGGGGTATTTATCGGTGGGAATTTATTAGATACATAAGGGGGCTGAAAAAGTTTTTTATGGTTGATAACTTTGGTAGGACGTTAGCTGTTGGTATTTAAATGATATTTCATATATAAAAAAAAATAGCAAAAAGGTATCTCGGGTAAAAAAAGAAAAACTTTATAAGTTCTTGAAATTTATTGAGTTATGCACTTCGTGTTTTTATAAAGTGTTTGTTTAAAAATGGAGAAAAGAGATAATTAGGTAATTCAGAAATTGTTCAAAAATATATTTGTTAATATAATCTTATTATAAAAGCTTGAATAACTGAAAAAAAATATTTTTTAAAGCGGGTTTCATCAAGAGGCTCATTTTTTTTTTATTTATCGCTATTTAAAGTTGGATCACTTTGTAAATATTCTTTTCATTATTAACTAATCCTGATTTGTAACTATTCTAGCTTAAATATTTGCGGAATGTAATATTTTCTGCAGGAGACACTATTTTTTCTAAATTTAGTTTAAATTGCTAGCTCATTAAAAAGCCCTTTTTTAAGTCGTACATAATATATTCGACGTTCTTAAATTCAAAAGATAATACATCCATAATAATAAGCTCTAAAAAGTAAAGAATCTTACACACTCAAATTGCACAATATAATCTTTTCCTAAACGTTATCATACAGCCGATTTCTTTAAGCGCATTAACATAAAGATATCCTAATAAATCATGTAATAAAGCAAGTAAGTAAACTTGTTACTAAATCTTGTTACTTTCTGTCAAATAAAGCGTGCATTTTAAAAGATAACGTTATCTTCGACTTTGATGAATAAAGAAACCTTCGCGAAGATTTCTCTAAGTTAAAATTAATCGCTTATTGGCTTTTTGCCATCAAACATAAAAGATTAAAAGCGCTTACATCTAAATAAATCACACTTTAGTGTTTGTTTCTTAAAATTAATGGTGTTTTATGGGATAGGATTAACAAATTCTGTGTAAAAATTCATAAGACATATTTTTAATAAGATTTTGATACGATAATAATATTTTGTTTTCATAAGTTAATTTTTAAAATTAAAACTGTCAAATGTTAATTAAACTTTGTTTATCACTTTTATTTTACTTTAATGCGTTTCAATGATTTTATTAGCGATATAATAAAGTATTGCATAAAAAGGAAAATTATAAAAAAGTATTTCGATTTTTTTTTTCAACCGATAATTTAATCATATGACATTTAAATGTGGGAACGAGATTTTTCTGTTTTAGTTTTTTTTCTTTAAAAAGTAGAAGGTATATTATAATCGTTCAGTCCGTCTGCCTGTCACCCACTTTCATTTCCCAAACTACAAATGCTACATGCAAGTGTGATGCGTCAAAAAAAATTCAGCGAATCGAAATTACGATATTTAAAATCTTAGAAAAAATTCGAATTCGAAGGACTTCAATTATGAAAAAAATGCAACATTTAATGGTAATTTAGAAAGCATAAGGAGAGTCTTATTAGAATTAAATCACCATTGACGTTCACAACAGTCGAACAAGAAAATTTATTTCTTTTTAAAAAGAATTTTGCTTCACAAATCAGTTTGAAATGACTTCAAATATTTTAGATTCTTTGATTGTATTACGTATCTATCCTTTGAAACATGAATTAATTTAGCAAACAGTAGGAAATAATTATGGAATTTTGGAAATAAAAATGAATTAAACTTACCAAATTTAGCTCGTAAATTTTTAATATAACAATAACGAAAGTTTTGCGCTTTTTTAAATCTGTTGAACACAAATATTGCATGGAAACGGGCGCAGTGACGAGCCTGTTACAAAACTACCTGTCTTTTTTTAGCTTAGATGTTTTGGTATTAATTATGCTTTGTTGTGTATATATTGTGAACAATGTGATTGGAAATAATAAAATTTTTACTAATTTGCAGATATTTAAATAATAATATATTTTTTATTCCCTTTTAGGTAAGAAATTTTCCTCAAAAAGTTACTCCTTTCAGTTACATAAACAGGTATTTTAATTTATTGTTTTACATCTTAAGTAAATTGACAGTATTTAACTCACGTAAAGAATACTCAATTGCAAACAAATCAAATGAAGAATATCTTTTTCTTGAAAAACACACCAGTTATTTCAGTTTTGCATTATTCAGTAACGTGCCAGACTATTTGTTCTTCCCACATTATTCCGAGGAAACTATCTCAAGAAATTTTTCAGAATCGTTAAAATTTATATTAGTTCTTTGAAACATTGCTAAAACATTTTTGATTTATTTTACTCTATATTATAATCATAACTATTACTCAGTATTTTATTCTAATGTTATAAATAGGTTTTTGTTGATTTTTCTGGGAGGGAGGGGAGGTGTACTTCTTTGCATTAAAAAAAATGAGTGGGAAAGTGCATTTTTTAGCATCACAAAAGTTGTTAACAAAATACGAAGTGATGCTATTTAGGCCCAGCGGTTGTCCTGACTGTGTGTGTGAATTTACAAATAGTTGAATATGAAGCATGGCAATACCTTTTTCAAACATTTTAAAAAAGAAATTTAATCATCTATTTGAAAATATTAATAAGATAGTCAATTTATTTCAGGTTGAAATCTAACATTCAATTGGATGAAACTGTTCTTAAAGGCCAAAAAATATGTATGCATAAAAAAACATGCTTCACTCAACATTGAAAACACATACATTTTCAGGTTTTTTGATGTTTTGGTATTTTGTATATTCTCATACAGGCATAAGTTGAGACCAAATTAGAGAATTTCTTTTAAGAAACCTAAAACTTTGGGAGTCCTTAACCAAATTCTTCTATAACAACATGCCACCCATATGTCGTAGTAAAGGATCCCTTTTAACCTTACAACATCGAACAAAAAACAATACATTTCCCCCTAAAACATATTTACATAAACTACTACCTTCAAACACTATAATTCCCTCAAAAAAATACATAAAGAAAATTTGATTTTACACAAGTCTACCACAAAAAAAAAAATAAAAAAAAAAAAATCTGCAACCGCTACTGTTCCGTTGTTACCTTTAACCATACTGCGACACCATTAAAAAATGTTCCCTACATGAGAGAAATACGGAAAAAATAATAACGCCCTCAGGGTTTTTTTTTCTTTCGCGAAAATAATAATAGCCCCGTCCAGCCAATGGAATAGGCACAATTATGATCGTTTTTGGGTTTTTCGCATCTAATAATTTTAGGCTATCATCGAATATTATGGGTCATGGCTTGGTTTGACTTATGCTCCCACTTTTCCGTTTCCCAGACGAGTTTTTATGCGTTTAGTGTGATTTTGTTTATTTTTCATGCCAAAAAAATTGGGTTTTTTTTTAACTAGTTGTGTCGTCCGTATCGGTATTACAGATATTTTTGACGATAGTTTTTTGTTTACTTTTTTCAGTATAAACTCGTTTATAAAAGATTTTAAAAATTTAGATTACATGCCCAAAAGTCGTATCAATGGGTCATGCAGTTTGAATGAGCCTATAGAAGTACGTGTATTAATTTCGCATTTTAAACATTTGCAGAAAGCATTATTTAATATAATTGTTTCATTTTCCACATTATTTTTAATGTTTACATAGAATTTTCCAAAATTTGAAACACTTGGGTATACAGTTAAAGTAACTAGGTGAACACTTGCTAAATTTAGTGCAATATCGCAGCACCATGATATAATCTGCTTCTTGAATATATTAAAATCGTTTTGAATAAAATTACATTTTACTCATATTTAAACTATTTATCTCCATGTAAAAAATACTCGCTATAAAATAAATCAAATGTAGGACATCTTTTCTTGAAGAACACGTCAGTTATTTAATTTTTGTATTATTTAGTAAGTGCTAGACTATTTATTCTTCCCAATTTGTTCAGAGGAAACAATTTCAAGAAAATTTTCAGAATAGTTAAAATTTATATTACTTCTTGGAAGCATTGTTAAAACATAGGATTCGGGTTTCGTTTCTCTACTATGATTTATCTCTAACTATATCTTCTCATAACTATACAAAAGTAAACTTCTAACTATACACATATGGTAAGTCACAACTCAAATTTCCATACATGCTCCTAACTACAAATAAACCTTTCATTATTATGCTCCAAAAGCGACAAAACAACACCAGTGCTTTCAAAGAAGCAATAAATCGCTGTCCTATATCTGCATTTATTAGAATAAAGGCCCATGTCCCATACCTTAACATTGGACCAAGCTCTTCTTTCTACTGAAGTTCAGACACAAGCCGACAGCTCCCTTAATGGCCTTGTTTGCGTTTTAAGCAGAATTGCAAGGAAAATGCGAGAGACGGTACCCAGCCAACTGATTATGCAGGATCACGGATTGGGCATAAAACCCAGTCTGGTCCTGTCTTTTGAAGTGTTTAAACTCGGGTAATGAAAATCTGTGCGTTGCTTTTAAGGAAAGAGAGGACAAATTGTCTTGGAGAGTTTTGGATATGGGTTTTGGAGACATACCGACTTAAGTCCCGACATAAAACTGTTCATTTTGGGGTGTGCCTTGAGCTACGCTTAAATATTTTTTTCTGGGTTTTCATCATTATAATGAATCATAGTACACTATCATAAATCATAAATTTTTCGCAGGATTGCACCAGAGTCCTGGAAATTTTTAGCTGCTACCACTATTTGGAGTGTGGATTCACCACTTTTATGGTGTATCAAGGCTATGGTTTCACCACAAAAGTGGTAAATCCACACTCCAGTGGAAAACACTGGGGGTCCCGCGTGAAGTTGACCACCTAACAGGGACATATGCATAGCACCCCAGAGCCCTAGGTCACGAAAGATGAAATGGGCACGGCAGACCTTGGCCAAGTAATGGGTTGTTGCGCCGAGGAGTTTAGTTTAGTGAATGTACTATTGCAGTGATGCAGTGATTTATTTATTGTTAGTTGAAAGTTGTGTAGCTTTAAATATACTTAGACTTTTTAAATTGAGAGTTGACTTAAACGAGTTTAACTCCAAAACATATAATGTTCTTGGTGAGGGTGTCTTTTGGAGATTGCAGGTGTTTAAACTCGTCCGCGATGGTTTCCTGGAAACGAATAGTTGGCGAGCTTCGATCTTTTCTGAGAAGTTCCGTTATATATCTATGGGAATTTAGCCTCTGACTTAATTTACGTCGCAGTGGGAAAACCCCAGGTGACACTACAAGAGTTTTTGCGATCGCACATGACAAACAAAATTGTTTTGCCGTTTTTAAGCACGATTAAGAGGGATTGTCAGCCCCATAGAGCTAATGCATGAGTTTTGGAATCAGAACTTTCATAGAAATATTGCTTTGTCATGTCGGTCCTTTTTATCCAGATATGGGAATCAACTTAAAATGGAAATGAAACCAATTTGAAACAAAAAAAAGTTGTCTAGTTATTTAATTATATATTTTTGAAGTTTTAAAATACCAAAAATATACAGAGATATGGCGACACTATTTTAAAATTTCAACAATTAATAATTAAATTACCGGATTTTATTTTCTTTTCAAATTCGTTTTAAATTGATGTTACGATGATTTCCATCCCTGGTGGAAATGGGATAACATGGCAAAACAATTCTTTTGCAAAAAATGTGATACAAAAATTAATGCATTAGCTCTATGGGACTGACAGTCCCTCTTAAGTGACAGGAATAAACAAAATGGGTGTGGGACATAATTCTGACAGATTCAATTACTTAATATGATGCCCCCAATGCCAAACCGGAGGCTAGCACCCGACAGAACCCGTTTCATTAAAAAAACCCGAATTACTTCAAAAGGAAAATTTAATGCTTGAATTAAATAACCATTGCATTCACAACAATCGCCTCGAGAAAATTTATTTCTATTAATTAATAATTTTTTTAATAAAATATTTTTTCGGCATAAATCAGTTTGAAATGACGTCAAATATATTTCACAAGGAGATTCTTAGATTGCATGTTGAAATAAAAGTTTTGCTTCTATTTAAATGAAAATAATACTACATATATATTCTCTTAGATATAAATTTAGAAAACCAAAAGAAATAATATTGATTTTTCGAAATAAAGTAAATGAAACTAATCAATTAGTTTGTAAAAGTTTGATAAAGAATTAATACTGAGTTTGGCGCCATTTTTCCTGATGAACACAAAGTTAGTGTGGAAGCTAGGTGACCGATTCTGTTACAAACCTAATTGTTTTTAAATATAAAATTAATAAAAGTTTTTACCAAATTTAATTCCTCTATACCTTATTCTATCATCTCCTCACATAAACCAATCCATTATCAACCATGTATCCCAGCCTTTACTTTTATTCTGGTAACATAAGGGCCCAGGCAATTATCTCTCGTGTATAAACCGCGAGGGGTAACACCTGCTGCCAATTGCCCATAAAATATGCACCTATTTCGGGAAAGAATATGGAGATATTAGAGATACGGGAAGCATAGTTTTGGGGGAAATAGTTTGATTTTGTGAAAGAGGCATAGATATTGATATATATTATAATAACATATGCAAAAGTTGAGTGTTAGAAAAGAATAAGAATATCCAGGGATTGGAAAACTACTTTTTAAAAGTCACTGTGTTATATTTACTTAATTAAAAAGTAACTTTGTTACAGTTACTAACGAATGTAACCTAATCACAGTTACATTTAGAAATTTCAAGTTATAAGAAAAATTGAAAATTAGCTACATTACAGTTTTTCAAAGAGAACCAAGACAAGTTTAAAATGAAAATTCAGCGCTTATAAAAGATAAATTTTAAATAATTATATTTAGGCTGAACAGTAACGTAAAAGCGACGAAATTATTCGAACAGTAACTAAAAAGCGACGAAATTATTCGAACAGTAACTAAAAGGCGACGAAACTTTCGAATGGTTGCGAAAAAGCGGAGAAACTTTCGAACAGTAACGAAAAAATTAACGAAATTTTTCGTTACTACTTAAAGTAACTAAGTTAACACTTACAGTTTCTTTCTGAAAAGTAACGGCGTTACCTGAAAAAAAAATAACTGTTACAAGTAACACGATACTCCAATCCCTAAGAAAATCACATCCAAATGACATTTGATTTTAATATGTCCTGCAAAAGAAGTGGAAAATTTCTAGGCTAATAAATTTAAGAACGATTTATATGATTACAATCTTTCTGATTTACTCTTTATTTTATAAGGGTGTTGCTTTATAATAAATCCCAAAATAACGTTTATTAAAGGTAATCCGAAATAATTCTAACGTGTGTATACCGTGTACAGCATAAAAAAAGTTAATCCCTTTAAATGTTTAAATTAATAACGAAGCATAATAAGCACAAAAACAAAAAATATGTAATTTTTAGCTTAAGAAAACTCACTTGACAACTTAATTATGTTTTCCCTCAAAATTTATGTGTAATTGACGATTATTATCTTAATCCGCTCTTTCCAATGTTCAAATTTTAAATAAATGATTTTTAACATAAAATGTAATAGATGAAGTTATGAAATATTTAATATTCAGACTAAGTTTTACATTGTATTTTAGATTTTATTTCAATCTATTCAAATTTACGAAAGATTAGTTAAAGTTTATTATTAATTTAAGTCTAATAGCAAACACAAGAAAATACGTGTTACGAAAACATGAAACTGTTTTTTTACATAAAGAATAACTTTACAATTAATTACTATTGTAAGATTTTTTAAACTTTTAAATATTAGCGAAAAGGCGAAAATAAAGTTTGAAAAATTGACAAATTTAGCTATGAAACTTACTGAAATACTATTAGGAATTTGTACAGTACGAAAGATTGGTAGAAATGCGTGTGCAAAGAGTATTTTGTAAAGTAAAATGGTTGCAGAGATTATAAACGTGCCTGGTTTGTAATAAAAGTGTAAAGATATGTTTATGAAATTTTTAATTGAGAAGTAGAGTAACTATTTCTTTATGGCGGATCTTGTGCACCTTTTTTTTAATTACCGTTTCTTGATATTCCATTTCAGATTTTTCTTTTTAAATTGAATAAGGTAAATTTTAAAAACGATTTAATTATAATATGGATTACGGTTTTTCCAATAAATCCCGAAATTTTAATGGAATTCTTTCATTTGACTTTCAGCTTGTTAAGCGCGTGTAAAATCGTGGGTATCAGTTAGTGTTTTAATAATTTCGATTCAATTTTAACTCCTTTTTTTAAAAAACATTCCTTTGAAAATGAGAACTTAAAAACCTTCGAATTAAAATTCTAATTAGTTTCAATAAACATGAGCAACAAAAAAAATCATGGATCCTTTTTCCCTAAAAACGTATTAAAACATCATTGAGACTGAAAGATAAATTGTTATATTTAATCATAAAAAATAGGATATATTTTCAATTCAATTAGAAACTAATTTGCATGGGAAGGAATCCTATATTTATTTAATAACATTTCATTACTATGCTATTAGTTTCTATATTGAGACTAAGGAGTAAACACACAAAATAGGATTTCTTCAGCTCTTCTGTGTATAAAAAGTAATTATCATTCCAATTTTCTCAAAACTTCTTACTGTTTTTTAAAACAGACAATTTATCTTCATACTGGACTAATTTTGTTGAAATAGGAGATAATTTAAAAAATACTAATATCGAATTATATATCTAATTCCAATTCAAGGTACAATTCAAATAATAAGGCAAATTTTGCAATTGAGGTTATAGAAAAGATTTATAAATATTTTTTAAAGAAATTCATCTCTTCAACGTAAACTTTAATATTTGCTTCTGGGAAGAGACTGGTAACGTGAAACCTCTTCTGATAAAACCGAAGTAAAACAAATCTGTCTTTCTAGGAAGTACAAAAAATAAATTTTGCAAATAAATCAGGCTTTTGTTTGTTTTATTTTCATATTTTATTTGTCAAATCATGCCGAAACATAATCAAAACTATTTTTACTGATTCCCGTTCTGCATAAATTAAAACAATGAAACCAATCTTATTTTTTAAAAGTAATAACTATGTCCCGTTTTTGCGAACAGTGGTTTATTTTTGACACAATTATAATGCTAGAAGTATAACTTCGTTAAAACTTATGCAAATTACATATCAGTGGGTATTGAATATTATATATTTTTAAAGAATATTTAATTTCTAAACATTATTTTAAAAGACAGTAGATATATTTTTTTAAATGAAAATATTTAAAATGGATGACAATCGCTGTTTCCTCTGATACTCAAGTATTTATCTTGTTGACTTTACTAACAGTAGTATGACAACATTCTCTCTACTTTTTACTGACTGACTTTGTACGGTGGATTACTGGTAGTGCTTCGCATTGCCACGCCATAGGTCCGGGGATAAAGTCCCGGATTGGACGAGTTTGATTCAGCCTTTCATCTCTTAAGTCGATGAAATAAGTACCAAGCATACTTGGGAACTAAACATTAGGGGCTTTGCGTGATTCTGACCACCTCACCGGGACATGCGTATAGCACCCCAGAGCCCTAGGTCACTTAAGGTGGAATGGGCATGGCAGGCCTTGACCCACTAACAGACTGTTGCGCCAAGGAGTTTAATTAGTCACTAAAAAATATGCTTTATAAAACCACGTTGGCTTTCTTAAGCTAATGTATTATAATGCTGAACTTTTTGGACCTTTAAAGTTCATTTATAATTAGTTCTAGTATTCTAAAGTGTGACTTAGAGCAGTGTTTTCATTTATTTCGATAGTGTAAACTTTGAACAGGGTCAGTAACTTTTCGAAGATAAATATGTACATTTTCCCTCAATCTCCATTCTCTAAAAGTGATAAGAAACTTAGTAAACTTATCGAAAAGACAATTTCAAATACATAAAGAAAAAATGGAATATTTAAAAACAAATCACTTTGCTTCTATTGGGAAAAAATAGCTTACAAGTAAAAACTCCATAAAAAATAAAGAAAGATTTCTTTCTCCCTAAATAAACTTGTATACACTTTTTTATTTGTTAAGTGTTTATGAAATCTTATAGCTAAATTTCTAAAACTCTTTCGTTGACGTTAGTGCATTCATAATTAAAATTACTTTAACAAAAAGCTATTCTAAAATAGAAACATCCGAACACATTACACGAATTTTAATTAATTACAGGCAACAAAACTTGCTTTTACTTTTAAGAGAATTAAAAAAACAAAGCCGAAGAATTATTTACACAAAATAAAATGTGCATAATTACTTTTCAGAGACGCCTTTCGGAAAATATGAGGGACCCTAGTAAACAGCGCTAAAAATTCCTTCAGATTAGTTTTAGAAACAGCTTAATGTATAAGTTAGGCAAAGTGGCAACTGATATTTTTGTATTTATCTTGACTTGTTTCTTGGTTGGTAGGCATAAATATTTAGGTATGTGTGCTTGGTCAGAGACCCGCTTATAAACCTTCGTCAAGTGAGACACACACATAAATGGATCCATCTAATTTTTAGAGATAGAGGCCAACTAGAGGATCCCCAGAATTGACTTGTTACCCCCAGAGGTATTGATTTGGTATGATGGGAACTTGGAGGACTTTGTGACCACGAAGGAATTTAACGTGCACCTGTCATCATTATCGTGTACGGAGGTCTTTGGTGGCCAGGGCTCGAACTCGTAACCTTAGGGTTATAGATGCCAGTCAAAGACCTTACCAACCAGGCTATCCCAGCCCCACTTGTTGGTTATTTTACATAAATTTTCAGGCTTGTGTGCTTGGTCAGAGACCTGCTTTAAACCTTCGTCAAGTAAGAAAGGCACAACACACACTCACACGCAGGCACACACATACGTGACAGATGCTGCCATCTATCGCGCGCCACCTCCACAATTTAGATAAGTCCCTGAAGGGGAGGGAAATAGTCTCCAGGGTCCTGTACCCACGAGAAACTGCGCCATGACCGCCCACAGGACTTTCGAACTCATAGATTTAACGAGGCCGCACTCCGCATATACTCGATGGGTCTTCAGTGGTACCGGGACTCGATCGCGAGACCTTCCGATCTCGAGACCGATATCTTAACAGGCTCCCCACAGCCCCACAAAACATTACGCACAATCTTGAATATGATTCGCTGCCGTTTCACGAACTTAGCTATTCAAATATGCTATTCCTATGGTAAAATACGTGATAACAAAATCTTTTACTGCTAAACTGACATGTGGCATATAAAAGACCCTTTGAGTATCCATTTGGCCTACACTCTTAAAACAAAAGAGTGAAATCCACTCCAGTTGGAGAAGTGCATTTTCGACACTGGAAAGGATTGAATATTAGCTCTGGCTGAGTTGAAATCACTCGTTTGGAGTGATCCTGTCGTTGGTTTAACACACAAAGGATCCACTCCTTCCGGGTAAGTGCATTTTCCAGTCTGGAGGAGTGAAATTAACTCAGACTGAGTTTAAATCCACTCTCTTGTTTTAAGAGTGTAGATATACTCTTAAAACGAACGAGCGATTTTAACTCAGTCTGATTAATTTTCACTCCTCCAGTCTGGAAAATGCACTTCTCCTTTTGGAGTGGATCCTTTGTGTGTTAAACCCCCGACAGGATCACTCCAAACGAGTGATTTTAACTCAGTCTGAGTTAATATTCGTTCCTTTCCAGTGTCGAAAATGCACTTCTCCAACTGGAGTGGATTTCACTCTTTTGTTTTAAGAGTGTATCTGCATCAAAATTAAAATCTTGGCATACACTTCAGCATCTACAGAAAGCTCAGATTCATTGAAATCTGAGCATCAAAATTGGTGGCGAGAGTCATCTAGATGATGCCACATAAAAATGGTTCTGGGGAATATGTCGAGTGTGCAAAGGCTTGACCGCCAATATTGCAGCCTCATTAGAGATAGAGAAACTGCTAAAATGAGAGTGGCAGTTACACACACTCAAGGAGTTCTATAGTAGGGTAGAGGAGCGACTCGTACTGAGCTGCCATCGGCAGTCATGGCTCACTACGGATCCCGAATACAGTGGCAAAAGTACAAGTTAATTTTTAATTTTGATACTGAGAAAGGAAGTGCACCCAGAGCAAAGGCGGGAATCTAACCAGCACCCGTCACAGCGCGCGGCATAGCGTTATGGCTTGAGATCCAAACCACACGGCCATCGGGCCCCACATGCCACCCTATTGTCTCCGTGATGGTCCATGGTGCTGTTGACAGATTCAGTGTCTACCCTACTATATCACTCTTTAAAAAAACGAGTGATTTTAACTCAGTCTGATTTAATATTAACTCCTTTTCAGTGTCGAAAATGCACTTCTCCTACACTCTGAAAACAAACGAGCGATTTTAACTCTGAGTTGATTTTCACACCTCCAGTCTTGAAAATGCACTTCCCCGAAAGGAGTGGATCCTATGTGTGTTAAATATCCGACAGGATCACTCCAAACGTGTGATTTTAACTCAGTCTGAGTTAATATTAACTATTTTCCAGTGTCGAAAATGCACTTCTCCTATAGGAGTGGATCCGTTGTATGTTAAACCTGGAACAGGATCACTCCAAACGAGTGATTTTAACTCAGTTTGAGTTAATATTTGCTTTTTTCCAGTGTCGAAAATGCACTTCTCCTACAGGAGCGGATTTCACTCTTTTGTTTTATAAGTGTAGAACTCTTTGGTTACACTCTTGTCAAACCAATCTCCTCCAGCTTTCTTTGCTAAAAGCATTAACCGTTCTTACAACACAAAGTGATTAGGAATATGAGACCCACCAGGTGTTCCCTTATACAACAACAAAGAAAAAATGTATCTTAAAAGATGCTTCCTCATTTTTTACTCATTTTTCCAGTAAGCCAACCTTTTTCTTGAGACTAAAAAAAAAAAGAACTTTTCTTTGCTTCTCGGGAAAGAGAGGATGCAAAGAAATCTGTTGTATTTTTCACTAGTGTTTTTTAAATTACGAGAAAGTATTATTATTACAGGATTTTTAGAAATCTGACGCCCGACGCCAAAAGCCCCCGTGTAGCTAAAGTGCGACGATAATTCAAACTAAACTAAACAGGAATTTTAAGCAATATGATCTTTAAAAAAATACTAATTCGCATTCAATAATGAACCTTTTTGTTACCACTACACTTGTTAAAAAAATTCATTTCATTTATATTTTTTTAATAATTATTTATTTAAAAAAAACTTAACTTTATGCATTTTCTGTCTATACCCATATAGTTGCCTTCACTGCTTACAACATCAGCTTACCGCTTCTTTTACTATGAAGTTAGTTAACGTACTAGATAATTTTTTTGGAATTACTTTTTGTTAAAAATTGTTTAGCAATTATATTCACATATGTTTTTTTTAATGTTTTACTTTTAAGCTTTTATTAGTATTTTGTTTGTAGTTACCGAAAACAATATTGTCATAACTTTTCGAGGAAAAAAATGCAACCAAACATTTGGACGAAACGGTAATAGGATACACAATTACTATTATATAATGCACTTTTGATTGTTCTATATTTTAATAAACTAAAATAATAAGTTCCTTAAATATTTTTTCCTTAAATATTAAGTTTCTTATTGTAACACTGTTTCAGTGAAGGTAAATAGCAAATATTTAACAATTGTTTAGCAATGATTACTGTTCCACAAAAATAACTCATTTTACTTAATTTTCTCCATGTTCTATTTATTTAATATTTTTTCCTTCCATCATTACCCGACTGTGTAGTTTTCCCCCCTTTCTTTTAGCTAGCTTTTGTTGGCATCAGTTACGCTTTCACTACAACAGCGCCTCCTATTGTGAACATGGAACTTTTATTTATGCGCCATTTTCTTATTTTTACTTTTCGGCGAATGGCAATAGTTGGTTTCGTAGAACTCCGTTGTTCTACTGCATCCAGTGACGAATACAAATTTTATTTTTTACTGTATGTTTTGAGAGTTTCCCATATTGTCCTGTTGTTATTTTTTTCATATCTCTATGTTCCAGAAATCGTTCTATTTTTTTTTTTTTCGGGATTGTTCAAGAATTCGGAATAAAAATGTTTGTTCTTGTTGCAGCCGAGTTATTTATTGTCGTCTGTCGTCACTAAAGTTCAGTTTGCAATTCCGCATACATTTGCGATTCCATATGTAAAAATGAATAGCCCATACCTGAAAACTTTCAGTTACAATTTTTTTCCCCTTATTTATAATAAAATGTATGTTTTAAATAACTATCGATAGTGAATCGCGTTTTTTCAATAAAAGGAATCACAATTTTCCTTTTGATAGTTTGCGTATTCCAGTTCCAGCCAGACTTTCCACACTCTCAGAAATAACACTTTCATTTTTGACGATTCATGAATCCTCAAGCCTCATTTCGTTAATTTTGAGGATTGTTTCGTCAAACTATCACGCAGGCCTCCCAACTGGTCCCTTTTTTTCCCTAGAAGTCCTTTTTTACACCCCAAGTCCCTAAAACTCCTTATTTCACAAATCTGGTCCCTATTTTCCCTTTTTCACCCAAATTTTGGAATATTACACTAGCCGGGAACTATATTCTTGAAAAGGATGTTCTTTTTATTTTCCCAGAATTTTCAGGTGTTTCAATTCTTTAAAACCTGATAAGGTCAAGCTAAAAGTTGATGCAAAACGTTGTAAAATAATGGCATCTTCTTTGCCTGTAATGTATGACGAAGAAAAACTGATGGGCCAATGGAGACAAGTGCAATTAGAAACAATGAAATTTGATTACAGAATTGATCGATATTGGTCACAGTGTTTTAGTTTTAAAAAATGCGGATGGCACTTTAAAATATCTGAATATGGCCATGATAATTAAAGCAGCATTGTCACTTTCCCATGGTAATGCTGAGGATCAGAGGTTTTTTCAAAATCTGGAAGAATCGTGATTCGATTGAAACTTTTTTTCCAAAAAAAACCACGAAACGCCTAATTTTCAAGAGTTTTTTTTTTGTTATGATAATTTTGTTGTTTAGCAAGTAGTATGTTAATTACTAAATTTTCAATTTAGTCTTTCTATCACTGCAAACAGCAGAAAAGCAGCTTTTTAAAAACAAGCAAAAATGTAAAGTTTTTTTTTTATATTTTGAGTTATCTTAAGACATTAAGCAGAAGTCTAAACAATGTATAATTGGTAGCTTATAGGTAAATGGAGGGTTCAGAGTACAAAAAACCATGTCCACTTTTTATCATTTTCGAGTTAGCAGCGACATTGCATGGTACTACAAATGTAGAATTTCTGTGCAATAATGAAAAAAATCCTGAGCCGGATATTATGCGCTAGGCAACAGCAATTAAAAAAATGTTTACAATTGCTACTGCCTAGCGGCGTCATCTTTTAAGCAAGTTTTGTCTGTAGCTCAAAGAAGCATTTTATGTACTTGGTTTACTTGTATTCTGCGCCCTCCAATTGTCTTATGGTAAATCTCTGAAGAGGGTGATCATGTATTTTTTGTTTACTGGAAACCAATGTTCTTTAACCTACTTTTAATTTTAAATTTAAGATCAGTAACAGTTTTTTTCTCTTAAATTTAAAAACAGTACTTTAATTTGAATTAAAATTATGTATATTTCTTCTGCAAATAGCTTTATAGTTTTTTTTTTTTGTGGGCAATTTTAAGCATTGGTATTTATAGATGAAAGTGTAACAGCGGAGTCCACGTTAAAGTTTCTATTTATAAAAAACGAAATTTTCTGCACTTGGTCTTCAGGAGTCTGAAGACATGCTAAAAATTTGACCCCTCTACCTGCTACGAAGAATACAAGATATCATTTAACTTGATATTTTAGGTCCCTTTTTTCCCTTTTTTTAAAATGTTGAGTCCCTTTTTTCCCTAGGGACAAGTTGAAAATGTGTTGGGAGCCCTGATCACGTGACTTTTGAGTAAACACGAATCCGTACTTGTACCATCGTGATTTGACGATTCTGCATCTTGATTTTGAGGAAACTGAATCTCATTGTTGTACTCCCGTGCTCAAAAATGACGAAATATTTCTTTAGATTAGACGACATTCAAATCCTCATAAAAATGATGATTCAAATTTCCTCACTTTGGGGAAACGAAAACTCGGAGCATTTGCCAGTAACGGAATCGTCAAAATTAAGGAAAATTTCGTCGTTTTTGAGCATTCATTTTTTAGAGTACAGTATCAATTTTTTCTTCCGGGATTTCACTGGTTACTTTTCCATCACTCTTTTCATACTCCATGTTCTATTTTAAAATTCTTTACGTGCAACTTGTTCTGCAATTTATTAAACTGTATCGCTGCTCATTAAATTAAATTTCAAACATTATATATCAAAACACCAATGTTGTTATAAAACTTCGGTTTCGATAATATTTGTTTTATGCAAAAAATTTGAGATGCGGTACCCAAAAATTGATCAAAATAGCGATTTTTCAGTTCTTACTTATTCACAATATATTTAATTCACAATATATTTTTAAACATTTATGGAAAGTTTCATAATGATATCTTCTGTAGAATTTTTTAAAAAAAATATTTTCTGGGGTCATTCCTATAAGTTTGAATGTGTATTTCGTCTGCTTTCAACCTTTTTTTCTCTGTTTCGCGTTTTTCAATTCTTGTGTTTAATGAATCCCTAAGGCTTTTTTTGCAAATTAAAATAAAAATTTTAAATTTCTTATTTGTGTTATTATATAAATGCTACACAAAATTGTGCAGGGAAAGGTCTACTATGAATGGTTTTCTTTTTTAAAAAAAATGTTGGATTCAATAATCTGTGATTTTTTGAGATTTTCTGTTAAATGCATATTACTTTTTAACTGTATCCCGCATTTTAAAATCCATGCACAGTTCTTCAACAAATAGCTCTAAAAATATATAGAAGTTTGGTGAAGTTATTCTCAAAATTGAATGAGGAGTAGCGTCTCCAAAAAAAGTTCAAAATTTTGACCTTTTTTTTAAAAATGAAATACTACTTGTAAATACATCTTTTGTTATCGATGAAATTGTTTTATTTAGAGTGAACATTATGTAAAACCACTATAATTTACAAGTTTATGTTATTATTTCTAGAAATAATGTTTTTTGTACCATAATCCCCTTATCCCTCTAATGCATAATGTTACCGTTTGGTAACAAGTAACATAATCCACTTTATTCGATTAAATTAGAGCTCCTCCTAGATAAATCTGTTTTTTTTTATCTATTACATTTCATTTTAAAGTTTTAGTTACTAATAATCCTCATAGATGACAGTAGTAAAAGTGTATTCAAAATTAAAGAGTGAGGTTATAGCCCTTGTGTAGCTCTAGTGCGACGATAGCTCAAAACCAAACCAAAGAGTGAGGTTATTAACTTTTGTGAAATTACGTTTTTGGCAGTATTCAAAGAATAATAATATTTAGTACATACTAAATACTAATAAATTGTTTTGAAAAATTAATCGTAGTTAAAAAGGGTTATTTTGAAATATTTTTAGTAGTTTTCTAGTCATTATTATCAAAATTGGAATTTTGCAGTTTGTCTTTGTCATATGGAAAAAAAATTAAAAATTGAAATTATTTAAATTCTAATGCAGTTAAATTTTTTTAGTATTTTTCCCAAAATGTGTGAGTATTAAAGATACATATATATTTTTTTGGGGATGAAAATAAAAATTCATGCTTTAGAGGGTTATTTTTTTTTCTCCAGATGCTTTAGTTCCCTCTAAGATATAAGCCCGCGTAGTTACTACACGTATGACTGTCCTACCAATCCCGCCCAACTTCCAACTAAATATATCTACCAATTAATCATCCCTAAGCTTTTCACAAATATTCCGGGCGAAAAATATACAATACAAAGCATATACATCGATTTCCGGTATTTGTATACCCGGTCTTATGCTACACGACAGTAGTTGCGTGTCCTAGAGCAGTATCATAATGAACAGTTGGACATTGATCGCCGAAATGAATAATATTTTGCCATAAAGAAACTCCTTTTTTAAAATTTATTTTTAAGGTCCTTGTGTTAGAATTGTCGTCGATAATCGATATTTTATATGTATTTTATTTGAATTTCGATCGCTTTTGCGGCGAAATAGTAGTGTTTAGTGGAAAGATTTTTCGTGGAGTTTCATATGATCTTGGCTATCGGATATACATGCCGAAATTCGCTAACAATATGAATTTGTGGATCGATTTTATCTAAAAGAGGACAGAGATTAATGATGTGGTAGTGTATTTATTGAAATTTAAACTGGTAAAGCGGTTTCATTTGGGGACTCGCAAAAAGTTCATACTGTAACATTTTGGTGTTGGTTTATTGTATTACTACGTTATATACGTACGTTAAAGATACTAATTGTTATTACTTATGATATTTTATAGAGCCTCAGTAAATGTTGTCGGATCTGTCATTCGCAATTATGTCTATACTGGAATATTTATGTTAAAAGTATTAGATAAATTTGTACCATCGTTAAGAGATTAGTGCCAAAATTTATACACATAATTCTTTTTTAAGATTTTTGCTGTTACATTTCGTTTAACTATATCATTTAAAGTTTAATAAAATACTATTTGTTTTAAATGTCATCCATTAATCGAAAAAGTATTATTAGAAAACTATAACAACTAATGCATATAAAGCATCTTAATTTATTAAGAGCTACTTTCTCTTACAGACTGTAGCCAAAAAGGAGAAATGCCACCAAAGATATCTTTTCTGTTCTTTCCACATGGAAGGATCGAAAAAGTACACCGTTATGCAGGTACCGATAGTATTAATAGCATACTGGTAGGGTTACCAAACGTCCGTATTTAGCATTACACGTCCGTATTTAGAGGCTCTGTCCTTCCGTCCGTATTTATTTAAAAAAAAACCCAAAATGTCCGTATTTTTAAAAATTTAATTAATTTTGAAGATCCTTAAAGAAGTTTGTATACATTTCAAAGTGTAATACTAATGTACTTTTTTAGTTTACTCCAAAACGTGTTTTATGCATTGCTCTAAATTACAAGACATTTAGTTAGCTGCGTTGGTTCTGCAGAAAAATATACGAACTGTAATAATGTTGTAATGTTAATATAATAGAATAATGTTAGAAGAATGAAGAATAGTAAATAGAAGAACGCTAATATATAATATAATGTAATAATGATTAATGTGCTAATGTTTTGTCTTAATTTTAAATGTGTCCTGCTTTTCCTGTTTTTGCTTTTTAAAAAAAGTGTCCTGTTTTTTTTTTTTTTACTTTTTTGACCTGGTAAGGCTACAGACTGGTGTATATTAGAATTATCTAACATTTTTAGATAAAATATAATTAACTGCGAATGCTTGAATTTTTATTTATTATGAAAGTTAATTTTATACTCTTATTACGACAATATAGAGTCCTTAAAAGACTCTATGTACGCTGTACGGTTCTTAATGGAGTGTCTTCCAATATCCAAACGCTTTCATAGCATTTCCGATCAGTAATTAAATAAATCATTAGTTTATCCTAAATCGTGCTATTTTCCTTTAATTCTAGTTTTATCTAATATAAGTATGTTATAGTTAAAACTAGATCAAACCGATATATTTTGTAAAAACTAGTATTAGGCAATAATTGGTTTTAGCTAGTGAAAACTAATTTTAACTAATAGCATCAATTAAAACTAGTTTTTAATAGTTAATTCTAGTTCTAGCTGATTTCGGGTTTTAACTGTAACATATATAGCAAACTGGTATTTACAGTATCTTTCCAATAGTATGTGTGTTTAGTATATCAATATTAACAAATTATTGATTTTGAAGACCAACATATATACTTAAACCTAATAATTCTTTACGCGTTATACCACTTTCCAACATAAGACGTGCATGCAATGGAGCGAAAAGTTACAATAATACAAAACACACTTCTTACTTCCGAAGCACTCCACTTCCTTAGAAGGAACGCAAAAACAAACAGAAGGCAACTTAGAGACACTCCTAATAAAAAAAGATAAAATATGCAAAAAAGGGTAGAAACAATTTCAATTTCTCACGCTACAATCTCTGTGGAGCCCCTTATAAAAATAGTACGTTTGTTATACTTTTTATTTCAAAACGGTTATTGGATGAACATGTTTATTTCGAAAGCGGAGAGATTTCTTACTTATCATTTTTATGTGATCATGGAATTGTAATTATCGTACAATTATATTTCACAGTTACTGATCAAAGTTAACAATTACATAAATAGTGTCTGAACTATGCATCTATTCTAAAGCAATTGCAGATTTCAATTCAATTTAAGAAGTTAATTTTAAGGGGACAGAGAACATAATGAAGCTTCAAAATGTCGACCTTTCATTTTAACTTTTAATTACTTTAAAGTCTATGATATGTCTAAAATAATGTAATACTCATAAGAATATAGCTTTTAGGTTCACTTTTCCAGAAAACCGTTGCGTGTATTTGGGAATAACTTTACATACAAATAATAAAATGTTCATTAAAAGCAACGAACTTCAAGTTCGACTTTAAATCATTCAAAATTTTAAATTATTACTACAAACAATTTTAAATAAGCAAATTTATTAACTAGTTTTTCTTAAATTAAATTTTTGCGGTTCACATATCCTTTTCATAATATCAGTAGTTCTATGTATTATATAGACATGTATGCAACAAAACAGAACAATTTAATTTTAAAATATGGGGGAGGGAAGAAAAATGTGTACGCAAAGGTTTATATGTTTTGGAATAATGACATTTGAAATTTTCAACAGTTTATATTGAAATTAAATGTCATCCTTGTCAATTATAGCCGCATTTTCAAACGTGTATGACATCAATTTTTACTCAAAGGCATAAGTTATTGATCAAAAACTAAAATGAATATTCAATGTTAATTTATATATTTTTGAGACAATATTGGGTAAGAACTAGTTTTTTAACGATCGGTTCCAAGTCACATCACAAAAAGAAACAGGTAAAAAATAATAAAATAATTTTTCATCAATCCTGATCTGAAAAACCAAGACGCACAAATCCAAAATCGAAACCAAAACATTAAACAAATATTAAAAACAAACAAAAACATATACAAAAAAAAATTCCGCCCCCTACAAAAATTTTCCAAAAAGGAATGTTTTTTTTTATATTAATTTCTCACAATTCCACCTTATGAATAATGAGCTAAGAGACAACTGCTGAGTCTTTTGATTCCGTGGCGTTTAATAATTCCGACGGTGTCTCTTTTTAGAACTCGCGTCCGTAGATTGGAACAAAAGCTGCAGCGTAGAACGCCGGATGAATAATGTAGCTGGAGAGAGTCGGGGTATGCAATCTTTTGTGTAAAAGTCATCTTCTTGTGTGTTTGTGTAGCTTTTTGGTGGCGAAATGATATTGCATTCCGGCGACTTTTTGTTGCCGTGGAAAGAAGTGTAGTTATCGTTTTTGATGTTGGCGAAATGTTGTGTTTTTGGGGGGAATGTGTTATGCTGAGAGCTGAAGTAAGACAAGTCTTTATAAATATTATAGTTTAACGGCTTAAAAACAAGGCTTTCAAAACTATTTATCTTCATAAATTTTGAAATTGTTTGTGTTAGTCTTTCCCCATAGTTATTTAAGAAGAAATTTAATTCAGAACACGTAGTTTAATTATTTTAGAAATGTACCATTATAGCAATTTCGTTCGTTAGGAGGACTCTCTTGGGAATTTCACATCTTGAAAATCGTAATGTTATTCATATGGAGAATATTTGCATGTCAATTACCACCATAATTTTATTAAAAGGTTGCTAGTTTCTTGTATCATTGTAAAAAACGAAAGGAGTAGATTTCATGAAACTCATTTGTTTTGTAAAAATCACATATTAAGTATTTTTACTAATTTTTTTTTAGTTAGAACTCAATGCGTACTCCATTTTTTACAAACTTAATTTTTTTAAAAAAATACCAAATATGTGATTTTCACAAAACAAATTAATTTTATGAAATCTACTCCTTTTGTTCTTTACAATGATTGAAAAAACTAGTATCCTTTTATTAAAATTGTGGCGGTAATTGACTTGCGAATGTTTTTCATAGGAATATCATTACGATTTTCCAGATGTGAAATTCCGAAGAGAGTCCTCTTAAGCATAAAAACAAACTAAAACGTTCCAAATTGACGATTCGAACAAGGAGGAGAGTGATTTGTTTGTGGAAAAGTAGACTATGCTTGACGAAACTGTGGCGCACTGAAGGCGTGAACGTCCTAGTTTATAGGAATTAGCTATTAGGTGGACTGTGGGCTGAAGACAACGGGTTCATATAATTGTGATAACACTGTAGTTGGGGAAAATACACTCGTTCATTGGAGACATTGTTAGAGTATGTCTTTACCACTAACCGAAAAAAAAAACGAATCCAGACTATATTATAAATGTATAAAAATGCGTATGAACAATATGTATGCATTCATTTTTATTTTTTCGCTTGATCTTAGCTTGAGATTATAAAAAAAAAAGTTAGTGTATCTTATTAAAGTTTTAGTGGATTTAGGTTAGTTTTAATTGTATTGAAGTGTAACTACACTCTCAGAAATAACACTTTCATTTTTGACGATTCATGAATCCTCAAGCCTCATTTCGTTAATTTTGAGGATTGTTTCGTCAAACTATCACGTGACTTTTGAGTAAACGCGAATCCTCATTTTTACGATCGTGATTTGACGATTCTGTAGGAGTGAGGAAGGAAGTAAGGAAATTTGAATCGTCATTTTTATGAGGATTTGAATGTCGTCTAATCTAAAGAAATATTTCGTCATTTTTGAGCATGTTAGTACAACGAGATTCAGTTTCCTCAAAATCAAGATAAAGAATCGTCAAATCACGATCGTAAAAGTGAGGATTCGCGTTTACTCAAAAGTCACGGGGTAGTTTGATGAAACAATCCTCAAAATTAACGAAATGAGGCTTGAGGATTCCTGAATCGTCAAAAATGAAAGTGTTATTTCTGAGAGTGTGGTAACACTCTTGTCAAACCAATCTCCTCCAGCTTTCTTTGCTAAAAGCATTAACCGTGTATCTTATTAAAGTTTTAGTGAATTTAGGTTAGTTTTAATTGTATTGAAGTGTTACTAACGGGACCCTCCAGCCCGGAAATATAACGGGTGCGAGAAACAGATATGATCAAACCTCGCCCTGTCATTTTTACGATAGCAAGAAGGAAGGAGTTTAGGATAATAAAAAAAATACACCTCGATTTCTAGTTCTATATTAACGCGGCATGGAGCGCTCCCCCAAACACCAATCTAACATCTACAACAAATCTTCCAACAGAAAAAAAAATCGTCACCACGTAAATTCAAAAACCAAATATAAACGAAAAAAACCAGCTAAAGATATAAATAAATAAAAAAAACCTTCAACAAAATTTTACAGCTGCGTAAAGAAACTTTTGAATTCAGCAGGCGGCGCTACAATGAAAACCCCAGACGCTGTATGATATTACAATAACTGCCCGTGACTCCCCACACCCGCTGTATCTCGCGTCGCGGAAAAATTGGGAAGGCAGCACATTAAATCTTCATGGGAGAGAAAATTTCCAGACCATTCAATATCGGAATTGAGCCCCTGGTCGGATAAAAAGGTGCGAAGGAAAAATAAGGAATTTTTGAATCTCCTCGGTTAAGGTTTTTTTAAGGGTGGGGTTGGGTGCGTTTATTTTAAAGAGCAGTGGCTGTTTTGGTCGGGTTTTTAGAGATAAATTTGTGTTTGTCAAACAACTTTTTGTTTAAATAATAGATTTATTGGGACAAATTAATCCTTTGAAGATAAACAAAATAAGGAAAAAAAGAGAAAAAATCAAAGAATAGAGCAAATCAACAGTGTTCAAGTAGATGAAATCCGCTGGTCGAGAAGATGAGACCTGGCTTTCCAGTTGAGCTGGCACTGGTCGCCTCTCGTATGGGCATCATGGTTTAATCCACAGCGAGCAACGAAGAGGTCAGAATTCAGGGTCAGAGTTCCCTCTCCACAGAAAACCTTGCTTCTTCAATCAAAAACCATCTTCTATTCAAATTAAACTAATGTAAAGAAGTATCTTGATTTTGAGGAAACTGAATATCACTGTTGTACTCACATGCTCAAAAAGGACGAAATATTTCTTTAGATTAGACGATATTCGAATTCTCATGAAAATGACACATCGAATTTCCTCACTTTGAGGAAAGAAAAACTCGGAGCATTTGCCAATAACGGAATCTTCAAAATTAAGGAAAATTTCGTCGTTTTTGAGCATTCATTTTTGAGAGTGTTGGAGAAAGAGACATGATGCCTTTTTCGCTAGCTTGATGCGAAGAGGATAAATAAGTAATTAATTCTCCTCAGATCTAGCACTCCTCAGTACAGAAATCCTCTCCTAATAGCATGTTCTCATGGCTAGCTGTGGCTAGTAAAAGAAGCTAATGAGATACAATAGGTTAGATGTTTTGATGCAAGAAGTACAGTTTCCTGTTTGTCTGTAATTGTACGAACAAAACAAAATATCTTCTCAATAGTATCAAATTATTGTTCATTCCCGGCACTGGTATAGGAACTTGAACGTTATATTCTTTCGCCTCTCCCGGAATAGATTTTCTTGTCGTGGCGTCTGGCGACAACGATCGGATTCGCAGCTTTGCTGATGCCTCCAAAATGTATTTGTTGTCGACGCAGCCCGATTCCTGACACGGCAACAAAATGTGTGTTTTGGGGAAAATATATGTGAAAAGAACACACACAAAAAATCTACGATTTCATTTAAGTTGAACATTTTCCGGCTGTGGTGGTTTTGAAGGGAGTCGCTGCTCATCTGATGGCTTTTAAAATAGAATGGTGATGGCTAGTTTGTTTCACGTAAAGCAATAAAAAAACATTTTCGTAAATGTAATATAAAATCCCACAAAATTTGGTGTCAATTAACAAAAACTGTATTGATAAAACAAATTAAATAATATAATGAAATTAAATTTATAGAGTCACCGCTAAAGCACATTTATGCCAAGTAGATAAAGTAAAATTGATGAATGAAACTTTTGGAATTGCGTAGAAAAGTATTGAAATAGTTTATAGTATTCAAGCTAAGATATTAATAAATCAAATATATTGAACTTATCCAACGACTATATCGTGTGTACTATCGTGTGTACTATCCTGCGCCTGTAACTTTTCCACAAGAACTTCCACTTCTTATTACATACCATTTAAAAACTCGAACTTAGCCTTTTCAACTAGTGGCAGCACTGACTTCACCTATAAGTAAACAAATATTCAAAAGAAAGTCAGTACTAGGGTTTTAAGCCTGATCCAAAATTACCCTACTCGCTCATACTTAGTTAGCAACAATAGTAATGACTAGAAAGCAATAAAAGTATTTGTGGGACAGTAAATTTTCAAAATTTTAACAACATCAAACTTTACACCCACAAACTATCATCCAACAAATCATGTTAGGTTTGTAACAATTAAGTTTAAAATTCACCTTTTAGTTGAAGCTCATTCGTCCTATTACTTAAACTTATTTCACTAGGTGGGGAGTCTAACTACTATAACTGGAGGGATGAAAAAATCAAATTAGCCATTATAATAGAAATACTGCAATAAAACTTACCGACAAAGCAAATTTAAATCGAATATGTTTTTTTAACTATTAAACTTTTAATGGTAAACGTATTTCATAGTCGGGGGGCTGGGGAGCCCAGTCGGTTAAGCACTCGCTTAGCATGCGGAAGGTCCCAGGTTCGGGCCCGGGCATCGCCAAAATAGCTGCCGACCTATAAACGGCCCGTGCAGCCAAAAATGTCCGACGAATAATACCCCGTGTAAGGGAGTGCACGTTAAATATCCTTCAAAGTCCTAACGCTGCGTACGATGTCGCCCTTAACGGTTGCGTTGGGTGCCTATTCAGGTGTTGGCTCGTCACCTGACTGTGGTTCTAAAATACGACGCCCGTCGCCAATAGCCCTCGTGTAGCTCTAGTGCGACGATAATTCAAAACCTAACCTAACCTAACGTATTTCATAGTCAAAAGAAGAAGCCAACAAAGGGCGTGCTATAATAACGAAGAGAACGACAGAAGCGATGACAAAAAAATGGATTTAAATCAAACAATTATTAGTTCTTTGTTTCAGACTCTCAAATGAAATGACTCCTTAAAAAATGAGCGGGGGGAGGGGGGTTGCATTTTGTATCGTAACTGGTTACTATGGTTCATAATGAAAGGACAACACTGTAGTTGTCTTGCAACGCAATCTGTTGCAACCCTGTATATTTGAGCACATGTTCTAAATTATAGTACATGGAACCTGCAATAGAGGTTTTGTGCAGGAACATTAATGTGTTAAACGATTCCTTTGCCCTTGCCATACGACTAATTTAAAAGTAACGAGTCATAATTCCATAGTATGGTAGTCAAAACTCCTCTGAAATATAGGATTTAATGTTTCTGTATTTTTTTAAAAAAAACTTTGAATAACCTAATATGAACTGTAACTTAATGAAAATGTTGAGATGCGGTGGAATATACGAAATAGTTTTTTGTATACCTTTAGACGTTTTATATAGAGTGCTGAATTCAAAAAAGTGGTTTTTGAACACTGATCCATCTATGTGTTTTAAACTACTCAAAGCTCGACCTAAAAGAATAAAGAGTTATAGACTTCAAAATTTGGTGCAAGAATTCCTGGAGAACCTTCCACGTGTCATCATAACGATTTCGAAACAATGTGCACGTGCAAAGGTAACTGCCATAGAATATTTTAGGTTTTAAAGTTATTGAAATTTACCTGATGGGGTAATTTAATATTTTTAATATCTTTAAATGTGTAAATTAATTAGTGGTAATTAAAAGTTGCGTAGTTTTACACCCTTCTATTTTTATAATTTTAATTAATAAGTACTTTTACACGTAAAAACTGCCAATTCACTTACAACATTCTCTTTTTATTTAAACACTTTTTCACGAAAAAGTTAAGAAAAAAATCTCACTTTTCTAATTGTAAAAAGATAATTTAATATCTGTTCTCAAAAATTACTTATCGGATTTTATCTGATTATGACTCTGTCTCAAGATAATTATTTGTAGGATGGAGATATCCGGTCCTCCGGGCTTCTAAGTGTTAAAAATAACTCTTTTAAGTCACTAAATTTACATTTACAAGCACAACGTAATCTTAAGTAACGTAATTCATAATTAAGGTTAAAACGATGCGTAAGGTTTTCGCTTAAAAACTCATCAGACATTCATTAAAATGTAATTAAGTAATTTACCGTTGCATAATTAATAGCAAACAATTAATTGTAAAAGGTGGCAGGTTCAAACATCAAAGAAACCTTAATTATTATGCAAGTTTGTTGCGTATTTACTTGCATTTTTTTTTATCTGAAGCCATCTTTTTGTATTCTTTCGGAAATCTGTGGTGTACTAGAAATTATATATTTTTTACGTTGTACATAAATCGTTCCTAAAGTGATTAGCAAGAGATTTTCTGCCTTTTAATTATAACTTTTTGTAAAAGTGATACAATTAAACATTTGTTCAGTACAAAATGGTAGATCTGATATATTTTATAGAGTATTTAGTGCAAATGTATTGAAAATTATTATTAAACGTCAATATTATACTAATCAAAGTATCAATATTATAGTTGTGTTAAATGCTTTATTTTCTGAAAATTTCAGATTTTTATTATTTTTTAAATTAAATATTAAGGATTTTAAATGTATTAGCATATTAATTTACTTGAAAAGCAACTTTTTGCTTCCACACTACGTTTATAATGCAAAAAGTGGTAGGTATTGTAATCGTTTAGTCCGTCCGTTCGTTTTTCCGTCTTTCACCCACTTTCACAGAACGAACCGCAAGTCTTACAAAGAAGTGGGATACATCATTTTGAAGCAAAAAATGCAAGCTAAACATTTAATGTACATTAAAATAACATGCAAATTCCATTTTTATTCAATATTTTCACTGTTGACATTTCGTCAAACGCACGGTTTGAAGTGACAGATTCTGTAACAAAACAAACCTAATAGTTTCTAGCTTAGATTTTACGATTTTTAGTCGCTGGTAGCATTGAAACACAAAAACAATCACTGCATGTTGATATGATATAGAAAAAATTCATGTCATGTCAGTGGCACAAATTTTTTTTAAGTAACTCCAATCAAAAAGCTGAAGCAAAATTACCGTTAGCAGGAAAACTGCAGTAATTAGCCAAATTAATTGGACCATTGTTGCAAAAATTCAATTACTCTAGCTCAGCGGTTCTCAACCTTTTGAAGGTGGCGACCCCCTAACCCCAAAAAATAATTTCGCGACCCTCCCCTCCGTCCTATACATCTGTCCTCTCTATTAACTATATTTGGTTAATTGTTTTTTTATTTGAAGACATTATCCCCCCTCCCACCACCAATTAAATTAACAATAGTATAATTTTCAATACCGTTAATAACTAATGATGACAAATGACACCACTAAATGGCATATCCATTGCTACTCCATGATAAATTGATGAAACTGTCATCAGACAGCATTTTAAAACTGGAGGTCGCAAGTGAAGAAATTCATAAATTTTGGTTGTCGAGAAGGCGCGAATACCATAGTTTGTCAACCCCCCCCCCCCCGTACTGAATTTAAATTATGTATTAATAACATAAAAAAGTTTAAATGCAAAATAACCAAGATATAAAGTAAAATAATATTCCATTCTAGTTGTAAAATTATTGTAAAACGTTACTTAAATATATATTTTTAATTATTTAAAAAACTTCTTGAGACCCCCCTAGGATCCCTTCGCGACCCCCCAGGGGGTCGCGACCCACCGGTTGAGAACCACTGCAGTCTAGCTTATAGTAAAATATGGTGAAATAACTAAATATTTCAAAGCAAAAATGATCAAATCCATTTTTGTGGTTACTCAGTTTACCTGTCCCACGGCAAAAAGATTTTTCCCACATTTTTCGACATCCATTTTGGCATTCGTTATCAACAATTCCTTCAATAAACCGTTGTTTAGTGTGACAGTAGATCAAAAATTACTACACGTTTTCGCGCTTACCTGTCACATTTTTCTTGTGGAATGTCTTGCACCACTTTGCTTATCTTATTTATAAAGCTTGACATACCGCCAGTAAGTAGCATATAAACCTCCAAAGTTGAGAGCTTTGTCAAGTCAATGATTTTGGTTGAAAAATATTCTAACTATTATTTTTAATTGTAACTAATATTTGAAATTTTTTTAACTATAGTTTTAAAAAAATATGACTAATAATCAAATCGAAATTTTATCAAAGAATTTCATTCTAACCAGTATTTAAACAAAACTGTACCTAGTATTTTTAATTTGGTTGTTTCAAGTCATGAATGGCAACAGCTCCGGCGCTCTTGTTTTCATTTTTTTTTGTCAGGAATTACTTTTGTTTCGGTGTTCGAAAATTAATTTTCAAAAAATATTTTACTTATCAAATTTTTTAAATGCCATCTTCTTGCTGTGCTTTTGGTTGTTCAAATCATTTGTAAAAAAGCTTGCATTAGAAAGAAAAGGTTCTGTTCACCTATGGCGGTAATTTTTTGAGTGAAACCTAAACAACCAATGAAATCGCTAGATGTGGAAAAATTTAAAAAGAAGAGCGATACATCATCTAAAACATTTTCATTGTAGTTTGTATTTTAAATTGTAATTAATATTTAAATAAAGTCTTATTACGTTGTCAAACGAGTGCTGGCAACACCAAAAATGCGCAAGTCATATATGACGGGAATTCCTCATAATAAAGTAGAAGATATTTTTATCAGGGAAACTAAACATTGTGCATTAGTTAGGATGTGCATTAGGTAACATTGTGACTTGCTCTGAGAAGTCGCGTATAAGATAAGGGGAAAATGGAAAGACAACATTTCTTAGGACCTGCTTTTAAATGGTTTGTTTGCGTAATTTTGGAAATAACTGTATGTAAACTTAAAAATCCTGCTTGTAAAACATAAATGAGAGGGTATGTGACAGAAACTGCTACGTAAAACTGCTTTCACACGATATTCCCATGTATTTAAAAAGCTACCAAACACAGCCTCTTAGTTATTTTAACTTTTAAAGTCACTTTAATTTTAAAATTGGTAATGATTAAAAAGGCTTTTTATTATTAATTAAATTTTTTAATTAAATAATTATTACGAATCTTTTTCTAAAATTATTTTTATTGAGAAAAATAAATTTGTAATGTAGCCTTTACTTGAAAAATAGTAAAACATTTCATATAAACAAACAACATCGAAAATATAACCTTCAAAACACTACTGACCCAATTGATTTTTAAATATCATTAAAAATCCTCTCTAATGTAAAAAAAAACTATCCAAAAGATTAAACAGTATTAAGACATCAGTATTCATTAATAATTGCTTAGGTATTCACCAAATAAAATTCTAAACTGTAATTGACTGAAAATAAACTCCTAAATATTATTCTCAAATCAAAATTTACCTGATTAAGTTCTCTTTTTACACTCATTTTAAACTGAATTTTTTTTAGTAATAAACTTTAAATTATCATAAAACCCCCAAAACTAGTATTGTGTTAAACATACATACTTTTTAACCACACATAAGATAAACAAAATAATGTATTGCGTTTTCAAATTGTCATAATATATTTTATAGTTTCAAATATAAAATATTTATTCTTCTCTTATTTGAGAAATTTGTCCCACTCTTTGCTATTTGCCACATGTTTAATACTAGAAGCTTATCCTCCACTTTCTAAATTTATAAAGCATCTTATCGACTGAAACTCCATAATGGAAAAGTAAACTAAATTGCATCCTCCATTAAATTAGTGGGTAATGGTTGAAGCATACCCTCTTCTGACGCATCACATTTTTGGATTTACAAAATTGTAAATGACAGTTTTCTTAATCAATTTTAGATTTTTGTTTCTCCAAGATTATAGGTAGCTATTCTAAAACTTAAAAAATAGATATTATAGTACTTCAAAATGTAAATTATAATTTCGTTATGCATATTTAAGAAAACAATATAGTTTACAAATATTTGTCTATCGCGCTAGGATATAATAATCATCTCATCTCGCGATCTTCAGTTCTCTTCATTGAGGAAGCCCAAATTGGTGATCGTATGTGATCAACATAATTCTTGTTTTGAAAAAATAAAAAACAATATTGCAATGCTTTCATTTTTACACAGTACTTCTTTTTCGCTTGTGCTGCTTGGGCACAAGCTTTTTTTTTTCCTGAGTGTACAAATTGCAGAATACGTCACTTCGTAATTTTATCGGGGCTTACAAATACAAAGCTATTATTGGCTGTGCGAAACTTTTGCAATCAATGGTTAGAAATAAACAGTCAACATCATTAGAAAACTTCTGTTTGCTCGTAAAATATCGAGTTCTATATACGACAATGTTAATCCAATGTAAAAAGGGTAAATTGAAACTAACCATAAATTCTGGAGACCGGATATTTGCCCGAAATTAAATTTAAACAAACTTCTAAGGGTGGAATAGAGGGAGAAAATAGGCACTAAAATATTTAACTTCAAGAAAGGGGACATAGGCGTAACTTCGTTACGGTCTTGTGTAACTCAATTTGGCCAAGCTAAATTTCTAAACATTAGGGGGCTAAATAAATTTGGCAATGCTCTTCTATCTATTCAATTTGAATGCCAGGGTATGTATATCTTTTAGTTCAATTTGTGCCAAAATTTTTGTTCAAATATTTTCTTTCAGCTTTTATTCTCGCGTTTAAAGTAATGTGTCTACTATAAGGATATCACTGGATATAGTAATGTTATTGAATGTTTAGGTTAGGTTTGAACATCGTCGCACTAGAGCTACACGAGAGCTATTGGCGCCGGGCGTCATATTTTAGATCCACAGTCAAGTGACGAGCTGACACCTGAATAGGCACCCAACGCAACCGTTAAGGGCGACATCGTACGCAGCGTTAGGACTTTGAAGGCTATTTAACGTGCACTCCCTTACACGGGGTATTATTCGTCGCACGGACCGTTTATAAGTCGGCAGTTATTTTGGCGATGCTCGGACCCAATACAATTCGATCAAATTTGGGCCTATAGTTTATAAAGTATTAATTTTATGGTTACTAATATTGAAGAGTACACGGAAAGAAAGACTTATTTGTTTTAAATGTTATTGAATGAAATCAGTTTTTTTTTGTTAATGGATAAGAAACTGATGATAATAGGGGTGTTTCGGTAATTTATACTAATTTATATCTTGTATTTTGTGTCAATAAATTTATATTGCAAAAAATCTTTATCTTAATTCTTTTATTTTTGTTTTAGGAACTATTGAGTACTTTAAAATTGAAGTGCGTTGTTTAATGGAAAGTTTTTGTCATCATACTCAATAGTTTGATCAAGTAAGGTAAGTTATCAAAATATCCTTTATAAATAAATATCTTCTATTTAATTTTTTTAAAAAAATAGGTTTAGTACGCTCGTATAATACAAGCACTCGGTTAATATAAGCAAACCTGTTAATCTTTGAAAATCTGTTAATGAAATCTGAACCGGTAAATCTTTGTTTAATCTTTTAAAATTCGATTAACAAAGCCGAATATAAAACTCAATATTTTTTCAGCAAATAGAAGTTTTGCTAATATTTTGACTCTTAATTTCTGACGCTGATTGCAAAGATTGCACACAGACAATAATAGCTTCGTCTTTGTAAACACGGGTAAAAATGCGAAGTAGTGAATTATACTAAATTAAAAATTTTATTTATATAATTCAATATAAATTATTGGATTCTTTTTAGGAATAGATAGGTATTTGTTTTATCCAATTAAATTAACCTTAAGGTAGGCGAATACCCAAAATTCTAAATTTTTTACTATTATCTAATTCTAAATTTTTTACTATTATTCTTTACTATTATTAATTCGTAATTTTTTACTTTAATCTTTTCCAAATTTGGCTTAGTGATTTCAAATATAATGAGCAATGTTTTTAGGCAGTTTTTTTTATTTAAATATAATTTATTTATTTTTAAACGGTGTTTTTCAACTAAAAAAAGGGGTTTACGCCAACACTTCTAGTATAAAAAGTTTTACATTAATTTACCTGAATTTTTTTACAGATGATATTTCAATATATATCTGTGCCATAAGCCTTTTAACATCTGGTGCAAATATTGTAGTTTTTTTTTAAAAAAAATATCAAGTGCAATTTACTCGAAAAAAAATCTTTTTTTAGTTAAATTTATGACATTTTTCTTAAAAACTTCTTTTCTTGTACTTTGTATGTAACTCTAGAGGGTCATTGCATGTATCAGTTCAAAATGGAGAATTTAACACATAATTAATGTTTATAGGAGGAAAATTCAATGTGGTAGACTTGTTAGCGTAAATCCCTTTTTTCAGTAAAAAAACACCGTTTAAAATAAATTATATTTAAATAAAAAAAAATATCTAAATAGCATTGCTCATTATATTTGAAATCGCTATGCTAAATTTTTAAAAGATTAAAGTAATAGTAAACATTTTAGAATTTAGGGGAATTTTGGGTATTCGCCTACCTTAAGACCATCTGAGAGATAGAACCTAATAAAAATGCCAGCTGATTTTTATTTTTTAAGCAACATTTGGTCTTTGAAAACTATTTTTTATTTTAATTAAAGTATTGATGAGTAGTATAAAACCTTTTACTACCGAGTTCATAATCCTATCTCGTCCAGCTTCTAAACTTTATTTTTAAACGATCAATTGTGAGTAATAATCTTCAATTCAATAACATACCTAAAAAATATTCCCAAAAAAATTAATCTTAAGAAGAAATGAGACCAACAGTCAGCTTCCCTAACCGAAGGTAATTCTCTCGATGGTAATCCAATATTGAAAATTAATTTTCGAATCATAATTACAGCAGCCGTCTTGAATATTTTTACAAACGGTAATTGCAGTTGTTTTTAAAATTTCTCAAGAATTCAAGTTTTTGAAATTGGTTATAATATTATTTAATTTTCAACATGTAATTTTGCGAAAAAATATTCGAACTTATTACAAGAAATCGAATTGTAGAGGCATTTAGGCCAGCTACATTTATCGTGCAACGAAACAATTCGTAAAAATACTAATAGTACAGCAGAACTCTCAATTATTTGAATTGATTGGGACTGGTTCATATTCAGAAATTAATGATTAGGATAATAGTTATACTTGTTTACAAAAATTAGTACACTTTAATTAATGAGTGTATGAAGAAAATGGGGGAGTGCAAGTTAAATATATATATGTATCCTTCAAAGTCCTAACGCTCCGTACGATGTCATCCTTAATGGTTGCTTTGGGTGCCTACTCAGGTGCTGCCTTTTCACTTGAGTGTGGTTCTAAAAAACGACGTCCGTCGCCAATAGCCGTCGTGTAGCTCTAGACGATAATTCAAAGTGAACTAAACTAAATTGTGTTGAAAATGGTAAAAAGACTATTTTGTATATAAAATTAGCTTTGACTTTAGAACATTACATAACTTTTTCAGATTAAGAGTGCGAATTTAGAATAAATAGAAAAGGGTAGACTAACCAGTGAATGAACGTTTAAGGAACTGCGTTCGCCAGTCAATGAACACCAGGACATAATGACCAGGACAACCAACCATATGTCAGATAGCTTCCTACTAGATGGGAAGAAGTCAGTCTTGCCAATCCATATAGTGGAATGACTTTCAATCCTTATTTTATTTAATTGTATTTATCAAATGTTCATTCACTGGGGCCTGTTCAATCACAGGTCAGTCTACCCTATAATGAAATATTATTTGATTTTTCATAGTTATCCGGATAACTGGAGTTTGTACTGTATTCAACACAGCCTTGGCAATCAAGCCTAATAGTTGCAAAATATTTCCACTCACAAGTTAGACTGAGAAAGGAGCTATTCGATATGGATTGACAGTGTCATTCTCCCTTAAAGGGGAATGGGCTCGCTGGACCGGGGGTCTCCAGACCAAAGTGCCTCAATGTTAATCCAAAGGGAAAAAACTATTTTCTCTGCCGCATTTCTCTGGCTGTATTGAATATTTTTACAAATGTTTTTTTTTTAAATAACAAATGTAGATAACTTACAGGTGTCTATAATCCCATTTTTTTAATTGCTTCGAATACTTTTTGTAAAATTATTCATTCAAAAACATTTTTAAAAAAATTCGAACCGATTTTTTTTAAAAAAAATAGGATTGTCGGGACCTGTAAGTCAGCTACATTTATCACCTAATAAAATCCGTTTCTAAAAATATTCAATACAGCCGGAGAAATGTGACACAGAAAATATTTTGTGTCCATTGGTTTAAACTGATGCACTTTGCTTTGGAGACCCGCGATCCAGCGCGCCCATTCCTCCTTAAGCAAAACAAATTTATATTTCATCGCCCCTTTAAAATGCCGCATCAGATTTTTCCCAGACGTCTAGACTGTCGTCTGGAAAAGTGAAGATGTTGACAGTTGAATTACTGCATTAAAAAGTGTACAAATCCGTTAGAGACTTTCCCCCAACGCTTCTCTCTTTAAAAATTTTAGCGAAGGAGAAGTGTGTACGGAAATCTGGCTATTGACTTGACTCTATTTAACTATTCAGTTCGATTGATCTGTTGTTTGCCACAATTATTGGAAATAGTATTCATGGAGTTTTTTTGGAGACAATTCAGTTTTCTTTCAAGTGTTATCTTACATATTAGTTTTTAAAAGAGAAAAACGTTCCAGAGCTTATTATCTTGTTTACGAAAAGTTTTTGTTCCCTTGGTTTTTTAACTTAATTTGAATAAAATGCTTAAGGGGCTTCTTAAGCATTTTATATAGTAAAAGTTCAGTAAATTGCACAATGAATTTGTATGAATGAAAGATTTGGTTATTTTTATTTTTCTAAGAGTTATTTTGTTCTTATTCCGGCAATTCCAATTGAATTTATTTTTATAAGCAATTCAATAGAAATATTTTTAATTTGATGGATATGTCTAGCGAGATTTCGGTTATCCATCCGTTCTGGGGGCTGTGGGGAGCCTTGTGGTTAAGATATCGGTCTCGTTATTCGGAAGGTCCTGCGATCGAGTCCCGGTACTACTGAAAAACCACCGATTATATTCGGAGTACGTGCTCGTTAAATCTGTGGGTCCGAAACTCCTGTGGGCGGCCATTGCGCAGTTTCCCACGGTTACAGGTCCCTGGAGACTATTTCGCTCTCCTTCAGGGACATTCTAAATTGTAGAGGTGGCGCGCGATAGATGGGAGCATCTGTCACGTATATTTGTGCGTGTATGTGTGTTGTGTCTGTTTTGCTTGACGAAGGTTTATAAGCTGGTCTCTGACCAAGCACACAAGCCTGAAAATGTATGAATACCAACCAATAATCAGCTCTGCTTTCAGCGAAACTTAATACCAGGTCAAAACCCTGTGTTTATTTATTTATTTTTGAAAAATCATCAGATATTCTAACATAAAAAAAATTCACAGGAAGTATTTTAGTGCATACTCAATATTGTACACTTGCTGGAAAAAATATGTATTAGAACTTGCTGTCTTGTTTCGAAATAGAGTTATCATTTTAATAAATAAAAGTTAATTTACATAAGATTTTAAAAATAATTCAAAACAGATTGAGAAAGTAAATCGAAACGTTCTCTATGACTAAATAAAGCCGCTGAGAAAAAATAAGTTTTTTCACTCTTGGATTACATTGAGGCACTTTAGTTTGGGGACCCCCGGTCTACCGCTCACATTCCTCCTTAAAATCCTTCAACCATGAATGTTAACAATCGACTTGTCAAAACATTGTTGACCGCTTTCGTTCCACGAAAGAACTGTTTTCATGTTTTTAAATTATTTTCATCAAAATCAGGGAAACTTCTATTCGTTTTTCAAACTGATTGCGACACAGGGCATTTTTATAATGTATATTTAACTTTAGAATTCAAATGAAAGTGCTTTTGGAAATAAGTTTAAGCAACTTAACGTGACTTATAAAATATTTGTAGGAGTTTTCTTTTCTTTTTTTTTATTTATGAATTTTGAATAATAAAAGCATTTTCCTTAAGATATCGTCACTTAAGTTCCCACATGTGATATCTAACTTTGCAAAACAGTAGACATTTACCGAAAGGTAACCCTTGGCGAAATTTCCAAAATCGCGCCAAAAGTCGACCGATAACCCAAACGAAATGATAGGATAGGTATGAATATCGTCGCATTAGAGCTACACGAGGGAGAACCGGAAAACTTGTTTGTTCATTTAACACCGGCTGTTTGGACTTTTTTTGTTCATAATATCGGTCTACATAATGTAATGCTGAGATATGTAACAAAAAAGTTCCAACAGCCGGTGTTAAATAAGCACGTTTATCGGCTCTCCCTCGTGTAGCTCTAATGCGACGATAATTCAAACTTATCCTATAATTTCGGTTGGGTTCGCCAAGGGTTACCTTTCACTACATTTCTACTTTTTTGCAAAGTTAGATAGCACATGTGGGAACATAAGAGGCGATATTCTTCCTTCTGTTTTAAGAATTTTTTAAAAATTATTGTTCAAAAATGTTTCTTGGGTTATTTTCCGCAAATTTGTGGATGGATATTTACATGACACAAATGGAGCAATGAATGCAAGTGTATATTTCTTTACTTTTTTAAAAGTTTTTACACTAAAAAATTCATCATAATTTCATAGATAGGTTTATGAACTACAGATTCGTCAATTTAGAGAGAAAAAAGATAGTATCTTTTTTTTCCCTTAAAAACTTGGGAATTTGAGGAATTCCACAAACTAGGAAAATCTCTGAGTAAATAGAAATTATATTTTTCATTCTTCATTAAAAACAATCTAAGGAATTTCTTCAGAACTTTTTCTCGAATTAAAACAAAGTTTGAAAAATTTATATGAACTTTAAAAGGGAGTTGCTTAATAAAACACCATAAAAACCAAAATTTGATGCTTTTGATGATTTTTGGGAACTAGATTGGGACTGAAAGAGTTGAATATCTTGGGATACCTTGTACTGGATGTTGTTGCACGTTAAACCCATCGTAGTTTCTCTTCATGTGAGCACATTTTTACCTACTTATTTATACCTCCTTCACTCCAACATGGAGCATAGCATAGGGCCTCCATCATGGTCCATCACCTCACCCTGTTGGCAGCAATGATCTTAATCTCTCCCCATGACTTGTTGTTGAGTTCTTTAACTTCCTTGTCGAACATATTTTAAAAGCTATGAAACATTTTCTGATTGTAAAATATCTGAACAACAACGTGTATAGAAAATATTGATCTTGACGATAATAAGGTATTTTCATATCTAACCCTCAAAGGACAGTTCTTTGAATGCATCACTACTATTTATTATCAATCAATAAAATCTATACTGAATAATAAAACAACTCTCATCCAATTACTTATTATTCAGCATTCGTTTAATCATACACGTGACTGTAAAATAACAGGGGAATATCAAAAACTCGAACTATATCTTTCTTTTCTATTATTGTCAAAACAGTCTGTTAAATAATCGCCCAAACTGCAAAGTCAGCTTTTTATTTATATCTCATAAAAAGCATCAAATAGATGAATGATGATTCGAAGTCATTTTTGTTTACTTAATTTTAAGTCTTCATATCTTCTGCGATTCATTTGTAAGTATTCTTCTTTTCATTCTTCTTTTTTTCTTTTTAAATTCTTGGTGTGGAATATTTTTAGTTTCTCCAATCATCGATTCTTTTTTTTCTCTCTTTATCACTGTTGAAGACATACTTTTTTCTTTTCTTAAAGAAAAAAGCTTTTTGTTCGACAACAGATTAAGATAATTATTTCTTTAATAAAAAAATTATAATAACTATTTAATAAAGAAACTTGGCTTTTCTATTCAGAGAGAATGATTATCAAAATAATTTCGGTACACAAATAAGGGATAATAAATGTCTTCGACGTGTAATTATCTAAACTTTTACTATTTTTTACTAAATTATTCTTATATTCCTACTCTATGTAATTATTATTATTATTATTATTTTGTTATTGTGAAGAGCATCGTTTTTAATGTCCTAATTATAGTGAATTAAATTGCTTTAAATAAATTTGAATATAGTTTAGCTATTGGATTTCATGATTTAGTACCAATTATTTAAGTAAAAAACTATAAATTTCTGATAAAGCCAAGTATTATTTTTCACCAAGAATAAAATTCTACGTAGCAAACTACTTTCTCAGAAAAGTACTATAAAGAATTGAATAGTTTTAGAATTATGAGAAATTCTTTTATTGCTATTACAGTATCAAATTTAGGTTTCTGAAAATTTCAGAAATTTACATCGCTAATGTTAACAATCAATGACAATTTTTATAAGTTAATTCGCAATCATTTTACAAAAATAGCGTCTTTAAGTTTAAATTCGTAAATTTAATTCGATTAAAAAATTATTAATAATTCTTTTAAAAGTATATTCATTAATGAAGTGTTTTGATTTCTGCCAAAGCCATTTGCAAAAATGACCATTTCGCATTAAATAATTTTTAAATTATGATTTATTTAAAAAAAAAGTTTTGGTAAGCTAAAACTTTTATTAAAAGATTCCAACCCTGGTCTAAAAGTCACCAAGGTGACGAAAAAAAATGACCATGGTGATTTTTTGGACGACCTGTGTGACATGACCATGGTCATGTCACCTGATGTATTGGTCATATCAGCATGGTCATATCAGATAGGTCGTCCAAAAAATCACCATGGTCATGTCACTAAGGTGACGAAAAAAAATCACCATGGTCATGTCACCAAGGTGATGAAAAAAATGACCATGGTGATTTTTTGGACGACCTGTGTGACATGACCAAGGTCATGTCACCTGATGTATTGGTCATATCAGCATGGTCATATCAGATAGGTCGTCCAAAAAATCACCATGGTCATGTGACCTATGTGGCATCCCATAGATCCAAAAAATCACCATGGTCGTGTCAGCTCAGTAATATCACCAAGATAACAAGGATAAAAATCTTCCTGGCAAAAAATAGGACTAGTGTGCAATTTGAATAGCATACAACATGATCATGTGATTGATGCATGGTCACGTGATGCTTGGCGATTGATGCATAGGGACATTTACGCAAGCTCGATATTATATAAAACAAACTGCCTGTAAAAATATATTATACAGCCTGTGTAATTCAGAACCAAAAATTATTTTTTCCGTTGCATTAACACAGAGAGAAGCGTTCGGTTTCGAGACCTGATTACTGGTCTCATCTCCCCTCCCAAGTAAAAAAATCACCGAAAAACCTTTAAAAAAACCTTAAGGAAAACTGAAGGTAATTCAGACTAAAAAACCTGCGCTTTCCCTTAAAGGGAAAATGCAGGCAAAAAACCTGCATATTCCCTTCATTTTTAGTCCGAAATACCTTAAGGTAAAAAAACCCGTGCTTTCCCTTAAAGAGAAAATGCAGGTAAAAAAACCTGCATATTCCCTTCATTTTTAGTCCGAAATACCTTCAGTTTCCCTTAAGGTAAAAAACCTGTGCTTTCCCTTAAAGAGAAAATGCAGGTAAAAAACCTACATATTCCCTTCATTTTTAGTCCGAAATACCTTTAGTTTCCCTTAAGGTAAAAAACCTGCATATTCCCTTTATTTTTAGCAGGGGTGAAACTGCCCTCCACTAAAAAATCCTGAAAAAACTAGAAACGAGTCTTGTGGTGGTGGTGGGGTAACTAAGTCGAGGTAAAAGGGTGAAAAATTAATATATTTGATTTTGTTGAAAAACATATGGGATTTTTAAATCATCAAATAACTGCATACAGTTAAACAGGGGTGCAGAATTTTTTTTACTCCAAACATTTCCCCCAATCCGTTTGAAAATTTCCTTTAAATTTTACCATATGTTATAGACTTACATAAATTCTGTCTTGCCTTAGATATAGAAAATTTTACGATATACAGGGATGTTAGTGCTTGTTGAACAAATTAAGCTGAAATCCAAACCAAATGTTTGGTTTGAAAAACCGAAAAAGCTATCACGACAATATAAATTTTAGTAATTATATAATACTAAGCTACTAAATGCACTTTTAATATATTTATATACACTTTAAAATAAGTACATTTTCTTTTATTTACTATGCTAGGGGGTCATATTCATCAGATTTATTTATGAACTTGTTTGTTTTGTGGTCATTCATTTGGTGTATTACTTTTAAGTTTTAGCTGCTTGGCAGTTTTATCAGGCTAGAAATTTAGGCATCAGGTTTTGAAAGTAAAAAAAAACCTTGACTGCCTTTTTGGGATTGAAATCCTCAACTTTTGGTCTTTTTTGTTAAGAAAAAAAAATTCAAGTACTTTTCCAGAAAAAATTCCACTAGAAATGTAATACCCAACATAAAAATCTAAATATATAAAGCGTGTATACGCCGACACTCCATTAAAAAAAAAGCTAAAAATTATCTAAAATCAGAAACCCCAGTAAATGCCGAAGTCGAAAAAAAGGCCCAAATGTAAAACAAAAAGTATTTTAACATTCAAGCTGTTTTTGTGATCACCACTCAAGGACGCTGCGAGTACGACACTAGAAAAAATATCCTGGTCGTCTGACTAAGCCTGAACCGGAGCTACAAACTCAAGGAAGCAGCGAGTATTACACTTGATCAGAAAAAATATCCTGGTCGTCTGACTTGTCTTGAACCGGAGCTACAGGCAGTGAAAACGTAGGAACTTTTTTTCCCCCTTTCTTCACCGGTTGCTATGGCGATTGTTGTCTTTGGTAGGTAGGTTTATATTATCGTCGCACTAGAGCTACACGATTGTCGTCTTTGGATTAGAGTAGTAATAGCGAGATTTTGGCGATTAACGATTGTTTGGTGCGAAATGTCACCTAAGGAATTTTTCCCTGATTTTTAAAAGACATAACGAATTTCCTTGACTTTTCCAGACTTTTCCTTAGCATCCCGATTCTGTCGACACACTGTATGACGTCACAAAGTCACGCACTCTTGTCCGATCTCCGTGAAAAGTGCAGTGCTAATGCGATTTGATGCTAATGTGATTTAAAAAGTACGAACTTAATTTTTTTGAGAACAGTTAACATTTTTGGTCAAAAATAAAACCCGGAGTTCCGGGGGAAAAATATTAAAAAAATCCGGAATTCCGGGGTACCCCCGGAAAAGTTTCACCCCTGTTTTAGTCCGAAATACCTTCAGTTTCCCTTACGGTAAAAAAAAAACATGCGCTTTCCCTTAAAGGGCAAATGCAGGTTAAGAAAACTCTTCATTCCTACAAATTTTTGTCCAAAGTACCTCCCTTGAACTGAATTGAGTCGACGCATAAACAAGCAATTTTTTTAACCAAAATGCATAACTTTATATTAACTCCTTAGGTAACTTTTAAGTAAAAGGAAAAAAAAATAATGTGTACCCGTTTAAATTAACTTTAGATATCTTATGCACAAATCATAAATAAACTATAATTAATTGATTAATTTGTGACAAATGAATGACTGATGAATTTGTAAATAAATTCAAAACGAATATATACAAATACCGAGTAAATTAAGATCCAAGTTTGCGCGGGTTCGAACGTTCCCCCTCCTATTCTTGACTTCAACCCGCTGTAACCCCCTGAATCGAAGAGCTGAATTGCTTATTGGATTTATCAAGAAATGAAATTTAAACTATATCATTATTTTTGGCCAAGTTTCTGCTACCAAACTAATTACTAAAATGCCACTTTCTCAATTAAAAGTAACTTTTGAGTCATGATATTAACAAATTAAGACCATATTTTTTAAAAAGTAATTACATGATTAAATTATCTCATGTGCGAACCCTGTTAAAAACAATGAACTAAAATCTAAGGAAAATCTTAAGTATGATAATATTTTTAATGCATTTTTAACACATATAGTATGAAAACAAATATTTAATTGTCTGTAAATAGACATAGTACAGCCCGGGCGAATGCGGGAATCTAACCTGCACCCAAGTGTGCAAGTGAGTGAACCTTTACAGTGCGCATACTGCTAGCGTTAGTTCCAGCGATCGAAACCACTTGGTCAAGCCCTATATTGTCTCCAGGTTCACCTTTACTGTACGGTAACTATTGGCGCGATGTTCAGATTTGGCGATAGTTTTTTGTGGCAACCTGTCTGACTTCGACCGAAACCCATAACGGTCAGATAGGGTTGCCGGAAAACGGCATCGTTGCGAAGAGAGCATGACGTCAAAAGTCGCCAGAATATGAACTTTTGGCGCGATTTCGGAAAGTTTGCCAATAGTTACCGTACAGTAAATTTCTACCTTGTCTCCATTTTGGTCCATGGTGCTGTTGCCAGGTTCAGTCTCTACCTTACTATCGAACTCTTTGGCTAAATCCAACCAAGATTAACAACCAAACCTCGATTCACTAATTTATATATTATGAAAATACTAATCCAAAAATTAAATAGTAGTATATTCAACACACCTGAAAGTATTCAGTATATTCAACACACCTGAACCAAAGCAGTCATGAAGCAACACTGGTTGCACTGACCTTTTTATGATTCTGATGAAGAGGATCTAAGGTGCCACAGGAGTCAGGACAACCAGAAGAGCTAAGGAGGTACCAAGAATAAAGTAGCAGCTGGCCTGATAGTTCGACGAGGGAACTTCATTTTCCCCGGAAAGAGGGAAATTGTGCATTTTGTCAATAAGTTAATAAAGGCACTTACAGTGTCTCCTTAAAAACTTACTTTTAGAATGACACAATACAATGCTTTGTTATTCAAAAAAGCACTAACTGAAAGAAAGACAGAAAAAAAAACATAAGTTGTGTACAAATCAAAACATAAAAAATACAACTGATTTTCAGAAAACAATTCTTCAATAATACATGCGTTAATGCCAAACTTAAATGTACCGTTTTGATTTTTTTTCTTTTAAACAATTCAATGTTATTTTCAAAAAGAAAGTGACAGTTAAATAATTTGTATTGAATTAGAAATTCTTCAACAACTTATATCCACAAAAATTGTGTTAGAAAAAAACATTAATTGTTGGAAAATTTATAATGAGTATACATTTTATAATGAATATTATCATTCTAGTACATCCCAATAGTTTTACTATAAATAACAGTAAAACTGGATACATAAACAACACGCATGCTTTCACAATGCAATCTACAAGCCGATCCTAAACAATCTACAATCAATAAAAATAATCCCATCTACATGCAATAGAAAATAACGATATCAAAATCAACTTACCTTGTTTATCTTCTTGCAGATTTTCACATTTTAAAAGTAATTTTTTAAACAAAACTTAAATTTTTGAAGAAATCAACAATCCGGCGGGCGAAGTCAAGAAAATGAGAAGTTGAGTTGTCTTTCCTTCGTCTTGGCTCGGAGTAGGGAAAACTAAACTAAAAACTGTTTGGTTTGGTTCCTTGCGAAAGAGCAGTGGCGTTCGCCGCAAGTTATTAAAAAATATTTGGAACTTATGTACAGATTTATGCCTACAATTTTCGTTGTTTTTTAATTATTTTTAGAGCTGTTTTAGTTAAGTTTTGCAATCCACTAAACTGTATGACTTAAGAATCAAGTCAAGAAATACTTTCTCGCTGTGGTTTGGTTTGTTTATGAGGGGAAATAAATTAAAAATACAGTAAATGTGCCCGAATGTAATACTCTCACCTCTAATTATTTATAAACAAGTTCTATATGGCAATTTACTCTTATTTTTTTAAGTATTAAATTACGAAGCATTATGACAGTGTTCGATAGCGTAATCTGCAATCAATGAGTGATGGGCTTGTTTTAACATGATATAGCAAAGAAAACAAAACTACCTATGAAATCACAGTTCCGAGCGGGTGATCTTTTTAAACTAATGAGATGTTTCAACATTTTTGTCAAATTAAACGAAACAAGAAATGAAATCGCAGTTAAGAGATCGTGAGGTCTTAGGAAATATTCCTATAGAAGCATATATTAGTAGTATTTCAGCGAATTTTAACGATTCACTATTTCTCATAATAATTTCCATTTACGATTATGTGTTTTTAAAGTTGTACCTAATTAGCAAGGGCGGACTGGCTAAAATTGGCCCACTCGGCGCAGTCATGACTTTGGCCCATCATACCATAATACAGGATATCGACGCGTATGTTTATTAATTAATCAAGCAGTTTTGATTAAAAGTGAAAAAAAAATTCAACATGAAATCTAAAGGAGAAGTGATAAAACATAATTATAAAGGAGTTATTCGTTCTTTAAAATTTTTATTTGGAAGATACATTTTCTATGAAATATTCGTCCGATACCAGGACAGGATTCTCATGATAATGTGTTGTGACCAAATCTCATTTTGCCATTTATAAAACCAGATTGAAATTTGACCGATAGCTTGATTTTTGATGACGAAAACAATTATAGATATAACAATTTACAAGTTGTTCAACAGATATTTTGCAAGAACTCTTATATTAGAATATTCCTTATGCGACGAGTCCCATTACATTGTAACAAAGCCAACTATCGCCAAATACTATACGCCTGTTAAAGTTAAGCCTAACTTGCACATGTAATTTTAATTTTGCCAAAATTTAACAAAAAATTCCCGTTGTATGAAACTTGTATGCGTGCATTCTTTTTTATATTATTTGCAATTTAAAAAAATGAATTGTTTTTGGTTCATAAATTGTATGCTAACTTTGAAGCAATATATAAATAATTTAATTAGTTAACTTTCAAATACAAAATAAAATGCAATCATTTGTGAATTTTCATGAAATCTCAAATAGTTTTAATCGGTCCTTATATATTGGTTTGAATGAATAAATAGCAGTAGATAAGTGAAATAAAAATTTAATAAATTCATTTAATAAAATGTGCATTACATTGCTTAATTCAGCATAGTTGTTAAATGCAAAAAAATATGTCGTATGACATAGTTACAAAAAAAAGATTACACACAGGTAAATTTTAGCAACAAATAATGTATAAATAGATGTCAATAAACATATGTTTCATAAATTCCTATATATGAATGTGATCATATATAACCATGGTTGATGTGACCAATTAGCTAAGGTGATATTACCAGAATTGATCAAGGAATTCCTTGGTATTAGTTTATTTCAGTTTTTAACCACCAAATAAATACATGAATAATGACAGCAATATAATAGATTATGGTACAAATAATTACAAAATGATAAAGTTAATAATAAATTAACAAAAATAAATAAGGTATAATTTAAAACAAAAATGCAAATGTGCATTACTTGCAAGTATTTCAAGTAATGGAGTATTAAGGCATAAGTTTCCATTTTATTCATATAAGAGGGACTGATGCATATCGCTACAAAATGGTCATATTGTACAAAAGCAAAGTGACCAACATTATAATGTGGTCATTTTACAATAGTATTTTAGTCATGTCACTATCAAGTTCAATCTGAATATGACCATTATACAAATGTGACCAAACATCTTTGGTGATATCACAGATTTGGTCATAATAGAGTGACAGTTTAGTCACATCACTACCAAGTTCAATCTAAATATGACCGTAATATTCAAGTTACCAAACAGCTAAGGTGATATCAGCGGAAGTAACCAAGTCACCATAGCTTGTGACCATGGTGACTTTTCAATATGACCAAAAGTGACTACATCAGGTTATATGGTGACTTGGTGATATGCTGACATCACCAGAAGTGACCACTTCAGTCTGCATGTGACCATAGTGATATGGTGATATCACTTATATCACCTTGGTGACATCTGGTGACTTTTAGACCAGGGAATAGAATTTTATTTCCAGCTGCGATGTAAAATCCGAGATGTGTGATATATTTTTTAAAGAATGGAGTTAGGAGTCATTATTCTCTTAGAATTAATTAATAATATTACTAACAATAAAACTTAATTCTTTTATAGCAGTCGATAACATTTTAACGAACTTTTTGTTAAACTAACTATTTAAAACAATACAAATTATCATTCATATCTCCGATTGAAACAAACTAAATATCAAACATTAAAAAAAACATTTCTTTAAATATAAAATTAAAAACTAACAAAAAGCAATGGAAATCCTAATGGCAATCTAAAAGCGGGACAAATAGCTCCATAAAATTCTTCTCTAAATTCATAGGAAAAACAAAAATAACAAAGAAAACTTTATCTTAAGTGCACACTTAAGCCTAAGCACTTGGTACAAATGATCTTCTTGCTTTTATCTTAAACAAATGACAGTTTTAAAGATGGGATCAATGAATGCAATCAACAATATACGGTGGTTTGAAGTGAGATATCTTACTTTTTGTGTGTCTCTTGATTTCATAGCTTGTTACTTTAAAACTCATTGACAATTTTTCTTGCTTTGAGTTGAATGGATGTTTTTAAATATATGTCGTTTGAATTAGAATAAAAGTTAGGTAATTTTTTTTATTTGGGAATAAAATTGTACGTTAGAACAGGGGTTCCCAACCTTTTTGCACTTGCGTACCACTTGACTTTTTGAGAAATTTTGGCGTACCACCAGACCTAAATATTTTAATAAACGTATAATATTTACTCTTATAAAGTGTTCAAAAGGTTTTTTGAGTAAAATTCCTGGGAAAACTTCGTATTTAATGGTTAGATATTTGTTTATTTTTAACATGCTTAGAATGAAGGAGAAATAAAAATATTAAAATGGTATTAATTTACAGTTTTATAGTTACATATTGGTCTAAAAACACACAAATAAAAAATAGTACAAACTCATCAAAAAACTAATCACCATACAAAATATACTTCTATTGTCTTTAGTGCGTAACTTGTTGTTGTTTCCCTGTGATTAAAATATCAACATTATGAGTAATGTAACTTATCTTTACTAAGTCCTCTTCAACACCTATTCTGCTTCTATGTTTTTTTTTCTACTAAAGTACAGAAAATCCACTCTCACACAAGTAAAACTCTTAACAAATGACATCAAAAATAGCAAAGCTTGCCAGAAGATCAAAGGGTGCTAGGTTTTACATCCGATCCAAAAGTTGAGTAAAGATTTCTCTTTAAAATAATGTTAATGTTTAAAATAATAAGTAATATTATGAAGCATAATATATGAGTGCGTTCTCCCTTCACATGCGTACAGAAGCTATTGGTAGCATCATGTTGCTCACATCACTCAAGCGTACCACCTGAAATATTCCTGCGTACCACCAGTGGTACGCGTACCACCGGTTGGGAACCCCTGCGTTAGAACATTAATTATTTCAAATATGTCTCAAAATGTATTTTGTAAATTTCTCTTTTTAGTAATGGTATTTAAGAAGTTACTACTATTTATATCAACTGTTTGAAAAACTTCAGGTTCAGCAATAATCTAATATTAAATTTGAGATACCAAAAGTGATCAACTTTAATTTTACTCAAGTTTAACAATCATAACTATTTAGTATATTAAATGCGTTTTCTTTGTCCCTTAAATGGTGGAAATTTTCAAAACACTTTTTTCGACTTCATCCATTGTTTCAAATGCTTTAATTCTCAAACTATGTAACTGCAGAACTTTTCTTAAAACATATTAAGACCATGTACAAAACATTTTCAATTCGTAGACATTTATCGATAAAAGAAATTGATTCAATATTGTTACCCCTTGGCAAATTGAGCTCCTGAAGCTGCGATTGCTTAAACTCGGTCAATTCAAACCACTAAGCTTGCGTAGTCTTGAATCCTTGCCAGCATACGCCACCATTCAAATCAGAACTAAACTACTCAGCCTCCATTTAAATAAGAGAAAAGCCAACCCACTTTTAATATTTCTTAAAAGCCAAACCCATGCCCCCAACAGAGCAATATCAAAGCTAAAGTTACAACAAACTCTTCGAATAAGCATATACGTCATTCGGCAAGCAAATATCTACAGACGGCCAAACGCACTTTTAAATCGCCGGAAAGTAATTCTTCCCGTTGTGTTCCTACTACGGAAGTTTCTACGGTGTTTCACTTTAGAAAATTGTTTCCGAAAAACGAAACTTTTATTGGCAAACGTGCAGTCTCGGAATCGCATGGTAAATATTTATTTACCAAGGACTACTTTCTTGGAGTTCTAAGTTCCTAAGAAAATAGTTCCTAAATCGGTTCAAGAAAAAGTTTCTTTTATTTTTAAAAAAATAGTATTTTCTTTTATGCTGTAACGTAAAATTTTAATTAAAAGATGTAATAGAAGTTTTTTATGTAAGGAAATGATTTTTTTTATAAATTTTGCCATCAAATATTGGAGAAATTGTCCGCCCTCTGTTTTTTGCACGCATAAAAACTTAAACCTTTTTCAGAGTGCAGTGTTTGAGTCAAACATCAAAAAAAAGTTCCGAGAACAGTTACCTATAAAAAGGGGAATTCAAATGGGCAAATATCAGTTCGAATGAAAAGATTTTCTGTTGCGAAAACTTTATAAGTTCCTCGTCCTTTTTACCTACCTTAATAACTGTACTTTAACAAGGAAATTGGCTGATGTCAAATTATATAACGCTGGACAACTGACACTTTTCTACTGAATTTCAGATAGAAGATTCTTGTAAAAAGAGATCAAATCTTTGCTTTTCCTCTTTGAAAATGGAGAAATTTTTCACTGCAACTTACATTGAAAGTTTTTCTCAAATATCCGCTTAATCAAGTTTTTTCTGCGCACTTTTTGGCATAAAATTAGAAAAGCTTTTTTGTGTCTACGAAAGTTTTTATATTAACTTTTTTTTATTATGAAAATTTTCTTTTAGCTTCCTGCGTTTTAATGTTATTAGTTTTAGTTTATTATATATATATTAAATGCAACACTTTAAAACTTGTAATATTTTCTTTATTTAAATTTATTTACCCTATTAGATGTTAAATAATTTATAAAATAAGCTTTTATAAAATAGCAATCTTCTTGCCTATTTTATCCACAAAATAGCTCAAAATTTAGATAAAAAATTGCATATTAGATTCTTTTCATTTATCTCTGCGTATTTTCTTTTATTTCAGTCTATGTTAGGTTTGAGTTATCGTCGCACTAGAGTTACACGAGTGCAATTGGCGACGGGCGTTGTGTTTTAGAACCACAGTCAATTGACGAGCCGACACCTGAATAGGCACCCAAAACCGTTAAGGGAGACATTGTACGCAGCGTTAGGACTTTGAAAGGTATTTAACGTGTGCTCCCTTACAAGGGGTATTATTCTTCGGACAATTTTGGCTGCACGGGCCGTTTATAGGTGGGCAGTTATTTTGGCATTGCCCGGAAAAGAAACTGGGACCTTTCGCATGCTAGGCGAGTGCCTAACCGACTGGGCTCCCAAACCCCCTTATTTCAGTCTAGAAAGTCTATATCAATGATAACTGACGTGTTTAAAAACATTACGACCTTGAGAATGATGGGAATAGACTTATACCTTAGTAAAACCTCTTAACAATTCTTTATAGGTCCACCCGAAAATTATTATTTTAAATGAAAGGCATTTTTTTTCCTTGAGCACTTCCTTTCAATATTTTTTGGAAAACCTTTTAATACATTTCTACCACATAATGCTAGTTAAAACAAAGAAAAAATGAAAATAACAAACAAACAAACACTTTATTAATACCAAAAAATATTACAGAAAAAAAATATTCGTCACAAGGGGGTAAAAAAGAATACCGTATAGGAACCCCGCTCTTAAATTGCAAAAGTTTTCAAATAATAACCATTAATTAAAAACTTCAACGTTTTCAATTTTTACTTTATTTTCAAGATTTAGAAAAACGGACTTTCTGTATAATTAAATCGTCTAACTTCAAGGACATGCGGCGATAAAATTGTCTGTCACAATCCCCCCAAAAAAACCTAGATTTTTTTTTTAAATGAAAGATCACAGAAATAACCGAAAAAAATCAAATGCTTTCCTTTTTTTCTCCAGTTTACTTTTTGACACAAATGAAGATGGAAAAGAGTTCATAGCTCAATAAAAAGTTTAACGTTTTTTGATGGATGAGAATGATTTCCTGTGGATGAAATCCTCTTCAAAATCAAAAGCTGTAAATACAACTCAAAAATATTTTATTGGTTTTTAGACATATTTTCGGGTTTTTGTGCTTGGTCAGAGACCCGCTTATTAAACTTCGTCAAGTAAGACAAACACAAAACACACATAAGTGACAGATGCTGTCATCTATCGACACCTCCGCAATTTAGACATGTCCCTGAAGGGGAGGGAATAGTGTCCAGAGACTCTCCTGTACCCGTGAGAAACTGCGCCATGACCGCCCACAGGACTTTCGGACCCACAGATTTAACGAGTACGTACTCCGCCTACAGGGGTATCGGGACTCGATCACGGGACCTTAGAATTCCGAGACCGGGACGCTAACCGCTAGGCAACCCACGGCCCCATATTTTATTGCACATATCGTATATTTTGAATTCACCCGTCTGCAACTTTATCAATGGGCAAGCGACGGGATATATTCTAGCAAATTTTACGAAAAAGTGACATATATTCTATTCATCATCATCATCAGCATTGGCACGACAGCCCATTGTGGGCCTTGGCCTTCTTCAGAAGACTCTGCCATTCCGCCCTCTTTTTAGAAATCGACCTCCAGTTCCTGACTTTAAGTACACCGAAGTCTTCCTCCAGGCAGTCTTTCCATCTCTTTTTTGGTCTTCCTCTTGGTCTACTTCCAAAGGGAGTGGTGTTGAAAACCTTAAGAGGTGTTCTCTCTGCATTCATTCTCAGAAGGTGGCCTGCCCATCTCATTCTAGACAGTTTTATCGATTTAATAATGTCGTCCTCTCTATAAATTTTGTACAGTTCAAAGTTATATCTTTTTCGCCAGGTATTATTTTCCAGTACAGCACCAAAAATAGCTCTCAGGACCTTTCTCTCAAAAATTGCTAATGTCCTCTCTTCCCTCATTGTCAAGGTCCATGTCTCTGAGGCGTATGTTAAGACTGGTTTAATTAATGTTTTGTATAACATAATCTTTGTCCTTCTCTTGATTAGGTGGGATTTCAGAAGAGGTCTTAATCCAAAGAAACAGCGATTTGCAGCAATGATCCTCCTTCTGATTTCAGGATTGATGTCATTTTGGTGGTCAATCTCTGAGCCCAAATAGCTGAAGTTCTTCACCGACTGAAATTGAAATGTTCCGATCTCAAAAGTTTCAGACTGGTGTTCTTTTTTACCACAAAACATATGTTTTGTTTTTTCCATGTTTACCCTGAGCTTCATCTTCCTAGCTGCTTCTTCTAATGCCAAAAAAGCTGCCCTCAGGTCAGTTTCAGATCTTGAAATTATGTCAATGTCATCGGCATATGCTAAAATTTGTACCGATTTATTGAATATAGTGCCTCTTGTATTAATGCCAGCATCTTTTATCACTTTCTCAAGAGCTATATTAAAAAGGAGGCAAGCCAATGAATCCCCTTGCCTAACTCCATTGTAGACCTCAATATATTCTATTCACACCGTACAAAAAATTTATAAAATTGCAGCACTTTTTGCGGTTATTTTTTTACATCATAGTGTTATAATATACTGTTTTGCAGCAATATAATGTTTTAACTATATATCCTTCTGAGACTCAACATTCCTTTAAATGGATGTTTTATTTCACATTCCTGTAACCACCCAACTTATGTTAAGCTTTAAGCACTGAAATGGTTCGATAGAAGATTTGAAAATCAATTTTCAGCCTTTGATATCAGGTATAAATCGTTTATTTCTATGGAAAATAAAAGTTGTATGAGGATCACCAGTATTTCGAAAATTTTGAAGAAAAAAGGCTTTAGCAGTAAATTTTAAAGGCATTTTAGCACTGATAATTAATTACAAAAACCTGATGCAGCTTTTTTCCTATTTTAAAAATAGAATTTAAGAGATACTCAAGCGAGCTAAATTTATCGCATAAAACTGTTTGTCAAAAATAATCAAAAAAGTATGATTAATTTGGTTTAGAAAGTTGTTATTCCCGATTGGATTAACATCACTTGAGAAGTCGATTGTCGGCCTCATTCGTTCATAAAATTATAAATTCATTTTCCCGACTGATATGCTTCACTCCACTTTAAATGTATTAGCTTTGTTATGAAAGTTTGGGGCCCGGATGGTCGAATGGTTTGGACCACTATTTTAGCAGTCTGTGCGTTGTAACGGGTGCTGGTTCGATTTCCACCTTCGCCCTGGGTGTATTTTCCTTTCTCTGTGACAGTAAAAATTCATTCTGTTTCTGTCTTAATTAACGAAGGCTTTTATAAGCGGGTCTCTTATCAAGCACACAAGCCGGAATAAACATGGACCTACAACTACCCTATAAATGTCACGAAATTTATCTTCAATGCCAACATTTTATTTCATACATTCGCGCACAATTTTCGTCCTCCCCCTCTGTTTCTATTTTTCCGTTAAAACATTGGTACCACTCGAACATATAAAATTTGCACACCACTGGGTACCATAAACAAAAAAAAAACCTACATTCGTGTAAGATATTTCACATTCCATACCATTTGTCATTCCCCTCATATAGCAAGTATACCACATGTGGTACACAACACTCCACAAAATTACAATTCACCTCACATGGCCAGGTACCATCTGGAGATGCAAGTTGCACAGTTAACATCAAAAGAAACCGCGCAGGGAGGTTTGAAGAAGATGGCGATGTTTGGCGAGAAAAATAATGAAGCCAACAGTATATGACGCCAAGTTGAGGCTATACACCCACAAGCAAACTGTAGCCTGCGCATTATGATCTAAGAAAGGTGCAGTACTACAACGTCACTTAATGTTAACTTTGTGAGTACTCTGTTGTACACAACACTCTTAGAAATAGCACTTTCATTTTTGACAATTCATGAATCCTCAAGCCTTATTTCGTTAATTTTGAGGATTGTTTCGTCAAACTACCACTTGACTTTTGAGTAAACGCAAATCCTCACTTTTACGATCGTGATGTGACGATTCTATATCTTGATTTTGAGGAAACTGAATCTCATTGTCTTACTCACATGCTCAAAAATGACAAAATATTTCTTTAGATTAGACGACATTCAAATCCTCAAAAAAATGACGATTCAAATTTAATCACTTTGAGGAAACGAAAACTCGGAGCCTTTGCCAGTAACGGAATCGTCAAAATTAAGGGAAATTTCGTCGTTTTTGAGCATTCATTTTTTAGAGTGATGTAATGACAACTAGAAAAGCTCGCGCGTTACTTTAAGTTGAGTCAATTGAGGACAAACTCAGCACTATTTTAAAATAAATATTCGTTGTGAATCCAACAGAAAAATGAGCTTGCTAAACATGGTCGAAATCGTCAAGACTTTGTCTATTTAAGCCGAGCCAAAATCTGATTATTCTATTCACCATCATTACGGTCTATTAAAACAAATTGAACCACTTGCTCGATAAGATTTTAATGCAAAACTTATAATTTCAAACGTTCAGGATTTTGAAACTTAATTTTAAAAAATTTCTGGCAGGCTGTAGTCCAAGATCTGAATTAATACAATGAATTAACATTTTTCGAAGCCCGGTGGCTTAGCGGTTCCGCTTCGCGCTAACATGTCCGGAAACCGAATCGCGGATCGTGTAGGGTTCACTCAGCCCTTCATCCCTTTGGTAAAAGTTGATGCAGTTAATTCATCCCTTCAGTACCCAGCAAACTTGGGAACTAAACAATGGGATTTTGTATCAGATAACCAAAACTGACAAGGTTTCACTGCAGTTTCAGAAACTAACCAGATTATTTTAAACAACTCACCCCATTGGCCCGGGGTCTCCTGGGCTGAAATAGAAACAGTAGTATTCCTGGGCACTCCATGGGCTTCCGGGCCTCATATTTCTTCCTCATTAGTCTCATATTTCACCATATACATTATAATATTTACCCAATCTTTAGCCATATATATTACATTTCGCCATAGATATAATATTTCGTCTTGTTACAATATTTCGCAATATTGGGGCTGTGAGGCGCCCTGTGGTCAGAGTAGCGATCTACGGATCGGAAGGTCCCGCGATCGAAACCTGGTCGCTGAAAACTCGCCGAGTATATGCGGAGTACGTGCTCGTTAAATCTGTTGGATCCAAAAGTCCTGTGGGCGGTCATTGCGCAGTTTCCCACGGGTACAGGTTCCTGGAGACTGTTTCCCTCCCCTTCAGGGACATGTCTAAATTGTCTAGGTGGCGCGTGATAGATGGCAGCATCTGTCCCGTATATGTGTGCATGTGAGTGTGTGTGTGTTGTGACTGTCTTACTTGATGAAGGTTTATAAGCGGCTCTCTGAGCAAGCACACAAGCCTGAAAATATATGTATATCAACCAATCAACCAAGCAATATACTTATATTATTTCTCCAATATTTTCGCCAAATCGTTCGCCAAGTGTTTGTTTGGGTGCATAGCAGAAGCGATAATAGCTTCATTTGGTACACCGGTTTCAGCATTAATTTTCTCTTGGCAGCATCCCCAAATTATTCAAACCTCCACGAAGCCGCGACATAAAAATAGGCACGTTATTCCTTAAAAACAAAAGAAAATTCCCTTTTAAGTTCGGGGAATAGGGAAATATACTGCGAGATACGTCGTAAAATACCTATTTTTATCCCTCCCCGAAAAATATAGTCGCGTATAGAAATAAAAATCAATTTTTTAGGAACCATCATGAAAATTTCAATTTTTTTAGTAGGGGTGAGATAGTATATCGATTTTAGGGATATATAGGGAAAAAATAGAAGATAAAAGGAATTCAACCGACCCACACTTTTTCCCTATTTCCGGGCTGGTATAGTTTATTATAATATATTCATTATTCATATAGCAATATCGTTCGCCTTTTTTGTACTATGTAAAAAGATAGACCTTTATCTTTTTGGCTCTAAAATTGTTCAATCTATTTACATATATACGAGAAATTTAAAACTAAGAGGAAAAGATAAGTTAGTTTTATAATACATCAATTTTTAGTTTATAGTTATTTTTTTCGATGGAAGTAACTGTTTTTGTATATTTTGTTATCAAGTTGCAAAGCTGTACCGAGAAAGATACAACAGCTAATTTTGAGATTTCGTGAGCTGTATCCTTAGTAATTCAGTCAATATATGTTTAAATTAGTAGGTGAATTTCACAAGAAAAGCGATAACTAAGCAATTAGTTTTTCCTAACAAAAATGTGTATTTTGAAGGATAAATGTTGTCTATGAATCCATTATAGACATATTGGATCCATATGATCCATTGGATCCATTATAAGCATTATTGGAACAATATACATTAGTTGTGTGTCTCTCTCACCATTCTTGCAAGCCCCGTTTACAAACTTGTAAGCGAAATTAGTGAAGTGTCTGATAGTTATTATTAACTATTTTTAGTTAACATTTACTTTATTATTTACCAAATTTTAGGTAATTAGAGAAATAAATTTGATTGGAATTCAGGGATGAACTGGAGTCCAATAATGTGAGCTAATTATTCATTAACCCTTTCGCTACGAAGGATTTTCGCTTCCTCGTAATATTTGATAGGAATAACATTATCGAATCCTTAGTTGCTCGGGCGTTTTGGAGCGTTTCGGTATGGAAAGGATTAAAACTTACTTAAACGAGACAAACATGAATTTAATATTACATTAACCCACTACACACTATCCACATATTGACAGTTCCGATTCACCTTACAACTTCAAATAAAAGACCCAATCTTAATAACGGAAAATCAATCCCCAAAATGGCACCCATTCCCCCTCGCCAAATTCCCACGCTTGGCTACATCCACAAATGGCGCCAAGGGACCTAGTACCACATGAAACGGACCCTTTGGCATGTTACAAGTTACAATTATAGTCACAGAAGACTACACTCTAAAAAATATCTGTAAGGTTACTAAGAATTATCTAGGAAACTCAGCTTCCATAAGTTTTTTTAGTAATGTTACATAAGAAATATGTGTATATATTACTAATTAAAGCTTAGTAAGTTATGCTAAGAAAACTGTAGTAGATTTGCAAGGGATTTTCTTGTATGTTTACAAAGAGACTGGTAGTAAACTGGTTACAAAAGTTTAAAACCAGAGGGCACCACTATTTTTTCTGTTAATCAGGTTTTATATCGAATTTCCAGAGAAGGAGTAAGGACCGAACCCAAGATCCTCGGTATCCGCATGTCTCGCAACGTAGAACTGCGCGTTAGTCCTCGCTGCTATCGGGGACTTGCATTTTGATTGCGTGTAAATAAAGAGATTAAAATCTTGATCGTTAAAGGAGTTTTATGTTATTGATTAAGAAATTTTAAGATTCATTTTTTTGGGGGGGATGTGAAGTTTTCGAAATAATTTAACGTAATTTTTGTATACTAAAATAAAAAAAACCCCACGTTTTTAGGTTTTTTATTGTTGCGATATCGATTCGTCATAATCACTAGAAAAGATAGCCAGGGGGCGCTGTAAGCGTTACATCAATTTACTTAGAATTGCTTAGTATTACTACAGTAGTTTCTTTAGGTTACAGATGATTTTCTAGTAAATGGTGAAAATCTGTAAAGTTACTAAGTAATCGTTAGTAAATTCAAGCCAGATTTTTTACAGTGTATTCTTGATAACACTGTTTTCAAACTTTAATGAGCGAAATTAGTGAAGTGTTTGTTAATTATCATAACTATTTTAATCAACATTTACTTTTTTTCATTACCATAACTTAAATAATTAAATAAAATAAATTTGAGTAAAATTCTGTATCCGAATTAGAGTTCATCAGTGATTAACTAATCATTTATCAAAACACGCTTAGAAAGTAAATTTTATATACATTATTCCCCTACACACTATCCACATATTGACAGTTCCGATTCACCTTACAACTCCAAATAAAAGACCCAATGTTAAATAACGGAAAATCAATCCCCAAAATGGCCGAACCCATTCCCCCTCGCCAAATTCCCACGCTTGGCTACATCCACAAATGGCGCCAAGGGACCTAGTACCACATGAAACGGACCATGGCCTGTTACAAATGATGATGGCGAGTTCTCGGGGCGAATTTATGTGCCGAGAACTGACCATGATGGCGGAAAAGTGCGATGGGGCATGTTATGACCATCACTATAACTTCGTTTCCTGTCCGACTTGAATTTGTTTGGGATTTTTATGTGACATTTTGTTGTTGTTGTTGTTTATGACGGTGTGACAGTTCGCTTAAAACTGTGATCTGTTACGAATTTACTGCAGATGCAGTCGATATAAAAACAAAGGATATTTTACGTGAATCCGCGTTACCACAGTTTAGCCATATGCATAAGAATGTGTGGTTATTTTTACTTTGGTCGAAGTTACCATAGTTCTTCAGCCTACACAAAACAAAGGATATTTTGCGTGAATCAAAGTTACCCCCCTCAGAGGTACAATATTTTTTAACTTGTTTAAAGTTAACCACAATTCAGATGTATATAAAAAAATATCCACGATATTTTTTTTAAAGAAAAAAATATGATAAAGCATTAAGAAAAGCATATGAAATATATTTCAGATAAATTTATTTTAAATATTTTTATTGCTCAATTTTTCACATAAAGATTATTAAAACATCCGTTTTAAATTCCTTAAAATCAAATTTACAGTTTTATCCAGTCATTTAAAATTATCTTTATAAAAAAAATTATACGAACTTTAAACTTGACTATTTGAAAAATTATAATAAAATGCTAATGATAAGAAACAATTTTTTTCCCTCTTCTACCAAACAATCACTACTTAATTTACAAGTTAAAGCAAAAAACATAATAAAACATGCAATTAACTCTAATTTCAAATTTTCGGAGTAATATACACTTTCGTTGAGTTGTCAATACTGAATATATGTCACATTGTTCAATAAATAAAAAGCAAAAACCGGTAACAAAATACTATCAAACAACTATCATTCGAAAGCAAGAAAAGATAGAAAGTATAAATTCGCCATCAATTCTCTCTTCACAAATACGCCGTGTTCGAAAACACAGCCAGTCGAATCCGAGCTTTCGAATAAAATAATTCCCGTATTTTTCTTCTGAAATCCCACCTGTAATTGCCGCAGACCACCAGTGCTTCAGCGCCATTAAAACAAGAAGTTACAAAGAAAATGGCGGCGACTGATGTCGAAATAAATTTTCCGTACAGCAGCAGCACTTGTTCAACTCGACTCGGCTTGTGTTGACAGCTTCTGCTTAAACTTCAATCCCACTAAACTGTTGCAGATAAAAAAAAACACCAAATGCATAACGGTTGGTTGGTTGGAACACATATTTTCAGGCTTGTGTGCTTGGTCACAAGGACCCGCTTATAAACCATCGTCATGTGGGACAACACAAGAACACACACACACACAAGTGACAGATGCTGCCATCTGCCGCCACCTCACAATTTACCCATGTCCCTGAAGGGGAGGTAAATATTCTCCAGGGACCTGTACCTGTGGGAAACTGCGCAATGACCGCCCACGGGACTTTCGGACCCAACAGATTTAACGAGCACGTACACCGCATATACTCGACAAACACAAACATCCATGAATCAACGGGATTCGAACCCGGACCCAGCAGCTCCAAAGGCTAACATCTTAACCACTGCGCCGCCGAATATATGGGTAAAGCAAACATGAAGCTATTTGAACACATTGTGATTAGGCTTGCGCGGCAAATTGTGAGGTCAAAATTGAAAAAATGACCAAGAAAATGACTTTTTATTGTACAAATATGTGCAAACAAAGACTTATACCTAAATTCTCAGCTCAATTTTAATTAGAAATTATTTTTAAAAAAATTTAAAATCAAAATTTTTAAATTTTTATTAATTTTTTTAGAAAAAAGTTCTTAAAATAATTTCTAATTCAAATTGAGCTGAGAATTTAGGTATAAGTCTTTGTTTGCACATACTTGTACAATATAAAGTCATTTTCTTGGTCATTTTTTCAATTTTGACCTCACAATTTGCCGCGCAAGCCTAATCACAATGTGTTCAAATAGCTTCATGTTTAATATCATTTATTTTAGTTTTGGCTAAAGTTTCATAAATTTTAAAACTTATTTTATAATAAATAAATCTTGTAGAATTACATATACAAAAATTATACTTATACATTGAGTAGTTAAAAAAATGACACGAAAGATCAAACTATGTTTTGTAGTACCTTCTTTGCACATTTTTAAGACTCCTGTGACCCCTTAAGTCCGACCGCTTAAAACTGTTGACGGACTCCGAGGAAACCGAGGCTTAAGGGGTAATGTAATCGTTTCCGACTGCTTATTTCTTGTCACCTTTAAGAGCTTTAACACAGCCGATTACGCGTCGTAATTTAGAACCCTGTCAAGTGACGAAGTCGACACCTGAGCGGGCACCCAACGGAACTTCGAGCGACATTGTACGCTTACGCCGTCGGGACTTTCGACTCCACGGATTTAACGAGCACGGTAAAATGTTATTGGGGGGGGTCTACTATCCTTCTCTTCGTAAACGTTTCTTTATTAAACTTCTTGAAAATGAAACGTTGGGCATTGACGTGGTGTGGTTTTCCGTGTGTTATATTGTAGTCGTTTCCGGCTGCCTATTTCTAGCCTCCTTTAGTAGCTTTAACACAGCCAATAACGCCTCGTAATTTAAAACTCTGGTCAAGTAAAGAGGTCCGCACCTGAATGGTCACCCAATGAAACTTTGAGCGACATCGTGCGCTAACGGATTTAACGAGCACGTCTGTTCCGGCGTACTTTTTTTCGGTCTGTCTGTCGTTACACACTTTTCAGCTTCCGTTGTAACCACTAACCATCAAATTAAAACAAAAAAAAAATTCTGCAAAAGGTCTGACGTCATACTATCTTTAAGAATCGTCAATTGGGATATTCATTATTTTTATACGGGCATCGCCAAAATAACTGGCGACCTGTAAACGGCCCGTGCAGCCAAAAATGACCGACACATAATACCCGTGTAGAGGCAGATCACGTTAAATATCATTCAAAGTCCAGACGTTGCTAACGATGTCGCCCTTAACTGCTGCGTTGGGTGCCTACACAGGTGTCGGCTCGTCATATGACTGTGGTTCTAAATTACGACGCCCGTGCCAATAGCCTTCGTTTAGCTCCAGTGCGAAGATAATTCAAACCTACCTACCTACCTTACTTTTATTAATTATTAATTATAATTTATTCATAACAACCCATGATTTCTTATTAACTACCAGTTGCTATAATTAATAAAATCCAACATTACTTACTTTTGACTATTGATTACTAACAATTATAATAGCCAGCAATTAATTTACCCTAATTTATCATAAGTGGGATATGCATTTTATCTTAAGTCTGACTGCGTGAAGATGACACTCTTGTAGCTTGACACTGATGACGTTGATGACACTGCTTGTTGCTATGGAGATGACCTTGCAAGTTGACCTCTACACCTCGTCGTCCAATCAATTGAAAAACATTATTTTTTTTGTCTCTAAAAGTAAGGAAACACGCTACTTGATATCGTATTTTATTATTTTTTTTTCGGGGTAAAGTGTCGTCAGGTTCTTGTTTGTTAAATTATTTCTTGTTTGTTTTGTCATTATCTCTCTTTCTTCTGTCGTCTTTATTCTATTTTAATGGAATATATATGTTTCGATATAAAATTAAGTAAATGATTTTTAAGAACTTGATTTAAATGATTCACTGTGGGAGTGTTTCTAATTGAATTGACAATTAAATGTAATAACACATAATTTTTAAATATTTATATATATTTTTTAAAAACATTATCTCGTTAATTATCTGTCAGCGTTTAAATTCAACGATTAACTTTCCAATATCTTTTTTTGTGTTTATACCCTTCCCCCTCCCCCCCCCCCCCCCCCCCCTCCCCAATGATTCCATTTGGAATCATCAGCTTGCGATTTTATTTCTCATTAAATTGTGCTTGCACTTATTTATCGTTAGATGGAAGAATCATGTCTTTTGAAGAATTAAATAAAGATTGTTTTAATTGAATGAAAATATGAAAACATGGTAAAATCAAATTCTTTCCCAAAAAAACTCATGAAATAAATTGAACCAGAATTCTTTACGCATGCATGCTTAGGTGTTTGAAAATTGATTTTAATTTTTTTGGCAAATAAAGTTTTGAAAAAATCCCCCCCCCCCCCAACCCCCGTTAAATTTTAGGTTAAATAATTAAGATTTTTTCTCTTATTTTCTACCATATTGTTTTGGATACATAATGAATCTATTTCACAAATTTTAGGTTTTTGGAATTACAAAAAATCAAACATTGGAATTGGAAAGGTTAACAAAGTACGCAAAGTGTTCCCTAATTGTTTGAGCAGTGTGTAAGAAAATATCTAAATTTTAATTTTTCAACTTCAATATCAAGGGTTAAAAGTTAAGGCAACTAATAGTTAGCGGAAATAAGACATAAATATTTTTTAAAGCAAAATTAGTTTAGTTGAATTGAAATATGCACACACTAGAGACATACTACACGGTGATATTGCATGCAGCTAGGAGTATATTTAACGTACACTCCCTCTACACGAGGTGTTATTCATCGGAATATTTTGGCTGTACAGACCATTTATAGGTCTACAGTTAGTTTGACAATGCACGGGCCCGAACTTGGCACCTTTCGCATGCAAGACCAGCAGCCTTACCGACTGGGCTCCCCCAGCACCCCATGAGCAAGATTAAAAGGTGATAAAGAAATAATTATATAACACATAATTAAGCCTCCCCATTTCTTTATTGAATAAAATCAATATATTGATATGCATTCTTTGTTGTTCAATACATCATATATGTCATTACCTTGTGGCGTCAAAAACGGCAAATACAATATATATATTACGTCGGAGAATAAAATATTGACTTATGCGTTGTAGGTGTATCTTTGATTTATATGGTGTAGATATTAGAAAATTTTGGTTTCTTATGCTGTTGGGGATTTGGTTTTGAAGAAAGGCTATACACAGGTTTGTTGGTTTAGCTTAAGTTTAATTATTTTTGCAGTAAATTCGTTGATGATACTAGCCTATGGGATGACTTTGTGAACTGTAACTTAATCAACTGATTTCTATGCAGTTTTGGAAGTAAAATTTGGGGAAAATAATAACACTATTTTGCCATGTTCTAATTTTTGATAAATTTCTCATTATTATAATTTATTGCACACTGTGCATACATGGTACAGATCTATGCTTAGACTTATGAAGCAATAGCTTTACTTTTCATGCAATATTTCATACTATTTAAAATTTTCAATCGGTGCTTCAAGCCTCTTTTTTTCCATTTTGGGGGCATTTTAGTTAAGTACTTTTCGGTTAAATCAGCGAAAGAATTTAACGAAGAATTTGTTAAATAATTTCCCAAGTAATCTGGCCAACTGAAGATATTAAATCCTAGTTTCTATGCAGAGAAAAATTGTAGCGAAGTAAAAGTGAATTCCAATAAAAATGGCTTCCTGTATGCTTTTTAAATGAGCATTACACTTTCCAGTTTTTTTTAAATAATTGATGTACTTTGAATTCGAATTCTTCTGAAACTTTCAATGTATTCTAATTTGGATGCGTTGAATTTTTTGACGTATCACACTTGTCCGTATCATTTGTAGTTAGGGCTATGAAAGTGTTTGAAGACGGACAGACGGACTGAACGATTATAATACCTTCCACTTTTTACGTTATAAAAGTAGTGTGGAAAAAAAGTGCGATAAAATGAATATAAATGAAAATTTGTTGCTCATAAAATTTTGAAATTTGTTTATTGCTATAGAAAAACTGGAGCATAAAATACGGAAAAAGCCGTGTCTAACGCTCAGAAGGTAAACATTGTTCCCTTTCTTTAGTTTTACCAGCCTGGAAACCCTGTATAACCACGACCTGCCCGAAATCAGTTGGTTCCTACCCCAAAACATATCATCAAGGTGGGTTCCGCAATCCCCAAAATATCGTCTGCCCTAGAGATCGTGGGACCGCAGGGATCCCTGACCCACTAAACACCGTAATTTTAGTTCGAAAAAAAATAATAAGTTCCCCCAACCGCACGATAGCGTATGTAGAATCGTTTTTTAATAACTGTATTGCTATGTATCCGTATTATTTTGGGGTATGTTATAGTAGGAAATGTAGTGCATTGGAATTTCAAAAGTTGGTGCTTGGTCGTGACTTGGTCACAATCGGTTAGTCGATCGGTGTTGGGGGCAGCTAATAAATGAATAAAATATAATAAACAAGTATAGGTATGTATCCACATTCCAAATAGGGTAAGGTGGGGTAAGTGGGCCACCTTTTTGGCATAATTCGACTTTAGACCCTCATACAACTAAATATAATCGACCTATCAACTTATTTTTTTGTGTGGTCCATTCTCTCATTTGTTATTACTGTACCCATGGCAATCTTAAAACAAATTGGCAAATAATAAATTTAAAAAAATATTTTTTCTTTTTGGTCATCCGAGTGGCCCACTTGCCCCGCAAGGTGGGGTAAGTGGGCCACCCCCCTAATATATTTTTACACATAACTGGTAGAGATATGGTGGGATAAGTGGGATAATCTACATGATATTTTGAGTGTTTGAAAAAAAAAAAGTAATGATGTATCTTTAATAGTTCCCCCATAGCAACTTTTTCTGGCATGCAAGCTTACTAAAAGAAAAAATACGTTAATTTTCATCTTGTCACTTTTGCATGTAGTGTAAAAAAAATTTTAGGGCTATAGATTTTAAACTGGACTATGTCAACGAATAGGACTATGAATAGTGAATATGACTAACCCTATGAATCAGTGAATATGACTTTTTTTAAGTATATTAAAGAGTTGGGGCAAGTGGGCCACCCCTGGCCCACTTACCCCGCCATTGTGGTGGCCCACTTACCCCGACCGCGGGGCAACTGGGCCACCCCAATTTTCTTTTAACCTTATCAACATCACAAGTACATGACACGACAAAAAGATACTATGTAATATACACTTTCAAAATATATAACATTTTGTTTTGTATCATGAACCGTTTGAAAAAAAATAGAAACATAGTATGAAGGCGTGAATTACGAAAAGATGCAATTTTAAAAATGTTCACAAAAAGGATTGTACCTTGTTACATACTTAAATGAAAATGATGCCATAATGTTTCCTGCATCTATTCGGGTAAATACGTAAAAATATTGTAACAGATTTTTTTTACGTCCATAATTCGGGAAATGCCAGGGGGGGTGGCCCACTTGCCCCAATGGCCCACTTACCCCACCTTACCCTATTTTGATTGTTGGAAGATTCCACTTTGAATTAGGGTTTTATGCCGAGGAAAAAGGGTTGCCAGCCCAGGGCGTTTGGCGAGAAGATGGAATTGTTGGTCAAGTTCGATTGTAAATAATGTATCACTCTGGAACAACACATTAGTTATCGGCGATAGAGGATTGTTGTTGTCGATATACTCTTCAATTGATAAAATATTTCTAAACCTTAAAAAAAAATATGCGCCCATAAAAGCAATGAATCGCCAAAGATAGTAACTCTTGCTTAAAACCAAAACCTTCTTTACCTTTTTTCGAAGTGGACTGTTCCACAATCAAAATATTTTGGATGTCAAGTTTGTGGCAGCCACACTATAACAGAATCTGCCACTAAACCCGCTTTCACATAACATTTGTGTTCAACAGGGAAAAAAAGGTGCTTAACATACTATTATTTCTAGACCGTGGGTAGCCTAGTAGATAGCGTCTCGGAATCGGAGTCCCGATACCACTGAAGACCCACCAAGTACATGCGGAGTACTTGCTCGTTAAATCTGTTTATCCGAAAGTCCTGTGGCCGGTCATGGCGCAGTTTCCCAAGGGGTACCTGGAGACAATTTCCCTCTCTTTCAGGGACTTTTCTAAATTGTGGAGGTGGCGATAGATGGCAGCATCTGTCACTTATGTGAGTGTTGTGTCTGTCTTTACTTGACGAAGGTTCATAAGCGGATCTCTGACCAAGCACACATACCTGAAAATAATGTCTACCAACCAACCTACTATCATTTCTATATTAAAAATGTACATGCTAAAGTTTGCTAGCTCATTTACTTTCTTTCGAAAATTATTTATTATCGTTTGATAACTTAATTTATGTTTCAAAGAATAAATTTTTATTAGTCCTTCTTTTCTTTGGAATCAAAACATTTCATATCAAACATAATTCAATCAGTCTCTTTGTGAAATATATTTGAAGTCATTTCAAACTGATTTATGTCGCAAAAATAAATTTAAAATAGTGTGGTAATTAAAAGACGCGTTTACATGAGCCATAGAATCCATGGAATGCCTAAATTTTCCATTAGGGGAAAAAAGAGGTCGAGCAATATTTCTAACCCAACTGATAGTCTGTGGCCGAATCCATGGCATGAAACATCAAACCATTTTCCATTGGAGGGCTTGCGAAACCCCCAATGAACCCTGCAATTCCGGTTCTGTCTACAATATCTGACAAGGAATTTCCAACATTGCATCGGTGTTATTCAATTCATTTAATAAGCATAGTCTATTAATCAAAATTCATATTTATAAAAACAGTATAAAATCCAATAATTAACATTAAAAAATCTAACTCATCGAAAAAATAATAACATTGTAATTTAATTCCCGCCCTTCAAGACAAAATCCCTGAGTGGGTGTTACTTCTTATTAAAAATAAATTATATCGTCTGACGTGAATGGTGGAAACGATAAACCGTTAAAAGAAATATCGTCTGCTCATGGCTCATTCAAGGGGAGGAGAAAATAATATTCGAAACGGAAGCTCTTTCCCCCCCTCCCCCCCCAAAAAAAAAATGATTTTTCGCTTGGTAGGCGTTGAGATGTTTCCATTACAATCGAAGGAACCACACCTGGGAATTTATATTCACCAGGTGGAAACTACAGTTTATTATTAAAATCGTCTGCGTAAAATATCGTTTGCATTCATGGGGAGTGGAATAATGTGGAAGGGATGTGTTTAAGTTTTTGTTATGATTGTTTTCACTGAAGTGATTATTCAAGTTAGTGACAGTTCGAATAGGTAGACCCTGTATTTGCCTGATGGGTGCGGGGCTGGGGAGCCCAGGCGGTTAAGCACTCGCTTAGCATGCGGAAGGTCCCAGGTTCGGGTCCGGGCATCGCCAAAATAGCTGCCGACCAATAAACGGCCCGTGCAGCCAAAAATGTCCGACGAATAATGCCCCGTGTAAGGGAGTGCACGTTAAATATCCTCCAAAGTCCTAACACGGCGTACGATGTCGCTCTTAACCTTTGCGTTGGGTGCCTATTCAGGTGTTGGCTCGTCAGCTGACTGTGGTTCTAAAATACGACGCCCGTCGCCAATAGCCCTCGTGTAGATCTAGTGCGACGATAATTCAAACCTAACCTAACCTAACGGGTGTTTTTGAATCGTATGTAACGCCCATATGTTAGAGATGTAAGCTCCAAATAAATCGTAATTCCTAGGTTTGAAAAATATGTGAAATAATTAGGCTTAAGAAAGCAATAAAATTGATACTTTTTCGTTAAACTATAACACCAGTCCAATAAAAAAAAAGCCGCCAAGAAGTACTTACTACTTTAAAATTTAAAAATATTCGAAATCCCCATTATCGCAATCAATTTTTAGGCATAGGTATATTACTTTTCTTTGATCACTTATAAAAGTCTTATGCTGCGATGTTCCTTCAAGGTTTTTTTTTTAGTTCATCGTGTACAGTTCAAGTCTGAAATACGTGTAAACTGTATTAATCTCAAGAAGGTGTCGGTAAATGAATTGCAATTCTTTATCCAACGAAAAATTATGTATGTGAGCTCCTAGAAATCAAAGAAATCTTGTAGAATTGTACAAAAAAAACGATTTATTTTTATTTTTGTCTTTGTTTTCCGGTATTTATAATCAGCAACAGCGACTGGCTGTAGACAGAAGACAAATTCCGGGAAACTTACCGGAGAAAGGAAAAATCTCAGGATTTATTTATATAAGAAAAAGGTTCAAATAGCAACAATAATAACAACAACAAACACCTTTAAAAATAAACATCTATTCTAACACCCCGGGAAAACTGTTTGAGCTTTTTCTTTTCCCGGAAAAAAATGTGACAGCTAAGGCGTAAGCGCATTTTTATACGCTGTTCTAAGAAACAAATAGGCTAGACATAAAGCAAAAAAATACCAGGAATCGCGAAAAAGGGAGAAAAAAAAATTCCCGGAAAATCCTTTAAAAAAATTGTAAAGTGAACGGATTCTTAAGGTCTTCTTTAGGAATCGAAATCTTTTTTTCCTGGATTTTTCCGGAAAAAAATCCCCGGGGAAAAGGGGGGGGGGGGATTACGTCCCTTTGAAAATTAGTGACACTTTTTTTTTTTAAGGCGGCAATGTTGTATTCTGAAGATTTCATATTTTTATGTATATATACAAGAAAAACCTAAAAGTATTACGTTTTTCGCAAAATTGCAAATTCGCTACATTTTTTTTAAGTGAAATAAAATTTTAGAATTTGCATTTTTAGTGCGGTTTTCTCTTGTGGGGAAGAAAAGGGTAATCTTGTTTGTAAAAGAGGATAAACTTGCAAGGAAAACACAATATTCGGGCTCTTCTGTTGGTGTTTTTGATGTTGTTCGGTATCAAATATCACATAAAAGGGTTTTCGAAATTTGATAAAGTTTTATTTTTGTCTTGTGTGTAGGATTCTGGTGGTAGGCGGACCTCAAACAATTTAAATATACATTTATACAGCATGTATTTCTATCAAGGGATTTGAAAAGTTATCATATTTTTTTGCACTAATCCTTTTTAAAGGGACAAAGTGTAAGAGTTTATTGAATTTTTATATATACCGTATGGTTAACTTTTTTTAAGTTGTTTTATAAAAGCCTGTTTCTAATTAATAATATTTGCATAAAGTATATAGAAATTAAGACTAAATTTTATCAACTTTTTATTCTTGTATATGATTTTATCGGTTCATCATAAAAATTGGACAATGCATGTCTCTAAATCCACGAATTCCACGTGCCAAAACTATAAAGTAACGAACTGTTAGGCATTCAGTTCGTAGATAGGGATGTTAAATTGTAACTTTGAAGCAAATATGATTTGAATAAAGCTTTAAAATGGCTATTGCCTGTTTGGTATAAAATTGAACCAATATCGTTATTAAATCTGTTTAGTTCACCGTTAGTATAGTTTTTTGTAATTTATCATATAAAAAATATAATTCATCTATAAAAAGGCGAAATTTGGCCATTATCTACAATATATTAGCATAATCTCAAACTTGTGTCCAAAAATTTGCATCATACAAAATTTTATTTTATAAAAAAAAAATTGTTATAGCAAATCAAGCAATTATGTTTCAATTATAGCATTTCAAAATATTTATTATATATTTAGTGTGTTTTGTAATTCTACTATCACAATTCTAAATTTTACAGCTAAAATATGTCATTGGCTAAACTTTTACATCGCCGTGTATATCACGTTTTAATTTGGTCACAAAACAATTTTGGTATTGTTTCAAAACAACTTGTTATAATTGGGGATAAAAATTTTTATCGAAAGTCAACTCAAGTTTTTTCGAGTAATGTCTTACCTGACTCAAATATGTGAAGCACATTGTTTTTACGAAACAAATTCACCATTAAAACTACACTTGTATTGCTAGTGTGCTTCCAGTGAACTCCGTAATATATTCAACATCTGTACCCTTAAGTCTAGACGTCAAGTTTATTGTCTTTTGTTTTTTTATAAAGTTCTTCATAATATGATTGATGCTAATTACATTACTAGTACTATAAAATTTAACGTGCCTTCTAGAGATACACGTAATCGTTGTGTTTTTTATTTGAATTCAAATCGGAATAACTGTGTTCAAAATTTTTGTCTGTATAAATTTTATAAAACTTATAACGGTGTGTCTGAGGAACTGGATATATTTTTTATGCCTTTTAATGTTTTTAAAGCTAATTGTCGGAGGTTATTTTCTTTGTAACACTGTCTTTTTTAACATGTCCGTCATTTTAATGTCTTCTTTTTGTGTGTTCTTGTTGTTTACATTGTCTGTCATGATGTGCATTGTAATTGGATTTTTTCTGTTATGTGCATCTGAAACAAATAAATAAATAAATAAATAAATAAATACTCTCAAAAACGACGAAATTTTCTTTAATTTTGACAATACCGTTTACTGGAAAATGCTCCGAGTTTTCCTTTCCTCAAAGTTAGGAAATTTGATTCGTCGTTTTTATGAGGATTCGAATTCCGTCTAATCTGAAGAAATATTTCGTCATTTTTGAGCATGTGAGTAGTGAGAACAACAATGAGATTCAGTTTCCTCAAAATCAAGACACTGAATCGTCAAATCAAGATCGTTAAAGTGAGGATTCGAGTTTACTCAAAAGTCGCCTAATAGTTTGACGAAATAATCCTCAAAATTAACGAAATGAGGCTTGAGGATCAATGAATCGTCAAAAGTTAGAGTATTTTTTATGAGAGGGCACTTGTATACACTTATAGCACTTAAAATATGAGAGCAGAGCGATTGGAAAAAAAAAATGTTTGACCGAGTAAGTGCATTCCCTCAGTAAACCTTAAAATTGTACGTATACATACACGTATCTAAGTTTTATTGCCACAGAAATTTCTTCAAAATACATCAAAGAAGCCGCCATTGCAAATTACACTTTCGCTGCTGTCCTATATCGTATCCCCAAAGCGCCGCGTTGAGTATTGGACAAATAGCTATGGGCAACTATATATCGACAAATGTTTTTAGTAGTGCCTGTGTCCTTAGTCTAGTCTAGACGGTCGGTTATACGATAATTTGGTTTTTTGTTGGCGACCATTTGGTATTTTGTCAGAAAGCGGTCAAATTACTATTGTAGTGGTAATGACGCAGTATTACTGGTACTTGTGTATTTTCCTGTCTACCATTTTCGCCAAACATGAAAAAGTGAAATTTATACTATAATAATTAATCAAATATAATATAATAATAATTGATGATAAAAACACGTATATAACATTGTAAATAAAAAAACGTATAAAAAGAATATAATAATTATAAAATATTTCGCAAAGAGATAATTATTTAATATATATGAGTTATACACACACTCTATACTCTATAACCCTGGGACCTAATATAATCATAAAATTACATAAAACTATTGAGTCTAGAAAAGCATTATATACATTTTCAAAAAACTACAGGAACCAGTTAACCATAAATAGTTCAATTCAAAAGAATTATTTATTTAAAACGGCTTTTTTTATGATGTTCAAAGTTGAAAATAAATGTACACTCTTAAAACAAACACTCCCAATTTACCTCAGTCTGAGGGGATTTCACTCCTCCAGACCGGAAAATGCACTTCTCCTTTTGGAGTGGATCCTTTGTGTGTTAAACCTCCGACAGGATCACTCCAAACGAGTGATTTTAACTCAGTCTGATAAAATATGCATGCCTTTAGGGTGTCGAAAATGCACTTCTCCAACTGGAGTGGATTTCACTCTTTTGTTTTAAGAGTGTAGGAACAGGGTGAGGGAGTGACAAATCAGGTATTTAAACGAAAACTTTAAATTGTGAAAAATTGTTAATGAAAATGTATTTTGATCATTTGGAATCTGTCAACGATATGTGAGTTAACAAAAATACCTAAATCCTCACTATAACTCCAGTTTTAAAACAGCTTATATTTTTTTTAAAAAATATTTGCAGTAACTTTTTGATTTAAAAATTACTTTTTCAACAAACCTATATGTAGTTATTTTTCCAAAACATAAAATTTGTACTTTTTCAAATGCTTCAAATTATGTATTTTTTGTACTTCAAATTATGCATTTTTTCCCAAGTACTTCAAATTAAGTATTTTTCTTCCCAAATACTTAAAACTATACGTAAGATTTTTTTACACTTCTTTGTAAAAATCGTTCACAAAATAAACAACACTAGACCGAAATATAATGTGTTTTTTTATAATTAATATTTAATACTATCAGCTTTAACTTTAAGCTTTATTCAACATATTCCTTACATTTAATTAAGGCATGTGATAGAAGTATCGATGTGTTTTCACATTTTAAATTATTTTAAATAGTTATTTAAATTGTAAAGCGAATTTTATTATTTTATTCGGCATATGAAATAATCTCTCAAATTAAAATAAACTCTGACATCGTCTGCAAAATAATCGGTATCTATTTGTAAAGATTTCTTAAATTGTATATATTTATTATAAGTACAGCAGTAAATCTCATATGTTTAAATTAAGCAGCAAAAAAAAAACTAGCAAAATAACATATTCGATCTCCAATTACGTGTTTTAAATTAAAACTTATTGAATAACAAGTTTCAAGATAGGTTTTTCAAAACTTCAATATCTATGAATAATTTTTCTAGTCAAATTTATATGCATCATATTGAAAACCCGATTTGCACGAGTGAATGAATAAAATCTTATATGCACGTATATATCAAAAATAAAATTTAAAACTACTTTAGAATAGCATGCTAATAATTTCGATTTTAAATAGGAAAATATTAACATATAAATCGATGGCTTAGTTTGTGATTCAAAATATTTTTCTTTTTACTTTTCAACGAACTAGAGATTTTAATTAAAGAATTTTGGACAACGATATTCCTTGAAAAATAAATATAATAAGATTGTAAAATAATTGATATTTTAAATGTATTAGCGAAAATTATTTAACTGTAACATTAGATTATTCACACAAATATGGTTCTGCATTGGATGTGGATTAATTAGTACTTGGAATATTCATAGGTTCCATTGGATATTATATTTTGCAAATCTAAATTCAAAGAATGATACACTGAGTAGTTTAACAGAAATACTACATTAATAAATGTTTGTCTGCAACAGATAATTTTTAAAACCAAGTCGAAAGCTTTTTTAATGTAATTTCGCAGCCAATAGACACGCCTGTTAACCTTTTGTAGGTATAGATTTTGGCATCATCAACAATTATTCAGCTTTCAGTATGCTTCTGTTATGTTTGCATTTCATTTAGATGTCTGCACTCTTTACGTTTGATTCAGACTTCAATATTTCTGGATTTATTTTTGACTCTGGCTTCTGTATTTATATATTGTTTAATTTTGATTAAGGTTTATAAGTAATTTAGCATTATTTACATTTGACTCATGCTTCAGGCATAGTTCACACATTATTCAGGTTTTATATTTCTGCATTATTTATATTTTTCTCTCTTACATATGTATTGTTTACATTTGACTCGGACTTTTATATTTTGGCTTTTTTTTTTAAACATTTAACTCGTGCCTCGGGGTGTCGCCATTTTATTTACGGCTGACAACGGCTTCGGTGTAGTCAGCCTGCTACAACTTGGCATCCCAAATATTTTGATTGTGGAATATTCCACTTTGAAAAAAAAAAAGGGCTGGGAAGCCCAGTCGGTTAAGCACTCGCTTAGCATGCGGAAGGTCCCAGGTTCGGGTCCGGGCATCGCCAAAATAGCTGCCGACCTATAAACGGCCCGTGCAGCCAAAAATGTCAGACGAATAATACCCCGTGTAAGGGAGTGCACGTTAAATATCCTTCAAAGTCCTAACGCTGCGTACGATGTTGCCCTTAACGGTTGCGTTGGGTGCCTATTCAGGTGTTGGCTCGTCACCTGACTGTGGTTCTAAAATTCGACGCCCGTCGCCAATAGCCCTCGTGTAGCTCTAGTGCGACGATAATACAAACCTAACCAAACCACTTTGAAAAAAAGGTAGTGAACCTTAAGGAGATAGGGTTGCCAATCCCAAGTAGTTTGGTGAGCCTAGGCCATTATTGGGTCAGTATGGTTGGAAATTATGTCTCACACTAAAACTACACTTATGTTATTAGTGAAATGGGGAATTATAGTTAATTGCTGATGGTTGTCATCAATTGCACGTGCATTTCTCTTGTATTTTGATTCGATCGTCAATATATTTGTATCTGTGGTATGTACACTCTTAAAACAAAAGAGTGAAATCCACTCCAGTTGGAGAAGTGCATTTTCGACACCCTAAAGGCATGCATATTTTCTCAGACTGAGTTAAAATCACTCGTTTGGAGTGATCCTGTCGGAGGTTTACACACAAAGGATACGCTCCAAAAGGAGAAGTGCATTTTCCAGTCTGGAGGAGTGAAATCCACTCCGACTGAGGTAAATTGGGAGTGTTTGTTTTAAGAGTGTATTATTCACCACATTCCATATCACTTCGGAGAACCCTATTAGTTAAAAAAAAAATAGCTATGAAATAATAGTAAACCCATGTAAGTTTGAACTGCCCTTCAATAGAGAAAATGTTTCTAAATCTTAAAAAAATATGCACCGGCAAAAGAAATAATCGCCAATATAGTAACTCTGGCTTAACCCTTTCAGTCCCAAAAATTTACTACACTACAGAAACATCTGATATTCACAAAATAAGCTTATTTTAGGTCAAATATACGAATTCCATAAGAAAAAAATTCATTTAAATTTTTTATATGGTTTTTGAAATAATGCCAAAATTTTTTAAATGTGGAAAACAACAAAATAAAAATATATATATTACCTAAAAACAATTAGAGTTATATATTTTAAGGTATCTGACCATATTATTAAAAAAAAATAGTAATTATTTTAACCGAAATTGTTTAAATTGTGTTTTAAATATGTGGAACTGAAGTGAACTTGTCAAAAATCAGGAGAAACGCTTGTTGACATTTTTCTAAATAAAAAAAATAGTAGTTCTGACTTCTATTGAGATTAATGTAAAATATTGTCTGATCGAACAAAATGTGAAGAATCGAATTATGTGTATCTGGACGTCATAACGGGACATAAAAATTTTGAAAAAAATATTGAAAGTGATGATGCCAAATGGGATCACTGGGACTGAAAGGGTTAAACCAAAATATTCTTATCCATTTTCGTTTTACGAGTTTGGACTAATCTAAAACACACATCACAGATGCCAAGAAGTGGTGGGAGGACTATATATTACATTTTACTCAAGCTTCGATATTTACACCTTGATTCTGGCTTCATAGTATTTCACATTTGACTCTTGCTTCAGTATTTCACATTTGACTCGGGCTTCACTATTTCTGCATTGTGTATTTAACTAATTTCCGCATTTCTGCAGTGTTAACACATTATTTTAACTTCTGTATTTTAATATCTTTCTTGGACTATAAAGCTAACATTTGACTAGCATTTATAAAATCTTTAAATTGAACTCTAACGTCACACCGACAGTATCACGCTTGTCGCGCACCCAACATAAACCGAACTCCCTTGAGTTTTCTCGGACCTTAGGACAGCTGTATAGTTTAAATTTGATTAGAATTTCCTCAAATGTTTCATTCGGAGTTTAATACTCAGGCTGTAGCACACTGGTCACTCCAATCCAACATTATTCATTTTACCTCATAAAACAATTACAATATTTCAACACTGCTGTTATGCAGTTCCACACCGCATTTCTAAGCAGAATACAACCCTAGAACGGCACAGACCTAATGCCAGCAATCATACATGGCGACACCAGCCCGACTCTCTACTTTTCAAACGATACAGGCGATTATTATACCTTTGGGGAGAGAGGGGGGGGGGGGGGGGGGCAGTAATTATTTTATATCATGTCTGCCCGCGCGTCGGTCAGAAGCCCTATCGTCTGATCCTTAATGATAGGGTAGGTGGTTGTTATTTATTTATGTATGTCGGCTACCACCTTGCGGACCCCGGGGGTTGGTGGAATGGAATATATGGAGGGAGTGTATGTCGAGAGCAGTTGCTATTTGTTTCTGTTTTTTGTACGCAATTTTTCAATTATTTTTAAGCCTCAGAGTGCACGTTAAATATGATCCCAGCCTATCATGCTAAAGGTCCCAGGTTCGGGCCAGGGCATCGCCAAAATGACTGCCGACCTGTAAACGGCTCGTGCAGCTAAAAATGTCCTACGAATAAAACCCCGCGTAAGGGAGTGCACGTTAAATATCCTTTAAAGTCCTAACGCTGCGTACGATATCGCCCTTAACGGATGCCCGCGCAGGTGTCAACCTCGTCACTTGACCAGGGTTCTAAATTACGAGACGTTATTGGCTGTGCTAAAGCTCCGAAAGGAAGCTAGAAATAGGCAGCCGGAAACGATTACATTACCATCACCTTGACGCATATTATAATATTTGTAACATATTTTATCTGTTTGGGTAAATAAATGCTTTGTATACAGTACCAACAGACATGGATATACTTTTTTTTTTGCGTACAGCAACCCTTCGTTATATCGCGCTTATCTATAACCGAATGCGCGATATAACGAGCAACTTGATAAATATTATACTTTGATGAATTTATGCACTCAATAAAGTTTTTGAACTAAGCACAGATAAAAATTAAACTATCACAGACACTTTTATACACAAAGGTAAATAAAAATCATATTAAATAATATAACTAATCTAAAAAAATATTGAAAAAATAATAAAAAGGACTTATTATTAATTAATATATCAGCCACATTATTGCTCAGGTAACATACTAGGGGAAAAACATGGGAAAATTGGGAGACATGATACAAGGCGCGATATATCCGGATGCGCGATGTAACTGACAAATCGCGATATAGCGAGTGCTGTATTATACGAACTTGGTAAAATTGTTACCAAAATTGCTAAGTTAAGTAAAGATTTTTAATTGAAATTGATATTTTTACTCCTATCATACTTGGTCTATAATTCAAATAGAAAATTATACAAATAGAGTAGTCATAGAAATCTAAAATGTTTATCCCGAAATAATATAATTTCTATCTTTAACAATAACATTCCGTTCCTGGTGATATATTTCAACAGGTAAAACACAACAAACTGCTAATTCCTTTACATCTGTAAAAGCCACCATTGTCTCCCCTCTTCCTCCTATAGTTGGTATACACAAGATAGAAATTAAAATTCAAAAGCTTCTGTATTTAGCTGTGTACGTGCCTCGATTGTGGGATCTTTTTACGTGCAGTTAGTTCTTTTATTTTGTTTACGTGTGCTGATTGGTTGGAGGGGTTTGAATGTCTCGCCTCGGATTGGACAGAAAAGGGTTACGCTTGAGTTATTTCTTAATTAGTCGAGTGGGTTTTGGGATGTTAATAATTAAGAAGTAATGGCGGACAGGCATTTTGTATTAGGACGTCACTATATTATGCAGGGAGTGACGCGTAGGGGCTGGGGAGCCCAGTCGGTTAAGCACTCCCTTAGCATGCGGAAGGTCCCAGGTTCGGGTCCCGGGGCCAGGGCCTGATGTCCGGCAGGGCAAAAGTGGCACATGCCCAGGGCCCACAACTTTAAGGGGGCCCCCAAATTTTCTTCATGAACATTTATGCTCAATACATCTGCCCCAAACTCTTTAATCTGAGGTAAACAAAAAAATTCAGTTCATGAACGAAAGTTTACTGTGAAATTGTGTTTAAACTCTGAGTTAATCAATCCACAAGAATAGTTATTTTGGGGAGATTAAGCATGCTTTCCAAGCTAATTCAACTTTTTTATATTTTTTTTTTAGTAAACACTGTAAGATAGGAAAATACACGCAAATATTTTAATCGAAGTATGTTTTGGGGCCCCCAAATTTGCTCGTGCCCTGGGCCCCTAAAGTTGTAAATCGGGGCCCTGGTCCGGGCATCGCCAAAATAGCTGCCGACCTATAAACAGCCCGTGCAGCCAAAGATGTCCGACGAATGATACTCCGTGTAAGGGAGTGCACGTTAAATATCCCTCAAAGTCCTAAAGCTGCGTACGATGTCGCCCTTAACGGTTGCGTTGGGTGCCTATTCAGGTGTTGCCTCGTCACCTGACTGTGGTTCTAAAATGCGACGCCCGTCGCCAAAAGCCCTCGTGTAGCTCTACTGCGACGATAATTAAAAACCTAACCTAAGCAGGGAGTGACGCCATCTCGAGATTGGAAGTTGGTGCCTACTCGGTGGGTGTCGGCTCGTCACTTGACTGTGGTTCTAAATTACGAATCCCGGTCGCCAATAACCATCGTGTAGCTCTAGTGCGACGATATTTCAAAACTAACCTTACCTAACCGTGTAAGCCTCAAGGGGAGAAGGAAGCGGTTCTCCAAACTAAAGTGTATAAGAGTTAATTCAATAGAAAAAAATATTTTTATGAGCCAAAATACTCCGTTTGTATTGAATATTTTTTGCAAAGGATTTTCTTATATGATAAATGTATCTGGATTATAGGGTACATACTCTAAAATAAGAATTTTTTAAAAATTGATTCGAATATTTTTTAAAAATATTTATTAAAAAAGTTTTAAAATATTCAGACGAATTTCAGAAGGTGGTATTAGAGGACCCTTTACACCATCTACATGTGTAATATAAAAAAAGCCATTTGTACGAAAATATTCGATACAGATGTGCGAATTTTGCTTAGATTTTTTTTCTCCATTGGATTAACATAGAGAGAAGACTTCTATTTAGAATCTCATTCCCCTCAGTTTGCTCTCAGGCATATTATATTCCTGCCGTTCAATATTTTAAACATATTTTATCTGTTTTGGTAAATAAATGTTTTGTATATTGTACCAACAGATAGGACATACTTTTTTTTTATATTATGCAAACTTGGTAAAACTGTTACCAAAATTGCTAAGTTAAGTAAAGATTTTTAATAGAAAATTTTATTTTTACTCCTATCGTACTTGGTCCATAATTCAAATAGAAAATTATACAAATAGAGTAGTCATACACTTCTTGCCAACCTAACTTGGGTAAAAACAAAGAGTAAAATGGCAGAGGGAAAAGGGGGAAAGCGTGGTTGGTCCGGTAGTTTGAAACTCTTGTAAGATAATATATACATAAAAATGATCTAAATACAATTTCAAAATACACTTTTCATTCTGATAAAATTGCAAAATTTTCTCAACTAATATTCAAATATGTTGGACCTTATACGAAATTAATTTTAAACATGTTTTCTGGATGGATTCACAACTTATATTTGGAACTCTTTACATGGGCGGAAGGATCTTCTCCATAGCATATTTCTATCTACCCAACTTAGGTTGGCAAGGAATGTAGAAACCTAAAATGTTTTTCCAAAATGTTACTTCAAAAATGTTACTTCAACAAGAAACATGTCTTAAATGTTACTTCAACAAGAACATTCCGTTCTTGGTGATACGTTTCAACAGGTAAAACACAACGAACTGTTAATTCCTTCACATCCGTAAAAGCCACCATTGTCTCCCCTCTTCCCCCTATAGTTGGTGTACACAAGATAGAAATTAAAATTCAAAAGCTTCTGTATTTAGCCGTGTACGTGCCTCGATTGTGGGATCTTTTTACGTGTAGTTAGTTCTTTTATTTTGTTTACGTGTACTGATTGGTTGGAGGGGTTTGAATGTCTCGCCTCGGATTGGACAGAAAAGGGTTACGCTTGAGTTATTTTTTAATTAGTCGAGTGGGTTTTGGGATGTTAATAATTAAGAAGTAATGGAGAACATGCATTTTGTATTAGGATGTCACTATATTATGCAGGGAGTGACGCCATCTCGAGATTTGAAGTTGGTGCCAAAGAGTTCTATAATCTGAACCTACCAACCGCACCATGGACCAACACGGATACAATATAGGGTGGAATGTGGGACCCGATGGCCGAGTGGTTTGGATCGCAGGCCATAACGCTAGCAGTCAGCGTGCTGTAACGGGTTCGATTTTCGCCTTTGCCCTGGGTGTATTTCCTTTCCCCTAGTATCAAAATTATTAATTAACTAGCACTTATTATGCTTAACTACCACTCTATTCGGGCTCCATAGTGAGCCATGGCTGCCGATGGCAGCTCAGTGCGAGTAGTCGTTCCTCTCTTTCCTACTACAGAACTCTTTGGTTGGTGCCTACTCAGGGGTCGGCTCGTCACTTGACTGTAGTGTTAAATTACGACTCCCGTCACCAATAACCATCGTGTAGCTCTAGTGCGACTATAATTCAACCTAAGCTTACAGATAAAAAGTTTCGAGCATTTTATTATTGTTAAAATTCCAAATTACTTAATTTCAACAATTAAAAAAAAACTGCGGTTTCACCGTATTATAAGTAGCGATATATATTAAAGAATTTTTGGTACTATAAAAAAAGTCAAACAGTTAAGTAAACAGTTAATGAAAAAATAGCAACAATTTTTTTGTTCCATTGATCTCCTCTGTATAACTACTTTTGGCGTAACTTATTTTATTCATAAATTTGTTAAATGAAGTTCACAATGTTCAGAAAAAAAGTTTAAAACGTTAAAGCTTTATTGCAGATTTGCACATATGAATGAAGTTAACTGCAAATAAGCAACTAGTTTGCGTGTATCGAAAATTCAATAAAAACCTTATTTGTTGAATTCCTTACCTTTTATATTCTGAAATTATAATCATATTATTACTAACAAAACCGCCACTTAAATTAATCAAATCATGTAAAAAAAAATGTTTTTTAACAGTCTGAGGTAATTAGGTTGAAGAGTAATCTTGTTTCCACTGGTAATGCCTGCATTGATTAAAATTTTAGCTAAAAATTTAATTTCTATAAATTGTCTTCAATTTTATTTCTATAGTGGATTATTATGAATGAACTCGAAACATAAAATTTTAAAATTTTGTTAAGTTATAAAGCTTACAAATTAAAAAAAATGTATTATTGAAAAATCTGGCAGTCAGGAAACGAGTTTTTAAGTCTATCCTTCAAAGTGGTAAAGCTGATGATGATCCTTAGAGAAACAATATGGGAATTTAATCATTTTGTTTATCCTGTTAAAAAAAAAAAAAAAAAAAAAACTTAAACCCTCTGGCTACTAACAGGACTAATTTTTCAAAAAAAAAAAAATGTTCCCAAATACTAAATTATGGCTTATTTGGGACTTATTTTGTCCGTATGAATAACAAACGAGACAAAAAAAAAATCATATTTTTTAATTCGTAGTCAAAGCGTTAAAGGTGAAAAAGTAACGTTATTTATTCAATAAGAACAAATTTACTTATGTATACACCAAAACACACCTTAAGTTTGCAGCATTAAAGTGTTCTACGCGGAGGAAACGCGCGTAAACAAACGGAATTTTGCCTCTCTGATTGGTCGCTCCCACGCGATACGTTCGCCCTGATATTCGCTCGCCCTGTTTCGTCAAAATCAAAGGAAAAAATAATTAATATTACACTCTAACTAAAGCAAAAACAAATAAAAAAAATGTCTTGAAATAACGAATAAAGTGATTTATTGAATGTGAAAAACCTTTTTTTTATTCGATTTTCGCACTCGGAAATTACAACTATTTTCCCCTTTTTTCTGTAGAACATTTTTATACTGCATACTTAAACTGTAAGGTATAGTTTTATACATATTATTAAATCTAAAAAACCACAAACACTGACCAAAAACCTTCTTCCACCAGGTGATTGGGCCCGCGCCATGCCCTCCCGCCACGCGCGTGCGCAGTCGCGCCCAGCTCTCGGTGCGGCTCCCGGTCGCCAGCAGAAGCTCTCTGGCGCTGTCAGAGGCAACAACGCGCCAAGCGCCGCTCCCGACAACAAAGCTCTCAGAGTCGCCATGGAATACTACTATGCCATAGTCGCCACTGTCAGCGGGCTCTCGGTGCTACTGTACTGGAACACCCTGGTTGCAGATTTCGCCTACGATGACAGGTAAGGTTTTTTTTGTGTGAAGAGTTTGGTTTCGGTATGCATGCCGATTGGAGTGCGGTAGGGGACGGCTTAAGGGGGAGGCTGGTGGTCGATCGATGGGACGGTCCTGTCCCGAAGTAGGCTTAATGAGGGTTTGTTTTTGGTTAATTTGTGGGTGATAATGAGTGGAAATAAATGTAGAGTTTAGTCAGAAGTTGTTGTGATATAGATGGGAAGAATAAAGATTTTTTTTTGTACAGAAGATATTTGTAATGTTTCTTCGTTTGATCCATAGAATGAATCTTCATTTGGAATTGTAAAATATTAAGTGAAAAATAAACTTTTAACTATATTGATTAATTCAAGTAAATAGTATTTTTTCTTCAGGTATCTTTATAATCAACTGTGGGATAAATAGAAAAGGAATCGCTTTGAATTGTAAATGTTAGTTTGAAGATGGGAAAAATAAACATTTATTTATAAAATCAAGTGGCAAAGTAAACTTTTAGTTATGGTGATTAAGTCAAGTAAATAGTTTTCTTTTTCATCATGTATCTTTAAAATCAGTTGTGGGATAAATAGAAATTCAGTGTTAAACAATACTTTCCGGATATTTTTAATGTAAATATCAATTGGTAGATGGGGATAGTAAACATTTATTTACAGATTCAAGTGGCAAAATAAAGTTTTAATTATAGTGAATAAGTCAAGTAAATAGTTTTCTTTTCTTCAGGTATCTTTATAATCATCTGTGGGATAAATAGAAATTCAGTGTTAAACATTACTTTCCGGATATTTTTAATGTAAATATCAATTGGTAGATGGGGATAGTAAACATTTATTTACAGATTCAAGTGGCAAAATAAAGTTTTAATTATAGTGAATAAGTCAAGTAAATAGTTTTCTTTTCTTCAGGTATCTTTATAATCATCTGTGGGATAAATAGAAATTCAGTGTTAAACATTACTTTCCAAATCATTTTGAATTGTAAATGTCAATTGGTAGATGGGAAAAATAAACGTTTTGTTACCAATTTTAAATACAAATCATAGAGTTATGATGGTGGAATTTTGAACACATTAGTTCCCGAGCCATCCTTCTTGTTTACATAGTTAGAATTTGATCTACCTAAAAGTAAACAAACTAGTTTTGTAACGTTTTCCCACAAAATATAGAGAAAGATTTTTTTTAAAAATGTCTGCAAAAGTTTTGATTATGTTGCATACAATACTGTGAGAAAACACTGATTTTATATTTTAAATTAAAATGGTTTTATCTGATATCTTTTTTTACGTACGAAAGTAAGTTTTTTTAAATTTTACAGTGGGTTTTATTAAGAAAAAAGTTTGGAAATTACTTATTTGGAATTACATATGTAGAAAAAGTTTCATAATTAGCTTTCTCATGTGATTAGGTTGTTATTATTATATAGTATATCATAATTAAATTATCTGTTTACTGATGTCACTAACAATTTTGCTGGAAGACTATATTAAATTTTACTACCATAGAAAAAATTACACATTTAGCACTTTTTCTTTTAAATATTTTAGCATTTTGTTATCACTTAGTATAATTATTTTGTATAATATAACTGTAACTGATAGTTTTAGTTAATTAATTGTAATTATTACATAATATAAAATAAAATGATTGCACAGTATTTTATAACTAAGATACAATTATATTTATTTAACTTGTATATTTAATATAAGTAAGATAATAAGTATATAAGTAAGATCATTTAATTTGACACAATCATTACATATAGTAACATAAAAACTGAAACAGTTTTGTTAGCTCCTTATTAATTTTATCGATATTCTTCAATAATGCATGCATTGTAATGAAGTGCCTTCGTGAAACTCTCTCTACTTTTACGATATTTAGTAATATTCAAATAATAAATACACATGTATTTTGTTATATGTAGTATGAATATATAAAATGCTAAAAATATATCTTTCTTTGATAGAAATAGCCTTTAGTTCGCTCAGTGTAAGAATGATATAAGAGGAATTGCGTGTGTTTTATAACAAGTTGTAAGTCAAGCAGAATTGTGCCATTCTTTAAATCTTATATTTTAGAATCAAATACTTTGGCTTTAGCTCGCTGAGTGTAAGAATGATCTTAGAGCAATTATGTGTGTTTTATAACAAACTAAATCAAGCAGAATTATACCATACATTGAAATCTTACTTTTAAGAATAAAATGCACTTAGATGTGGCTTAGTAGTTTTTACGAATTTATCGCGTTAATAGATTCTAATATCCATCTTTTTATTCACATCCTCATACCCACAAAATAAAAGTTTATTATCAATGAATATTAATTTATATAATATATGTGTGCTACTCTTAATAACTCTTTTTAAAAATGATTCTAAAATAACTCTTATTTCATAGAGATTTTCTGTAATTGTACAATCTTTAAACATATAACACAGTCTTTCCAATTTTAAAAAAATCAACGTTTTAAAAGTTAGAGTGAAAAGGGAATTTAAAATTGTTGTTATTTCTCTGTTCTGTAAAAAAATATTGAATATTCCTAAATACTTATAACTCACGCCAAATTCAAATTTATTGGTAATAGTAGTCAGCATATCTTAACATTTAAGCTAATTAAGAAATCTGTGAATATTACTAACGAACTATAGATAGATTTGCAAAAGCAAGTTTAGCATATAGTATTTTTCTAATTAAATAATTTTGTATTAGTTTTTTAGTAATTTTTTGTATTTGCAGTTATTCAGTAATTGTGCATATTAGCGTTTGGGTAACATGTATTTTCAACTTATTTTGAGCAGTAAAACTTTGGATTCTCTGTTTTGGAAAGTGTTTAAATTTCTTTTAATAAAAGTAATAGGTAATTTAAATAGTATTACGAACCATGTATGTTGTGCGCTAATATTTTCCCTTAAAATTAAAGCTAGTGTTTTTTTAAAAGCCATTTTTTGATTGAAATTTTATTCTTTAAATTACTTTATAAAAGAAAATATGTGGTTTCCGAAATACTTCATGCACTTCGATTTGAAGGCAGAGGTGTGTTATTCGGATTAAAGCAGTAAAATTTCAAAGAAATGTTAAATTGAAAATTTTCATATTTCTTTTATATATAATTGTGACGAAATTCTGGATATACAATTATTTCCAAATAACAAAATTACGATAAATATATTTTTGAAGTTAGGTTATGTGTTACGTTTCAAGATAATAAGAGTTTGAAAGTACCTAATTTAAAACAAAAAAAGTGAGAGATTTGAAACATTTTGCAAAATTTTGATGTTTGACTTATGGCGTTTATATATTGTTTTCTTTTATTATTAAAAATTGTACATAAATAAATTTTTTGTCCAATTGTTATTTATATCATACCAAATCCTTCAAAGTAGTATAATATAATAACAATATGGATTTCTTTCTTGCATAATCCAACGTTAATTAATAATCCAACTTTACTTGATTTATAAAAGTGGTTAAAATTGTTCGTGATTTTTTTTAATATTCCGAATCTTTCATGATAGCTATTGTTTAAAGAAACGTGTGATTTTCTGAGTAAATTTAACAATCAACAAAGACAGTTTCAAGAAGGCAATTTGATTTGTTTAGAAGAATCTTAAATTAATAAAATTTAGGAGAATCTTGAATTCATAACATTATGAATTTATTTTTTGCATAATTCAACATTAATACTGTAACATTTGCACACTGACGTAATCTTGGATCTTATTACTCTCAAAATTTTATGTATGTTACTTGATTTAAAAAATCGGTTAAACTTGTTCGTGATTTTTTTTTTTAATATTCCAAATCTTTCATGATAACTATTGTTTAAAGAAGAAACGTGTAATTTTCTGTGTAACTTTCACAATCAACAGAAACAGTTTCAAGAAGGCAATTTGATTTGTTTAAAAGATTCTGCTTTTGATAATCTATTCTTTAAAATAATTAGCTATCGTATCAACATCAACAATTGATGCAGGAAAACTACTTTACATGAGATTATTAGAAAATATTTTTTTTAAATAAATAGCTTATGAAAATAATATTTCCCGAAAAGTTGTTTTTAGAATAATTTTCTAAATTTTATTCCATAAATATTTATGTGTACTTTTCTAGTTATATAAAATTTTGATGTGTTATATTTAGTTTTTAATGAATATTTTGTTTCCTCTGATGTTAAAAAAATTAATTTTCAACGAATTGATATATTTTTTGTTATAAAATAGGTAATGACTTCTTGAAATGTGTTGAATGTTTAAAAACTGGGATATACTAAAAGGATATTTTAATGTATGTTTTATTTGACAAGATTATGTTATATTTGCAATAATGTATAAATAACAAACTAGTTTCTAAAAAAGTGATGCATTTTGTTAAAAAATACTTTTAAATTGAATTCTGTATTGGAAAATTTAAATACATACGCAATCATTTTCTTTCTTAAGATTTTGATTAACTTTTGTTTTTTTATTTCATTTTGTTTACTATTGAAAATCTGAATAATAAATGGCACTATCCTGTTTCATCATATGGCTTTTCGCTAAATCCCTATAATTTATTATATATTTAAAATCATTTCTTGGAAATACAATGACAAATCATAACTTATCTTTGTTTAACAACATACTAGAACATACTAGTTCAATGAATTCCAAGTTTTATAATTTGTTTATAAATTTTGAACTCAAATTCTCAGCTGCAAACATAATATGAAAATACCATTATTAGTTAATCAAGTCCCGTATGTTTCAATTAATTTTACTCTTTACTCTTCACTCTATTATTTCAGTCTGGTATATGTTATGCGACAGAAAAGTAAAAAATCAATCCCTAGTTTGACTTAAGGATTGTATGTTAATGCGTTTTTAATGACAATGCCTGTGATTTTGTTTGGTTAATGACTTTACCTATACACAAAAACAAAATTGCAAAAAGATGCTTAGAAACTGCAATATGTTACATCTCGAAATCGAATTAAAATCAACAATAATTACTTTTTCAGTTTCAGTCCGAATTCCCGTTTCTTTTTACTGTCAATTATATCTAAATCAGTTTTTAATTTCTAGATCCTTTTATAATGGCCATAATTCGACTTTTTACATTTTCAGGAAGCTTTGCAATAATTACCTTTTCTTTACTTTGTTTTGCATTGTTTCGTATAATAATTGTTTTGTAAAACTCACTTTTTTCCGGTCTTGATTGGAAATGCATTAAAGCAACGCATCGTGGAAAATAACTTTGGTGACTTGTAATAACAAATGACTTTTTAATAGCCCTGAGTCTTATTATTCTTATATTTCATGACATATGTTCTTTTATTCCTAGGTATAATTTCCGAATTTGCCGGAAATTGATGGGACTCGTTTTACTTTTTACTGGTCATTTCATAGGTTGATGATGATATATTACACTTATTTTTGGCACAAAAGTTTTTCTTTGACCAACCAAGAATCTTCGTCTATAGTGATGGCAGACAGTTTATTTCTTTGTCGAATTTTACAAAGCAAAATTACGAATTTCACTCACTTGTGACGGTGACAAATTCTCTTTGTTCTTGTCCCCGAATTATTATTTGTTCGAAAACCTAATACAGGGTTCCCACGGGTCCTTGAAAGTCCTTAAGAAGTCCAGTCCTTGATTTTTATTTTCATTTTCAAGGACCCTTTATACTCCTTGATTTCTATAAAAAATTGTTGAAAAGTCCTTGATTTTGAAATAAAATCGTTGAAAAGTCCTTGATTTTCTTAGTTCGCGACCTTCAAATTTTAAGAAGTCATTTCTTAAAATATTTGTAAAGTCGGCTCTAAGACGCACATAGCACTTCGGCATTTGGTAAAAAACGTTGCTTGTATATAAACACTTATATTTTTGCCAAATACTTCTGTGTTATCCTCTGATATAGTTTTACCATAACACCTGGCTTCGGCGGTATTTCGAACGCTATTTTAATTTAATGCTTGGTCGATTCAATAGGTATAATAGTCAACACATTATGATTAAGGGTCCTTGAAAAAAAATTTTGGGAGTCCTTGAAAAGTCCTTAAAAACTCATTGATTTTTATTTTGAAATAAGAGTGGGAACCCTGTCATAGCTGAGGGATTGTCATGTAGATGATAGAGAGGATGCATTAGTTTTGAAATTCCAACTTCCGTGAAAGTATGGCTTTGTCCCGTAAGATTTTTTCTCACCAGGTATGAGAATCGTCATAACCACAGAGTAAAACAAATTTGAAAAGAAATAATCACGAGATTGTTAAATAATTAAATAACAAAGTTTAAAAATATTGTCGCCATATTCTGAATATTTTGGGGCATTTTAAAACTTAAAGTTTAAAAATTAAATACACTCTCAGAAGTAACACTTTCATTTTTGACGATTCATGAATCCTCAAGCTTCAATTCGTTAATTTTGAGGATTGTTTCGTCAAACTGTCACGTGACTTTTCAGTAAACGATAATCCTCACTTTTACGATCGTGATTTGATGATTCTGTATCTTGATTTTGAGGAAACTGAATCTCATTGTTGTACTCACATGCTCAAAAATGACGAAATACCTATTTCTTTGGATTAGACGACATTCAAATCCTCATAAAAATGACGATTCAAGTTTCCTCACTTTGAGGAAACGAAAACTCGAAGCATTTGCCAGTAACGGAATCGTCAAAATTGAGGAAAATTTCGTCATTTTTGAGCATTCATTTTTTAGAGTGTAAGCAGATAATTTTCTTTCAGACGTGTTTAATTTTCTATGGTATAGCAATTCCAATACTTGGTGATAAAATGCATAGATGACTAAGGAATACAATTGCAGACATTAGAATTTCAAAAATGATACATTAGCAACGTATGGGACTGTGTAGAGCATACGGAAGGAAGAATGCGAATGAAAAGCTGCAGAGTAGTTTCCTGCAGACAGACTAAATAATGTTAAAGAAAACACTGTTTTAGAATCACCCCCTTCTAAAACTTGTAGACAAGACAAAATCTCTATCTTCGACCACATCGCAATATTCTTTCATTACTTTACACTCTTAAAACGAACGAGCGATTTTAACTCAGTCTGAGTTAATATTCATTCCTTGCCAGTGTCGAAAATGCACTTCTCCAACTGGAGTGGATTTCACTCTTTTGTTTTAAGAGTGTATACTTCATATTAATTAATGGAAATTCTGTGCACTTTGCCCCTTGTATTTTGTATTTAGTTAGCAGCCAATTTACATACCACGAATCCCACAACCAAAGAAACTACGACATACGAGACGTACTTTACCACCATATAAAAAAACCACCCCACTCGTTGAAACATCGGAAAGCAATAACCCAATGGTGTACTTCCACTACGGACCACTGACTTTGGCCAAGCTTGAGTGTTTGATTTCCATTTCCACACACTGCAGATCTCCAATGTTATTATTTTGCTTCCATTTATTTTTTTGCGGATTTAATGGGATCTTGATTCGAAGATCTTCTTGTTTACGCCAATTCTGGCGTGTTTGGCTTTTTACCAGACATGTTTTTCCGCCAACCTGTCCGTTTGCCTTCGGTCGGTAATGAGGCGGTGCCTATCTTTGGGTTGTTTGGACTTCGCCGGAGATTTACCTTTTTAGATGTTTGCTTGTGCTTGGGTTTCTTGCTATTCTCTTTCTTTGCTTGAGGGGCTGGGGAGCCCAGTCGGTTAAGCACTCGCTTAGCATGCGGAAGGTCCCAGGTTCGGGTCCGGGCATCGCCAAAATAGCTGCCGACCTATAAACGGCCCGTGCAGCCAAAAATGTCCGACGAATAATACCCCGTGTAAGGGAGTGCACGTTAAATATCCTTCAAAGTCCTAACGCTGCGTACGATGTCGCCCTTAACGGTTGCGTTGGGTGCCTATTCAGGTGTGGCTCGTCACCTGACTGTGGTTCTAAAATACGACGCCCGTCGCCAATAGCCCTCGTGTAGCTCTAGTGCGACGATAATTCAAACCAAACCAAACCAATTTCTTGCTATTCTTTTCTTTGCTTTGGTATTATACAGGGTGAGGCAAATAAAATCGGCCCTGGATAGGGTAGAGATAGGAATACGTTGAAATGCTTGGCGAGAAAAGCTCTTGAAGCCGTCTGAAACCTGTTTTTGCATTGGTTGGATCGGAATAGCTGCACGTTAGAGCTACTCATTGACTAGTGGCGAAATCAGATCTTAGTTCGTATTGTATGAAGACGTCCCATAATGCAAATTTTGTGTCTTGCAATCAATTTAGAATGTTTTGGTTCAATTCTCAAGGATAAATAACGATCGAAATAATTACTAGTGGGATTTTTTTTTAATCAGCTCTACAAACCTTGTTTTGATTTCATTTCAACTAGCTTTTCAAACCATATAGCTTAGTTGCCGGCAAATAATTCGCCAAGCGTTTGTTTGGGCTTAATATTGAAGCGATCAACAGATTCAGTTAGCAAGCCTGTTTTTGTATTGGTTTTTGACTTGGCAACATTTCTATCGTATTCTTATCTCCACGTTGGGGCCGCTTTTCTTTGCTTTGGTATTATTCTATATCCAGATAATTGAAAATTGCGTTTTACTTCTTTTTTGTTTTTCAATGATGAGGGGAAATGAAAGCTCCTTTAAGTAAACATGGGTGTGAGTTTACGGTTTCTTTCATTCCCTTTATTTCGTTGATCCGTGAAATCATTTTCAACTTCGAAGAAATCCTTTGGATTCGTCTTAGTTTGGAGTTTATTTTGATGTTTTTCAGAAGACCGAGTAATAAAACAGCTACTTTTGTAGTCATATTATTTGAACCAAGAAAGTTTGTTTAAACAGATGTCTTGGTGGCGTTTCAAATTACTCAAAATGAAGAAAAGGTATTTTTCATCATTTGAAACATGTCGGAATTTCACCCTTTTTCATGATGTCGCCTGTAAAGGCTTTTTTTTTGTACAAATGGTGTTTGGACGACGTTCATGTTATCTAGTAGTCTACTAGCTAATTTGCCCTGTTATTTGGCAGCTCAAAAAAACATTTTTTTTACTCAATTATTGCCTTCTGTAAACCTTGTTGGGGAAATGAAAGCTGAAGTAAACGTGGGTGCTAGTTAGTTTTCTTGTTGTTGTTTTCTTTGTTTTTGCTTCAGTTAGAGTGTAATATTAATTATTTTTTCCTCGATTTTGACGTAACAGGGCGAACGAATATCAGGGCGGACGTTATCGCGTAGGAGCGACCAATCAGAGGGGCAGAATTCCGTTTATTTTCTTTAAGTTTTAGTAGTTTGTTTAGTAGTAAGTAGTAGTTTGCTTTCTTTCATTCCCTTTATTTCGTTGATCCGCGAAAAGATTTTCAACTTCGGAGAAAACCTTTAGATTCGTCCTAGTTTGGAGTTTATTTTGATGTTTTGCAATAGCCCAAGGAATGAAACAGCAACGTCCGTACTCATATTTTTTATTCCAAGAACCTTTGTTCAAACAGATGTCTTATTAATGTCTTAATTTCTTCAAAACGGCGAACAGATCTTTACCTTGATTGAAAACATCTAGGAATTTAACTTAACCCTCGTTCATGATGCTGAAGGTAAAGCTTTTGTTGTGTATAAAGGATGTTTGGACAACGTCATGTTATCTAATAGTCTATTAGCTTATATACCCTGTTATTTGGCAGTTTTAAAAAGATTTTTTTACTCTACCATTGTCTTCTGTAAAACTTCTTGCAATATCATGATTTTTGGTCATCCAGATGAATTTTCACAACGTCATGCTATTTGGAACTAGGTCAAACTTATCTATAAGTTTGACCAAGTTAAATTGTAAGAGTTATCTATAACTCTGAGGGGACGGGGAGGGAGGGGTATGCGACAACGTGACGAATCGTGAAATGGAGGGGGGGGGGGGGGTAATCGCTTGCGTGACGTAACGATTCAAAACTTCCAATTTTGCAAGGAATATCTGTTTTTTATAAGAACGATTTTTAGAAAGAAATCTGAATTTTTTTTTATCATAAGATCATCATAAAAAACACTTAAACAAAGGAAAATATTAAAATAAACTTAAAAAAAAAGGGTGTGTGTGTGACAAACGTGACCTAATTTTAGGGGGAGGGGTTCGACCAAACGTGACGCAGCGTGACATTGGGGGAGGGAGGGGTCAAAAAAGTCAAAATTTTGCGTGACGTAATTTATGTACGTTCTCTGACCACATTTTGTATCGGAATACCCAATCAATGAAACTAAATTACGTTTTCTAACAAAAGATACCCAAGAAAATCACACAAATCGAATCTTTTGCTGAAATAAATCTTCGTAAAAAAAACATCGAATCCCCAAGATCGTCTGCTACTGCCAGCAGCGGAAGCAATTCCTCCTCTCTACTCTGCTCGATCTTTCCGTTTCGCTGGTCGGCATGTTTAATTCAAAGAACATTTAGAACTCCTAAGAAGATGGAACAACACTTGTTGCGCTTCCAACTTGGCCAATTAATCATGGATACACGGCTACAGTGATAATAGTCACTGATTTATTCATTTGCGTATCTATTTCACAAAGAACACCCCTGGATTCTATGTTATACAAGTTAGAAAACATACTACCTCATCTAACATAGATTTTATATATGCTTGTCTGTGAGGGCTATTAATACGTATAGTATTTATTAGGAGTGCATGTTTATGGGTTAGGGTATGGCTTTGTATTGTGTGAATGTTTTGTGATTTATGTAGCGGAAATTGATTTTAGTAACTCTAATATTCTTTATGTAATGACAGTTGGCAATGTTCCTTTCCCTTCAATGTAAGGATTTATTGCTTCTGTGCTTGGGCTAGCGTGATTTCTAGTTAACATTGCAGAAAGAAATAGGTTCTTTCCAGGGACCAACTTTCGCATTTTAAATTTGTACAAATTTCAACAAGAAAGCTTTAACAATTGTTTTAAATGTACGCTTATGAGCATTGATATGCGACATATTTTTTGAGCATGCAGATAGGTCTCCTTTAGAGTTTAAAAGTTCCTCGATATTTACTTCAATAGATATATATTTTTACCAAAAATAAATCGTGTATGCCAAACTATTTTCTCCAAACCTCAAGATCACTACGTCGCAACGTTAAAAAACACAATAATGTCGACTTATAAAAAATTCGTCATGCGTCTGTCCCTGAGTAAAGAGTTACTAAAAAAATATTTAAAAAAATGAAGTTCTATCGATGCTTGCTGTTGCGATACTTGAGGTTCTATTCTATATTTTTCTTTCTTCAGCAGGCATCTGTGAAATTGGACTGGTTCCATCGACTGATGTCGTCTTCCCAAACAAAGCTAATGGTTATTCTTGGGAAAATGGTCGCCTGAGTTAGATTTTTGGCGTTGTTAAAGAAGCGATACACTCTGAAAAATGAATACTCAAAAACGACGAAATTTTCCTTAATTTTGACGATCCGTTTACTGGCAAATGCTCCGAGTTTTTCTTTCCTCAAAGTGAGGAAATTCGATTCGTCATTTTTATGAGGATTCGAATTCCGTCTAATCTAAAGAAATATTTCGTCATTTTTGAGCATATGAGTACAGTAATGAGATTCAGTTTCCTCAAAATCAAGATACAGAATCGTCAAATCAAGATCGCTGAAGTGAGGATTCGCGTTTACTCAAAAGTCACGTGATAGTCTGACGAAATAATCCTCAAAATTAACGAAATGAGGCTTGAGGATTAATGAATCGTCAAAAATGAAAGTGTTATTTCTGAGAGTGTATGGGGCTGATTTTTGAATTTGAATCTTCTTTCTTGGTCATTTAATTCCATAAAAATGTCTGTTTAATGATTGAGTAAAGAGGTTTCCATCGTTAACCATTGCGCACAATGATATTGTAATAAGAGTTTTGGCCTTATTCACGAATTTCGAAAAATGAATAGTTTGCCAATATTGATATCAGCTGTTAGAAAACTGTGTAGCTTTCTAGTTACAGCAAATGGATGATTTTGTTATTCGTGATAATAATTAACTTTTAGTCCAATGCAACCTTCGACCCATTAGAAAATTTTTACACAAGCTTTGCGCTCTGAAAAAAAAATCTTTACTGATGATATTTTTTAATTTTTGTGAGTGGCTTTTCTAATAAGAGGGAAATAATACATTGATATTATTTATTTACCCAGACACACAGTATTACAAAATCAATTTTAATAAGCTAAATCTTCAGCATTAACCCTCCGGTGAATACTGTTGCCGTTTGATAACATTAAATTTAATCTTTAAAATATTGTTGATGTTCGGCAACTTTATCAATTTACCATCTATTAAGGGCCCTCACTCGCCCTCGATTTCGAGCGTGGCTTCTTCACTTTACTTCACCTAACTGATAAGGGGGGGACGAATCCGACTTTCCTAGACTTTCCTTTTGGGAGTTCTTTGGCGAGCTTACTGGTTAGTGAAAACTAGCAACCCTAGGGGGGCGGGAGAACAACCTAGTGTTGGGGGGGGGGGGGTTGGTGACAGTCGTAATTGATGGACGCGGACGGTTCCTTGAAAATGGCCCTTTAGGGGTGTTGCTGTGTCCCTCTTTTCATTGCCCCCCCCCCCCCCCCCAGTCCAACCAGACGAAGAAATGTCTACATCATATGGTTTTTCGATGATTTTATTAGTTGTGAAGATTTTGTGGTTGCACGATATAGAAAAAAAAATGTTCTGCATCAAATTCTTTTACAATTGCACTTCTATGATGCATAACTAATATTACTACTGTTAATTGTAACTAATATTTTTAAAGATTAGCAAAAAAATATTTAGATTGGAAGTATATAAGAAGAAAAGCTAGTACCATATATCAACGGAGTGAATTAAGACCAATTTTAAATAAATTAAAAAAAAAGACAAATTATTCTAAAAATATGAATTGCATGGCCTAATTCCACAATTGATTTAAAATTAAAATATATATCTATAAATATAGCAAACTATTGTTTCAATTTCTCTTTTAAATCTAGGGCGAATTGCGTCAATGATTGGAAAATCTAAAAGCTTTTAAATAAAATTTCTAAATTGAAGAGCTTAGTGGAAGAACGCGCAAAGTGACAAAAAGGTGAAAAAGAGATAAAATGAGCTTCAAAGCTTTTAGTTTGCAACTTCTCTCTCATTCGCAAAATCATAGTTTTTTCTGCATGATATATTCGTATGGTTCGTCAAAATGCTTGGTGGCTTTTGGCTTAACCGTAATTTACGTAATAACACGAAATTTACAATTTGGCAGTCGTTTAGTGGAAGTGGAAGAACGAGATAAGTGACATTTTTTAGGTAATTTTGGTCCATAATTGTTTCATAATTCTTGTACTAAATTTCCGATTTTCAAAATTCTTTTTTTATTTAGAAGATAGGACTTCATAGATCTCTTATTTAATACGTTTGCCTGTCCGTCCATCATTTTGTTCGTCCGTCCATATCCCTTTCAATATCCGATCCAAAGTGCCTGAATTTGGAAATTATTATTTTTTTTGTTCGAAAGTAAAAAATTAGATGACTACAATGTATAGTGTTTGGCCACCTGTCTGTACGTCTGTTATTTTGTTTCTATCCGTACGTCCTACTACCCCCCCCCCCCCCCAGTTTCCTTTGTACCCTTCCAATTTTTAAAGTTGTTATAAACTTTCATTTACTTAGAATAAAATATATATATGGTAATGAAACTATTTGTGCCTTCTACACGTTTTTGAGGGTGCTCATACTAAAAAAATGGGTTTTTTTTGCATTGATCTGTCTGTCTGACTGAAACTACTTTACAATTCGAAATAAAAGAGCTACAGACTTCAAATTTAGTGCACGGGTTCCAAGTTCCTGTTGGACGTCATAATAAGGTTTTCGAGAAAATTGCGCATGCGCAAGTAGAAGCTAGGGATGCATTGAATACCAAATTTGGCCGAATACCGAATGACGAATATTCGGCCAAAGTCTTAGCCGAATATTCGGCCGAATACCGAATATTCAGCCTACCTAAACCAATTATTATTTTTTTGTGAGATCTAAGTAAGTTGTATTTATTATTTTATTATTCATCAATTTTAATTTCACATTGTGTGTATAAGTATATATACAATCACACAATAGTTTTAATACAATGCAGCCATTAAATTTTTAGTTAAAGCATCACACAATAAAGTAGTACTCGTTTGTTATTAAAACAAGCCTTTTAGAAAGTGTAAACTGGTAAAATCACAATACGAAATCAGAAGTATGAAAACAAAAACAGAAGTAGGTGGATCCGATGTAGAATGAAAATTAGAAAAAATAAAACCGCGTCTTACAATATTATTATACAATTACAAAATTAATTTTGTGCATTTTTTAGTGAACAAAATTACAATTGTGATAGATACAGCAATTATTGTTTATTTAATACAACATGAATAGAGTTTAGTTTAACATTATAAATAAAAATAGCAAAAACTTAAGTATTTGAGTCTATGAAAAAAGAAAACAAGTCCTGTTTGGGAATTTTTCGATGTTTCAGAAGATGATAACCTGAAGAAATTTGAAAAAAAAAAATTCCACTATTCGGCCAAACCGAATATTCGGCTAGAGTGGCCGAATACCGAATATTAGTAACCGATTATTCGGTGCAATAGATACAGACTTCAAATTTGATATTTGGTTCCATGTACTAGTCGGACGTCAAAATAAAGTTTTCTATATTTTGCATTTGCAAGGAGTAGCTGCCATAGAACTTTGTAGGTTTGATTCTAATAATTCTAATAAATTTGTGGAAAATGAATACACTATTACTAAAAATTTACAAACTTAATTTTTTTGAGTTTTTGATCATAAATTCAAAAATAATTTGAATATGACGTTTATTTTCTCTATAAATGTTTAACATAATGTCTGAAATGTAACCTATAAAATAATAAGTGATAGCAATAAATTTAGAGAAAATGGATCATTTTTATTAAAAATTCACAAATTTAACCTTTTTGAGTTTTTGATCATAAAATCGAAAATAATTTTAATATGACTATTAATTTCACTAAATATGTTCTGCGTAATGTCTAAAACATACCGTAAAAAATTGTAAACGATTCGGATAATATCAGATGAGATACCGATTTTTGTCCAAAAACACCCATTTTTACCGCACTGTGTGGCGTCTGTAATTAAGATGAAACATAAATAGATTAATTTTGAATCGTTTAAAAGGTACAACAATGTTTCATTCCTTTTCCGTTTCTTAGTATTTTCCAAGATTAAGAAAACGCTACCGGATGTACTCCTTTAGGCACGCGGAAAAATATTCTACAATAGCTTAATTAATGTTGCCAGAAAAAAATATCCAAAATTAAATTTTTATGGAGAAAAAACTTTTTGTAAATGCCGTAGATAACAGAAAAAAAATCCAAAATTAATTATTTATGAAGAAAAGACTTCTTGTAAATGCCGTCGATGACAAAAAAGCCGTCTTTACTCAAATCGAAAGAAAATTACCAGTCCCTTTTACACACTAGGATTCAGAAAATCAACACCGTTTTCGAAGCTGGTCCAAAAATAGTAAACGAAAACATCTGTTATCTCACTTTCTAGTAATCTATACCCCTCCCATTTTCTTACCCCACAAACGTCTCCTATTACCCCCCGCCTAAGCAGAACGACTACATTTGGCTGTATCTCCCTTTTTTTTCTAATCACGATAGCCAACATCGCCAAACCGCTGGGAGGGGGGGGATTTGTAAAAGATTCTTCTTTTAGCGAGAACTGCTCGTAAACTAATTAAAATTATGTTCCCAAATTTTAAAGGAGGATTTAACACGATCCTATCTTACAAGGGAAGAAATTACTGTGTTTTCGGACGGTAATTTTCAAAATTGTGGCCCCCCCAAAAATTTTAATTTTTAGACAATTTTGATTATTTTTAATTAAAAATCTAATGATCAAATTTGTTTAATATTTTTTCCTATGTTAAGTGAAATTGTTTTGCATATGAAAAAAATTACTTTGAGAAATTGAGCTTTTTTTAACTGGTGATATTCTAGCTATAAAAAACGTCGTTTTTAAAGTTTAAAACCCTATATATCTCTTAAAAATGAAATTTTAAAGCCCAAATTTTGAAATTGTATTATTTTCAAAGTTAGGCATCGAATAGTGTAATTCTTAAAACTTAAAGTGATGTTTCAATTTTTGAGATGAGGGCCCTTAAAAGAAATATTGATATTTTAGAATGACAAAGTTTAAATATTTTATTTCTGTATGGTCTGAGGGTCTCCAAACTCAAGTGCCCACATGTTAATCCAATGGAAAAAAAACTATTTTCTCTGCCACATTTCTCCGGCTGTATTGAATATTTTTGCAAGCTTTTTTTTAAATAATAAATGTAGATAACTTACAGATATCCCTATAATCTCACTTTTAAAAGTGCTTCGAATACTTTTTGTAAAATTATTTATTCAATCTTTTAAAAAATTTCGAACAAATCTCAAAAGGTTATACTACCTAAATTCTCAGCTCAATTTTAATTAAAAAAATTATTTTTTTAAATTTCAAATCAAAATTTTAAAATTTGTATTAATTTTTTTAGAAAAAAGTTCTTAGCTCAATTTTCTTAAGAAATTATTTTAAGAATTTAGGTATAAGTCTTTGTTTGTACATATTTGTACAATATAAAGTCATTTTCTTGGTCATTTCTTCAATTTTTACCTCAAAATTTGGCGCGCAAGCCTAATCCCAATGTTTTCAAATTCTGTAAATAGTTTTATGTTTGTTATCGTTTATTTTAGGTTTGGCTATAAAGTTTCTTAAATTTTCAAACTCGTTTTTTATAATAAATAAATCTTATAGAATTACAAATAAAAAATATTCTTATATATTGAGTATTTAAAAAATTACTTGAAGGAGCTAACTATGCTTCGTAGTACCTTCTTAGCACATTTTTAAGACTCCTATGACCCCTTAAAAAAGAAGCTATTAAAAGAGGCTCCATAGCCGGTCAAGCTACCAGAAATAATAGATAAATGCTTTGTCTGGTCATGAGATTTACTTTTTTCGTGCTTTGTGAACACGCCATTTTTTTTATTTAGCTAAAAAGGGAAAAAACAACTGGCTCTTTGATTGTTTTTAAATGTTGGAAATGTCAATTTAAAATAGTGTTTGTTTATAGTTATCAAGCAGGGTCGGTTTCGGGAAATGGGTTTAAAATGGGTCTCGTTAACTACGCATCGTGTAAATATTTTATAGAGTATGTTTTGTTTTACAACTGTTTTGGCAGTGTTGATATATTGGAGTTGAATGTAATTATACTGTAGGGTTGAAAGTAATTTCACATTTGATCGGCATATGAGAGTTATTTGAAACTTGTAAACTTGCAGTAGAAAGGGATAGCCTCTACTGCAAGTTTAGGTATCAAGGTAGAGGTATCAGACACTTATTTTTTATTAAAAAAAATGAAGTTGAACGAGGGTCTATGCGATATTAGAGTTCTTAAAAAAATATTATTTTTTTTATTTATTTGAACTTTTAAAAAAGTTTTTTTTAGTTCATTTTAAAGGCATTTTGCATTAAAAACAAATTAATCCGTTAACTACAAATGTGATCCGACCTTTATTTGCATTTATAGCACAAAAAAATATGTATTTTTAGAGTTTAAGGCGTGTCCCAAAGTAACTATTAACATAATTTTTTAAAAAATGTCTTTGAAAAACATACTTTTTAGCATGTATTTGTATGAAAAGTATGTTTAGATTATAAAAATATACGTGTAGGATTTTGCTTTGGGTCTTAAGATGGTAAACTTGCAGTAGAGAGGGAAAGACCAGGGAACAAGGATTTGTGTAGATAAAAAATTGCCCGACGAAAAATATTCCGTATATTAGTGCGCATTGAATATGCTCCATACCTGAGGTAGAGCAGGAAACAGGGATTTCTTATTTGAAAATATGGTACAAAAATGATTATCTGAAATTTTTTTAAAGTCATTTATCATTTGAAGAGTACACGGGAAGAACCGATTGGTTTATTAGGCGGACGCCCGCAATTGTCTGCTTGGCGGACATTGGCGGCAGAAAACCGGTTTCTCTCTTTCTTCTTCGCTTTGTCCAAGCGCCGGGATCGTCAATCGCCTAAATCTTGGTAGCTAGGAACTACAGCGATCATAGTTAAAGTATTAGAGTGGCATATCACGTGACCTACAACAATGGCTTTGTTGGGGCTCTTCTGGGAGCTCCTTGCGCGTCCCGTCGTTAGCATTAGAGGTCAAGTGATCTGCCACTCTATTAATTAAACTATGATCTCTGTGGTAGGAAATGGTTTCCTCACACAAGTTAAGGCGATCACTCGCTATCATCGCCAAAGTGGCCTGCTAAGGAAACTTCTCTACAAAATCAATCGGTTTTTCCCGTGTACTCTTCATTTCTGGAATTATTGTAAGTAGTATCCTGAAACAGAAGGCAAATACCATTGATTAGGAAAGGAGGACAGCAACAACAAAAGTAAAAATTTCTGGCGATTTGTTTAATTATAAAGACATCGAATGATTTCCTGAAGTTCGGACAAGCTAAATTCTGAAATAATACAACTCAGCGCAACAGGTGTTGGAAAGCCAAAGCTTGCTGCGTCCATTTCAGGTTACGAGACCAATTCCATGGAGTGGACTGTTGCATACTCTCAGGACAGTTAGTTGAACTGATGCGAAAATACCAACGTCCGATTGTTCAAATATCATTGTGCCACTGTAGCATTTCGAAATTTGGTTAAACTAAAGAATCGTGCCCGGATTTGGCGTCTTTCGAAAAATATCTCCAGGCCTAATGACAACAAGCCCTGCCGCTTGCTGAGACAACCAATGAATGACCGCAGTATGGAGAACGTGACATGATAAGAAACTTTCCCATTGCTAATTTCGCCATAGGTTGCCATAATACCATTAAGTCGTGTCTCCCGATTTGGCGTAATATATCCGGCCACGATTCTCTAGTTTTACCCAAAATTCATTAATTTGGTCTACGGTACTGACCACCACTCTTAAAAATCACTCACTATAGAAAAACAAAAGAAAAAAATCCGTTCACTCGGTGTCGGCTCGTCACTTTACGCGGTTCTAAATTAGGACGCCCGTCGCCAATAAACCCTCGCGTAACTCTACACTCTTAAAACAAAAGAGTGAAATCCACTCCAGTTGGAGAAGTGCATTTTCGACACTGGAAAAGAGTGAATATTAACTCAGACTGAGTTAAAATCACTCGTTTGGAGTGATCCTGTTGGAGGTTTAACACACAAAGAATCCACTCCTTTCGGAGATGTGCATTTTCAAGACTGGAGGAGTGAAGATTACTCAAATTGAGTTAAATTCGCTCGTTTGTTTTAAGTGTGTAGTGCTACGATAATTATACTCATTCATTCATTCCCATTCACCCCCATTCCATTCGACATAGACAAACAAAACTACGTGGGACGCCGAGGAATCGCGAGAAACACTCGAGTGTTTTTTTGTGCCAAGAATCGATTTTTGACAAATGCGTGCCATCCGCCGATGACCGATAAAGCGAAACATGTTTTTCTTTTTTCGCGGCCACTGCTGCAACGATTCGCCGCATGGGGAAACATCGGAGGTCCGGTGATTTTTACTACCGATCGATTTTTTTTATTATATCTAAGGAGAGCTTATATGAAAGATCGGTAGAGGTTAAGAGGACTCTCTTTGGAATTCCACATCTTGAAAATCGTAGTGTTATTCCTATGGAAAACCTTCGCAAGTCAATTACCGCCACAATTTTATTAAAAGGTTACTAGTTTCTTGTATCATTGTAAAGAACGAAAGGAACTAAAAGGATAAAAGTAGTTTGTTTTGTGAAAATCACATATTTAGTATTTTTAATATATTTTTTTTTAAATTAGAACTTAATGCTTACTCCATTTTTTATTAACTTCAAAAAAATTATTAAAAACACTAAATATGTGATTTTCACAAAACAAATTAGTTTTATCCTTTTAGTTCCTTTCGTTCTTTACAATGATACAAGAAACTAGTAATCTTTTAATAAAATTGTGGCGGTATTGACTTGCGAATGTTTTCCATAGGAATAACATTACGATTTTCAAGATGTGGAATTCCAAGAGAATTCCAATGAGAGGAGTATATTAATTTTCGATTTTTTTTTTAATGTGTGGTGGGTTTAATAGTGTAGGTTTATGTAAGTTGATTTGGGAAGTAGTTAAGTAATATGAAGAGATTTTAAGTTTTATTTGAACAATAACCAATTTTCATTGCTAAAGTCATCGTGTACCAGTGGCGAATCTAAATTTACAAGTACTTTTAAACAACCGCAACAGATTAACTTTTTGCCTTGTTATAACATCATACACTCTTAAAACAAACGAGTGAAATCCACTCCAGTTGGAGAAGTGCATTTTCGACACCCTAAAGGCATGCATATTTTCTCATACTGAGTTAAAATCACTCGTTTGGAGTGATCCTGTTGGAGGTTTAACACACAAAGGATCCACTCCAAAAGGAGAAGTGCATTTTCCAGCCTGGACTAGTGAAATCCACTCAGACTGAGGTAAATTGGGAGTGTTTGTTTTAAGAGTGTACGTTTAATGATGAGCACTGAGAGAGTTTTGTTTATTGAAACGACTTTAAATATTCAATTTTTATTCTTTGTAAACATTTGAAGCATACAAAAGTTTACCTCTTTTTTAAGGAGGTTAAAAACGTATTGCTTACTAGCTACAACAATATTATCTAATTTCTCTAATTTGATGCATCTATCATATCTGTCTGACAACAATATATTTTGTTTACAGCAATTTTTTTAATGAATAAAATTAAGTTTACACCAATAAATTATAGTTTATAACAATTAATTGTAGTTTATAACAATAAATTGTAGTTTACTACAATAAATTGTAGCTTATAACAATACATTGTAGTTTGCAACAATAAATTGTAGTTTAAAACAATACATTGTAGTTTGCAACAATAAATTGTAGTTTAAAACAATAAATCCGTGTTTACAATGAGAAATCCTTGTTTACAACAATACATAATATTATTTACCACTATAAATTCTAATTTAGAACGATCTCTTTGTTTACAACAATAAATTGTAGTTTACAACAATTAATTATTGCTAAGAACGGTGCATGTTACTTTCGACAATAAACAATATTATTGAGTACCTTAATAAATTTTTATTTAACACAATAAAATATTCTTGTTTGCAACAACAATAAGTTTCGAAAGCTCCGATGATATCAATGACCCCAATCGTACAAACCCTTGTCATATCCGATCGTAATAAAGCAAGAAACATAACAGATTAGCTTCTAGCCTTGTTATAACATCATACGTTAATGATAGTTATCAATAATGAGTCTTTCAACCAGTTTAACTATCTTTCAAAACAATACTGACTCCCTTGTAGCTACCATGTCAGTTTAAGTTATTAGAAGAAAACATAATGGTGACATCAGAATGTTTTTAGCCGTTGCAAACGATCAATTATTTGAATGTGATAACATCTATATTTAAATTGTGTGTTTTTTAAAATTGTGGTGAATGAATTCTAATGAGCCAATTGGGACGAATTACTGTTTAAATTAATATTTAATGTGTTAGTCAAGTAAAACCAATATAAATAGATTTTCGCCATCAGTGCAAAGCTTAGCCGTTGCAAACGATCAATTATTTGAATGTGATAACATCTATATTTAAATTGTGTGTTTTAAAATTGTGTAGAATGAATTCTAAAGAGCCAATTGGAAGGAATTTCTGTTTAAATGAATACTTAATATGTTAGTCAAGTAAAACCAATATAAATAGACTTCCGCCATCTTTTTGAAGTGCAAAGCTTAGCCGTTGCACTCGATCAATTATTTGAATGTGATAACATCTATATTTAAATTGTGTGTTTTAAAATTGTGGTGAATGAATTCTAATGAGCCAATTGGGATGAATTACTGTTTAAATTAATATTTAATGTGTTGATCAAGTAAAACCAATATAAATAGATTTTCGCCATCTTTTTGAAGTGGAAAGCTTAGCCGTTGCAAATGATCAATTATTTGAATGCGATAACATCTATATTTAAATTGTGTGTTTTAAAATTGTGTAGAATTAATTCTAATGAGCCAATTGGGATGAATTGCTGTTTAAATGAGTATTTAATGTGTTGGTCAAGTAAAACCAATATAAATAGATTTTCGCCATCTATTTGAAATGGAAAGCTTAGCCGTTGCAAACGATTAATTATTTGAATGTGATAACATCTATATTTAAATTGTGTGTTTTAAAATTGTGTTGAATGAATTCTAATGAGCCAATTGGGACGAATTACTGTTTAAATTAATATTTAATGTGTTAGTCAAGTAAAACCAATATAAATAGATTTTCGCCATCAGTGCAAAGCTAAGTAGCCGTTGCAAACGATCAATTATTTGAATGTGATAACATCTATATTTAAATTGTGTGTTTTAAAATTGTGTAGAATGATTCCTAATGAGCCAATTGGGATGAATTACTGTATAAATTAATATTTAATGTGTTGGTCAAGTAAAACCAATATAAATAGATTTCCGCCATCTTTTTGAAGTGCAAAGCTTAGCCGTTGCAAACGATCAATTATTTGAATGTGATAACATCTATATTTAAATTGTGTGTTTTAAAATTTTGTTGATTGAATTCTAATGAGCCAATTAGGATGAATTACTGTTTAAATGAATATTTTATGTGTTAGTCAAGTAAAACCAATATAAATACATTTTCGCTGTCTTTTTGAAGTTGAAAATTTCTTTTTTTTTTTAAATAAGTGAATATTTGCGTATATGTGTCTTAATTTAAAATATTTGATATTCGTAGTTTCGATAGTTCTACAAGTGCATTTGTCTTAAAATGAAAAAAATGTTGGCACATTTTCATATCTGCAGTTTAAATGTTATACAACAACGTTAGTAATAAACGTTAAGTGAAGGGTTCCGCATGAGTTCATGATGTTTTCCTGTTCAAAGTAGTTTTAATATTTCAATCAAATCTGTTTCAATTTTTAAAACTACTCGAAAACTAAGACTTCATTTTTTCTTTGCAGGTAAGAAATATTCATCTTTGCTATACCTCGGAACTTATTTGGAATTGAAAACTACGTAGCTTTAAGTATTGAAGAATTGAAAGGTAAAAGGATGTTTTTGTTTCAAAAATATTAAATCATTCGAATTTGATATACGTGTGTTTGCTTAAAAACAACGTATTGGATCTACACTAAAAATATGGGTATTCATTTTATCAATGAATCTTTATTTATCAAGCTTATGTGTGGGTATTTTTTTTTATATTTTTTTTTAAATTGTAACAAATGGTATGTTCTAGTCATAATTGCTCCATCAGTGTAACTAGTAGTTATTGTGACATTTTTTCTTAAAATGAGGAATCTATTTTTGTTACTATAGGCCCCATATATTTATTGTTTCGTTTTTTTAATGGATTTCCTAATAATACTGTCCCTCAGAAAAATACTACAGCGTTTTTCTGTTTTTATGATTATAAAACAATTAAATAATAAAGTATCTAAATGTTCCGCATGTACATATAATTATTTTTAATGTCAAAATAATTCAGTCAAACAAATTTTATTATCCTGAACGTATGCAAAACTAACCCAACAGAACATACCAAAATTTCGCTTTTATGATATACCTCAGGCCCAGAAGGGCAAAGCATTACACTACAGGATATAAGCAAAGGCGATATTCACTCTTTGGTAACATAGTACGAAAATATAGTACGTATATCACCAATCGCCTGTAGCACTAGCAGCGCATTTTATTTTCAATTTTTCCGAGAAAAAAAAAACCCCGATATTTTTGGAAAGCAATTTTGTCGCTAGGATGATCTACGTTCAATTTCTATCGCATTTCTACCCCAGGCAAAACTAACCAAAGTTTTCACAAAAAAGGGCATTTGGATGTTTTACACCGCATGGAAATTTATAGCGCTATTTCCCTAAAATACTCATTTTTCCCCCAAAGTGGTTTAATATATACTTTTGGAGATTTGGCTTGTGGTGATGACGTAGGTACGAATAAATTTTTAGGGAAGTGGAAGTGTTATTTATCTTTTATGGTTTAAGCATATATGCTGTGTAATACAATCATTAATATCATCTTTACAATGAATTTAAAGCAAGAAAATCGATCAATATCAAAACTGGTGGATATAATTTTACGTTAAAAAAGTGCCAGATTCTTCACGGCCATATTTAAAACAGCTTATTTTAAGCTTTCGTTTCATTAGATTTTCTTCATAGAAAAATCTATCAGGAACCTAAATACATCGGTTTAAAATTTCTGTTAAAAAATTAGTTAATTATATTAGTTCATGAATCATTCAATCATAAAATTAATTGGACATTAAAAACTGCTTCCTATTGATCGTGACATATTTAGTGCCAATTATTGTTATGACACAAGCTCATTTTTGCACAAACTGAACTTTTAACTAGTTGAAGCATTTAAATATCGGAACCGATTTTTTAGCCATATAGCACGATTAACTATTCAAAAATCAATTCATCATTCTCCGTCGCAGAAAATATACCGAAAATGATCGATATAATGGCAGCCATCTTTATGAGAATTAAATCTAAATATCGTCCATACATTATTCAAATGTTGGTAGAAAACACAATCATCCAATCTCTGCCGCCTTTCTCTTGATGTAACACAACATTTGTTTAACAAAGCGGTAACCGATACTTTTGTGCTTCGGAATAAATATTAGAAAAAATTAGTTGAATGTGAGAGACAGAATTAAATGAGAGACGGAAAGTATGTACCATTCTTTCTGCATTGTATTAAATAAAGTGTCATATTGCATAAAAATTAAAGTCAATTTGCTTACTTTGGAAATTAATGCATATCTTGGCGAACTTTGGTCCGTGCCAAAGTTCTGAATTTTAGAGTATAGTTAGTTAGATGTAACTGAAGTATGTGCAATCTCTATAGCGATAATTTGGACAAAGTCTAGTCACATTCGCTACAAAGTATGACTAAAGGTTTTACCAAGATTTGGAGCTATTTCGCACCATTTTTTGTAGCTGCATTATTGACCCCATTTTAGATGTAACATTGCTTTTTATAAGTTTTAAAGTGTGGATCACATTTATCTTTTATTATTTTACTGCAAATAACGTAGTAACATCCCCCAAAAATAAGGGTTTGATAATGCTATACCTACACTCTTAAAACGAACGAGCGATTTTAACTCAGTCTGAGTAATTTTCACTCCTCCAGTCTGGAAAAGTGTTAAAACTCCAACAGAATCACTCCAAACGAGTGATTTTAACTCAGTCTGATTTAATATTCACTCCTTTCCAGTGTCGAAAATGCACTTCTCTTACTGGAGTGGATTTCATTCGTTTGTTTTAAGAGTGTATGTTACGCGGCAACACAAAAAAAATCTTACGCTGCGAAAGTGTTAATGGATATCGAATATACCCGGTAAAAATACCCCCATTACTCTGTGTTTTTAATCTGCCGCAATAGGATTAAAGTATTGCGGACACAAAAATAAAACTAATTTAAAATTAATATGTCAGTTACAAGCGAATTAAACTAATCTAAGAACAACATAGTGTGAAAAAAAAAACTACAAAAAAACTGGTTTATTGAATTTACGCTATATTTCCTGTCTTTCTCCACTATCCTTACATCATATCTCACTTTTATGTATTTTGAGGAGCATCTGAATTTATTATATTTTTTTATGTTTTCTTGCCCCTGGGCAATCGCTAAAATCCCCGATGAATTATTAAAAGAAGTTCCCCTTGTTATGAATTATTAAACGTTGTGTAAACCACGTGTTTGTTGTTATTGTAAGCTAGCGTGATGCTTTACGTTGGTTCGTCGTTGTTGGTTGCTTTTTTCTTCTTATCTCTTTGCTAACCAAAGTTGGGTAAATAGAAATATGCTATGGAGAAGATCCTTCCGCTGATGTAAAGAGTTCCATAAATTATTTGTGAATCTATCCACAAAACATGTTTAAAACATTAATTTCATTTAACAGATATGAAAATTATTTGAGAAAATTTCGCAATTTTGCCACTTAGGTGCAAAAAAAACTTATAAATAATAATTATAAAATTTCTTTCCTTGATTCGTATGAAACTGTTACGGACAGAATTAGAAATCAAAAATATACGACAGAATTAAACGTTTAAAGACTGTTAGGGGTCATTGAGATATAAGTAAACGAAAAATTCAGGCACCGCGGATCAAATCAATTTGGGAACTTGTGATCCCAACCACTCAGCACACTGTCACCAAACTGCAGATTGACGCGTAGTGTCTGACCTTTTCTAAAAAAGCGACGTCAAAAATAAGTAAAAACGGTTCCATTTAGACAAGAGTCGAGGTTAAAAGAGACACCTTTTTCCGTCGTTATCTCCTCTAAAGCAGATGGGGACGCAAAATGTCCTCTCTTTCTTGAGTGAAGATGTGCAAGAAAATAATTTTGTGGTTTTTCACAACTGTTCCATAATGTGTAAAAAGTAGACTCCTTGCTAACTTGGGTGAATGGAAATATGCTGTGGAGAAGATCCTTCCGCGAAAGTAAGGAGTTCCATACATTATTTGTGAATCCATCCAGAAAACATGTTTAAAACATTAATTTCGTTTAAAGTCTAACCGATTTGAATATTATTTGAGAAAATTTGGTAATTTTATGGGAATGAAAAGTGTATTTTGGTTAAATTGTATTCAGCTCATGTTGTATGTAAACATTACCCAACAAGAGTTTCCAACTAGCGGACCAATCGCGCTTTTCCCTCTGCCTTCTTTTACTCTTTGTTTTTACCCAAGTTAGGTTGGCACCGAGTGTAGTGGTTATTTGTTTACTCGTGAACACTTCTGTGGGTAGGCAAACGGCAGTATCTGAACTAATAACTTGTAAGCACTCAAGTTTATAAGTACCATTATTTTTGATTTTATTATGCTCTAGAGACACTTAATGATTATTTCAAGTTATAAAAATTTACTAAACAAAGGATGAATGTTTTTGTTTCCCAGATCTGGAGAAAAAAACCTTTGAGCGACGATGGTAGATGAAAAGACCTTCCACATTTTTATACATCATCTGCCTGATACGGACATATAAAGCCGTCCGGAAATGTGTAGTTTTCCAGCAACAATTTTTTTTAAATTAATAATTTTATTAAATTAAATATAAAAAAATATTGAATGTTTTCAAGACATTGAATGAAAAATAATTTTTTTAAAAAATACTACAACTGATAATAATAATGATAATACAATAAATGATGACAATAATAATGAATAAAAAATACAATAATAATGAATAAAAAATACAATAATAATGAAAATAAAATACGAATAACGTTAACAATAATGACAATGAATACTAATACAAACAATGATGTTAATATTAACAAAATAATAAAACGAATATTGTTAAAAATAATGACGATTAATCATAATACAAATTATGATAACAATGATAACTAATAATGCTAAAAAATAATGAAAGAAATGATTTTGATAATAATGATTTTATCATATTATTAATAAGAAATTTGTCAAAAATTTCTTAAGCAATAGAAACAAATTTACACCAGCTGCAAAGATATAACTAAACAGGAACTTAGAACAACTGTTCAGTAAAACATTCCGTGCAGTCCCTTTTTCCTATTAAGAAAATGGTCTTCTCTTGGCTCCTCTTCTTGTTCCTCTCGTCTGTCCCTTGGGGTATCATGGCTGTTATCTGAACGAGTTTAAGATACTTTTTTCTTATATCATCGTCTTGTCCTTCCTTCTCTCTTGGCAAAATAACAGCGCCCCATTTTGAGTTTTTTTTTCTTGGTTTATGTGACACTTTTTTGAAGGGTGACGACCAAAAACCGCCAGAGACATACATTGCTAATTTGTCAGAGTTTGACTTTAGCACTGGTGCTTTGATGTTTTCTTGATGGGTAGGGAGTTTTTATTTATTGGAAAGCCGCTTTAACCGTTAGGTCCGTAGCTAAAGCCTCGGTTTCCTCGGAGTCCGTCAACAGATTCAAACGGTCGGACAAGTGCGGAGAGTGGCGTCATACAAACCACTAACATTGATTACGCAAGAGTGGTTTCCTCGGGAGCGTTACCGGACAACTCAACACGACCGTTAGATTGAGTTGCTGTTGAGTGTGTTGGAGAAATCCTGATGACACCGTTTTTTGCTGTTGTCTGTTGCGTGGTGTGCTTGCCAAAAATTAAAAATTTGAGGAAATGACGGAAGGCGAGAGTTGTTTTACGCTTGCCGAGGAAGAAATGCTAATTGATTTTGTGAGAAATCACGAAGAACCTAAATTTTTCATTTTTGACATGCAAAGACGAATACCAAAAACAACAACAGAGTTAGTTGAGTGAGTTTGCTAGGTTTCCAGTTTCGTGTCAACGTAACTTTCTGATGCGGTCGGGTGACGTCATCTGCGTATAATAGCGGTCGCATTTTCTGGCGACAGACTTCGAGGAAACCAAGGTTTAAGCAACAACCATCAGTATCAACAACCGTTCGGTCTTGACTTATTTAAAGATAATTTTGCAGTATTCTTCATTAATAATCGAACAGGTCTCTGTTAACTTTGTATGAGATGGTTATCTTTTTTTCAATATTCAACAAAAATTTTACATAAAACTTGATTTGTATTTGATGTAATTTCAAAGAAGTGTTTTATCACATGGAATACATGCCACTTTCCACGCCAATACTCAGTTTTGAGAAATTTCTCGTACTTTTGTCGGCTTAAAACGTTTAGCTGACATTACGATCTTTAAATATTTTCTTAAATTTGTTTGCTGTTTGAAACAGTTTCCGCCTGAAAACGAAACCTTGTCTCTCCTTTAAAAAAAATCGAATATTTAACTGGAAATAACCTTTTACCAAAAAAAAATTGAATTTTCCGTAATTTAATTTACACTCCTTGCCAAGTTGGGTGAATAGAAATATGCTATGGAGAAGATCCTTCCGCGGATGTAAAGAGTTCCATAAATAATTTGTGAATCCATCCAGAAAACTTGTTTAAAACATTATTTTCGTTTTAAGTCTAACATATTTGAATATTATTTATGAAAATTTGGCAATTTTATCTAAAGGAAAAGTGTATTTTGGTTAAATTGTATTCCGATCATTTTGTATCTAAATATTACCTTACAAGAGTTTCCAACTAACGGACCAATCGAGCTTGTCCCTCTGCCTTTTTACTCTTTGTTTTTACCCAAGTTAGGTTGGCACGTAGTGTAGATCTCGCCGCATTTTTACTGTTTTTTTTTCTTCTGGCAATTCTGAGATGTCAGTTTAAAACCATCAATTTGATAGGATTTTTTTTTGCTTTGAGTTGTTTGTCTCTCACGAAACAAGCACAAAAAACATTGTACTCAACTCACGCTATGTCTTTTGACACAAAAAGTGTGAGTTGACTGCTTCAAGTTGTAAGGAAGTCAACGTGTGTCTTACCTACACCTCAGGCTCGCATTTTCGATGATGCACTATGTGATAAACAAGCTCGAATATTCATATACGTGAAGTTTCGATCAAACAAAACATCATCGCGCCATCTTCTTGTCTTCTTCCTCCTCAGACTTCGATGTCTGCTTTTTAAAAGAAAGGATTTGTCACTGATTTTGAAGTCCAGCGCCCGAGGCTACGTTTTAATAGATGTCTCGACCATATAATTCGGACTTCTTTAACAAAATAAAACGAAAACTTCGGTCGATATGATCAATCGGTTCGAGTTTCGTGTCACCTGCATCGCCACATGTCAAAATTGGATCAAGTTCGTTAGAGAATTTCCCCCCACACTTCTCGCTATTAGAATTTTAATGAAGGAGGTAGCTTGTAGGGAAATACTTCTCACGTCTTTATCGCTTTTCACACTTAGCTATTCAACTTTAGAAAGTGCATCGTTGTTTGTTGAGATTTTGTAGTCCACTGACCCTTAAAAGGGAAAAGAATAATTGACTCATACAAACGGCCGAAAGTCGTTATTATTCCACCTCTTTAATTAGTATTAAAATAGGGTTATAGTAAGACGTATTGTTTGACTGCGAAATGTAATAAATGAAAAGAATATATTTTGGTTCCTCTTTCGTGGTTGAAAGACTAACACTCTCAAAAATGAATGCTCAAAAACGACGAAATTTTCCTTAATTTTGACGATTCCGTTACTGGCAAATGCTCCGAGTTTTCGTTTCCGCAAAGTGAGGAAATTTGAATCGTCATGTTTATGAGGATTTGAATGTCGTCTAATCTAAAGTAATATTTCGTCATTTTTGAGCATGTGAGTATAACAATGAGATTCAGTTTCCTCAAAATCAAGATACAGAATCATCAAATCACGATCGTAAAAGTGAGGATTTGCGTTTACTCAAAAGTCACGTGATAGTTTGACGAAACAATCCTCAAAATTAACGGGTTTTTTTTTATGTTCAATAATCGAAGTAAAGACAACTAAATTTTTAGTATCTGCCGTCCGAAAACAAAATTAATTTTAATATTTTTTTTGCATTAATATGATATCAAACGTTTTGACTTGTTTTGCAGTTCTTATTTTTTTAAATGTGCCCCAACTGCATTTTTTTTTCTCCAAAAAGTACGATCTAATGGTTCCAAACGAAATAACATTTATTTTTCTGATACACTCTCAGAAATAACACTTTCATTTTTGACGATTCATGAATCCTCAAGCCTCATTTCGTTAATTTTGAGGATTGTTTCGTCAAACTATTCCTTGACTTTTAAGTAAACGCGAATCTTCACTTTTACGATCGTGATTTGACGATTCTGTATCTTGATTTTGAGGAAACTGAATCTCATTGTTGTACTCACATGCTCAAAAATGACGAAATATTTCTTTAGATTAGACGACAATCAAATCCTCATAAAAATGACGATTCAAATTTCCTCACTTTGAGGAAACGAAAACTCGGAACATTTGCCAGTAAACGGATCGTCAAAATTAAGGAAAATTTCGTCGTTTTTGAGCATTCATTTTTGAGAGTGTAGATAAAATATCGGAATACATGCATCCTCGTCTAGTATGCATACCAAACTTATCAAAAACAGTTTCAGTTGGGACATTTGCAAATATTTTAATGTACCCTTCACTTCTAAGGAACGTAGTATAAGGCAATTTTTTCTAAAAATTATCTGCCTAATTACATTTCCATGTTACTTCAACCCTTTCAACGTAAAAAAAAAATCAGTAAAAGAACTTTGCAAGAGCATCCTTTGCTATTTTTGTTTCCTCTTTATCAACTAAACTCCAAACACCAATTACAGAACAACCACAGCGTATAAAAAGAAAGTGACATTATTAATTGTCGTGGAATGGCATCAGCAGATTTTATAAAATGGCGTTGTGCATCTTGTGAAAATATGACGTTCTTTTAAATTTGTGATTTCAATGTGATCAAATTGCAGCTTTTTTTGTAGAGCAGTTTTTCTCAGCATGTAAAGCATTTTTGTTCTTTCTAATGGCTTTTTTTGTTTAGAACGGTATTCATGTTTTAGGTTTATAATAGAATTACACCATAATGCACCATACCACCTGATACACCACATTAGTTAAATAATAATCTTTTTTTTACCTGTGATGTATTTAAAGATATGTATAATATGACTTTTACTTTTTTTACTAAGTATTGTTGCTAAAGCAACTTTTTTATTACTAGTAATGATGTAACGACGAAAAATTGGTATCGGAGTCGCGTACTATGTCTTTATGTAATTTCAATTGTAATTACAACGGCTTAGGTTAAATGTCCGCTTCATCAATTGACAGCGCTTCAAAAGGAAATATCTCGCTGCCAAGTAGATATTTTTGAAACTTCAAATCAAACCAACTCATTGCTACACTATAAAAAAATAAAATCCATGTTGCAATTTTTTTAATAAATTCGATGGTTACAAAGCGTGATGCACAATCTCATCTCAATATTTAGTACATGAAAAAAGTCTTGTGAGATAGTCAATTGTCGGCTCGTCACCCGACTGTGATTCGTAATTAGGACGCCCGTCGCCAATAGCCCTCGTGTAGTTCTAGTGCATACGATAATTCAAACTAAACTAAACTTGTGAGATATTAGTATATCAATATTGTTTGTCACCAGGAATTTCCAATTTCTGTAACGTGGCTCGTTATGCTTTTTTTTTAGTGTAACTATTGGTAGGTTTGTTTAAAGCCTCGCTAAGATCGATTGGCTAGGTGAAATTTCATTTTTTAATAACTGTTCTTTCAATTCTGGATGATTCAGTTCTCTTCATTCACATCTACATATAGCAGCAAGAGAAACTATCTCGCTACGGGGCAACGCCTCGCTGATAAACCAAAAATCCGAATCGTCCTTTCCCATACCCACTCAATCGACAACGAAGTGACAGAACTTCTGTAATATATGAACGTATAATTAAGGTTCGGATGTAAGGGTAAGCCCTCCTATCTCGACTTCGAGATGTATTCTGAATCCTAAACTAGAATCGTATTGCAAGGCGAATGTCGGGAGATTTCGATTTTGTTATGCGTGTTGATCAACGTTTGGGCCTCTGGTCTGTTGTTGGTCGACAATTTTTGTATTTGTGTCATTATTTTTTGTCACCAGCAAATTCCAATTTTTCCTTGTAACGTTTCTTTTTATGTTAATTTTTCAGCGTAACCATGAGTAGATTTGATTAAAGCCTCACTTAGATCGATTGGCTAGGAGAAATTTCATTTTGAACAACTGTTCTTTCAATTCTCGATGATTCTGTTCTCTTCATTCACATCTATATACAGCAGCAAGAGAAACTATCTCGCTACGGGGCAACGCCTCGCTGATAAACCAAAATCCAAATCGTCCTTTCCCATACCCACTCAATCGACGACGAAGTGACAGAACTTCTGTAATATATGAACGTATAATTAAGGTTCGGATGTAAGGGTAAGCCCTCCTATCTCGACTTCGAGATGTATTCTGAATCCTAAACTAGAATCGTATTGCAAGGCGAATGTCGGGAGATTTCGATTTTGTTATGCGTGTTGATAAACTTTTGGGAAGTTGTGTTTAAGGTGGGAGTTAAGGTACGAAACCGATAAGTTTTTAATACTTCTAAGTTTTATTTGATAAATATTTTGTAAATGATGTAGTGGACATTTTTTGAAGGATGTGTAAAAGAATCCTTGTGTGAGAGATACATGCCAATTTTTTTTTTTTGATGAAAATAATTTTTAACCCTTTAAAGGCGTCTCTGTGGTGACACCAAAGTTTTTAATTTCGTTTTTCTTTTAGCCTGGTAAATTTTCTTGCCGTTTGTTGTAAAATAATTGAACTGTTTTATTTGTAAATGGAATGCCGTTAATACTTTAATCGTTAACTGTTACATCTTATATCCAAATTCAAGGTTTTGACGCTTCGAAAAAATTATATGCGAATTTTTGTAGATTAATGCGCAATGTATGGAGCTAATTATACTATCGGCATTCTTTGTAAAAGAAATTAAAACTAGAATTCATAAATAGAAAATATTTTTGAAAAACATATTATATCATTTATAATACTTCAACCAATACTTATTAAACATATTTTTTCTATCATTGATTGTTTCATATTAAATATTCAATAAACTTATAGATGAAATCTAAACTTAAAAATAAAAAAAGACAATTATTAATTCAGTTAAGCTCCATTTTTGCATTTAAAAGTACATATGCTCGTTGATCGGTCGCTGTACTCGGTTATGCACAATTTATTATACATAATTATTCTATATATATTTAAAATTGACTCTATTTAGTACATTCTAACTACGCATGCTATGCAAGTAATAGAATCAACTCAACAAAACATTCGTTAATTTTTCCATCCATTTCCCTAAGTGCACTACCTACTCTTTCCACAAACTCACCGAAACCATTTATTCAAAATACAAAGAGGGGAGTTGGCCCCCCTAAATCGTTTAACGTTTAATAATAATATAAAAAATTCTTAACTTTTGAAAAGTGAAGCCGTATTTATTGTCTTCATAAAAATAAAAAATGGAGGCGAGGCAGACGATTTGGGCGGCACACAACCTGCAATTAACGTCATGGCGGGAAATAAATTAAATCCTCATTCGAAATAATTGTTTCTCTAATCATTAATGACGAGTATTTTCTATTATGGAAGCCATTTTTAGGGGAATAATTTATTAAAAGTGCCTGCATCTGCGGGTGGTTCGTTCTTCTATGAGGCCTTAAATGGTTGTGTTCGAAAGAATTGGTGATAACATCTCCTCCGGAGTTCTATGTTGGTGCAAATGTATGGTTGTTTAAGGATATGTAATTTGACGAATATTGGCAATTAACATATTATTGGCATGACCTTATATGTGGATGTGTTGGAATGTTTACTGTTAACCTTATTTAACGACGGTTTGCAAGAAAATGTGCAACGTGAAATGAGCTTTCTGGTTATGTTTATCTAATTAAACAAAATTTAAGACATATGAAGACCATAGACAAGAAATATTTATCTAGGCCAAATTGCTTTCTTTAAAAACGAGTTAAAAAAAACTTCTAGCTTGAAAAAATGTACTTTTTATTCGGAAATTCGTCGTTAATGGGTTCAGATAACAGCCGACAGAAGGACTTAGAACCTTTCATTAATATTTAGAGAGTGAATGTCATAATTTGCATTTTTTATAAAATTCCCAGTGAAACGATACACGAACCTTACCGACTTCAATTTTAAAAATAACAATCGTTTAACACCATTTTTTTTTTAATGTCATTGGTATAATTAAAGCTCTCCATCGTTGTCAGCATGAATATAAGCCACTTAGAAAGCTTAAACGTTTCTAAAGAAGCCAGAGTATATAAAATATATTCAGTGCGGCAGTACAGTTTCTTGCATTGATCTTATCTGACCGCAGTTCAAAATAACGGACTACTCTATTTCCATGACTTTCTCATAAAATCGATGCCCACACACAACCCTAGTGACTTTACATCCAATATTTAAGGGAGAGAGGAAGAAAAAAAACTACTTTTGTCACCACTTAACTTTTTATTTATATTTTTACACCCCAGCCTTATTACACAGTACACCGCGATCCACTTTCACAATCTATAAGCTACTTATAAGGCTCGGGTGCTTCCCCCCGTCCCCCCCTTGAAGATTCTTCTCGCCCCAACCACCCGAATGCCCTACAACAATGCCTTTTGTGCTCCAGAACCCAGAGGAATCGAACATCAGGCAAACCTCTTGTCGTTATTAATAAGAAGCGAAAAAACCACCATTTCTCGGGGTTTTTTTTTATCCCTGGTCCACAATGGCATATCGGCGACATATTTCTGGCAGAATGGTTTCTATAGTAGTTGTGTTTTTTTTCTATCTTGAACACACAATGCTTCTTAGGTTGTTGTATTCGCTTGTGCAACCAGACTAGTTTTTTTTTTTGTTGTGTCGGTTCTCCCCTATTCCCTTGTTGGTTCTTTTTGTGTGTATAACATAGCGGTGCTTTTTTTATGTTTGCCTGGATCTTATTACGTAGGGTTCCCTTTTACATATAGCTGTTCCCCTATTCTTTTAACAATTGGATTTGATGAATGTTGTTTGGGTAGGGATGTTTCAAAGGTGCCGTCTGCTGGACTTGTTTGATGTTAGATCTCAAAAGAAATTCAATAAGATTTAAAAAAAAAAAAGGTATTGTAATATATACATCAACCGTACCAAGTATATCGCAATCCGATTTTGAATTTATAAGCTACTTATTAGGCACGGGTGATATTCTGTTTAGTGTTCCATCCCAAAATATATTTTTAAAAAATAGACTTACTTTCGTCCACCTTCTACAGAAAATTTTATGTACTAGAATCCTCCACCTAACTAAGATAAGAATCTGTTTATATATCATACTGTAAACGAAAAAATAACTATATCTCTAATATGGAGACTAGTTTTGACGGTTCCATTGACTTGTTCAATCACGAAATGGGAAGTACAGCTTTACAAAGGAGTCCCAAAATCTACGTTTTACTGAATTTCGTTTATACTTTATTAAATATTTGATTTATTCTTTCTTCCTTGTCTTACGGAATAATTTAACAGTTGTGTAAATAAGTTTTGCGTTAGTGGGCGACATTGTGTTTTGGATAATCAAAGATAAATCTTTCTTGAAGCTTCAAGCCAAAGCTTCTTATGCCGAAGAATCCAAAGCTTCATGTTGAAAGTTAGATCATGCACTGTTCCCATGTGTAAGTAGGACATGTTGTACCTTCAAACATCGCCGCCAACAGGAAACTATATCTAGCCCCAAACACCACCAATCTCTATGGAAGCAATAAAGACTAGACAGGCCACACCATCACAAATTAAAAGACTAACAAGTTCCTCCAGGTTAATAGAAAACTAACCGCATCAGCATAATGTCTGCCATATACACGAAGTGCGACATAAAGTTTGGACTTATCTTCCTCGTTTTAGAAACACCATGGCTCATAGATAAGGCGTCCAGCTTCGAATATCGCCATGCTCATTTGGGCAATTCGTATTCAATCCCAGAGCTTGGTTTGAGCCATCATAACTGCATTATCTCTTGCGATGCTACGAACAAAGGGGAGGTTATATCGGGGATAGGTATGAAGGCGTGTATGTTGTCGTATCGGGCGAGCATGACTGGCGTGCAAACGTTTGGTTGCGGTGTTTGGTCATAGAGGTATCTAGTTTATGTGACTTTTGTCCCCCAAGCTTTTTAAGGGAATGGTTTGCGATTGAAGCATTTCAAGTTTTTTTAAAGATAATTTCAAGTTATTATTTTCATTTTTTAACACTCTGGAAGTGAGTTCGTGTATTGGGTATTATCTTCTAATTTTTATCACTGGATAGATTTGTGTTATCTGTTTTCGGTAACCACCTCAGGGGTACTGACGTACCAAACCGTCACTTGAACGTCAAGTTTTTTTTAGCTGACATTGATGTTTCAAAATTAAGATATTTTTTTCATTTCATTGATTTGAAAATTTTAAATACAGAGAAGATTTTAAAAATCTTTTACTACAGAAATAAAATTTTGTAAAAATTAAAAATTTAATGTGTTAAAATTTTAAATTGAAAACTAATGCATTAAAAAAAGTTAACACTTTTGCCAAAAAGCTTGTCCCTCAAAGGGCTTTACAATCGCTAATTTCGATTGACTTGCTTAGCGATTTTTCTGAAATGTTCTATTTTAATATACAAACAAACAATAACGTAATTACATAAATACCATTAAAATTTTTATTGAGGTTTCCCAAAGCCTAGATTTTGTCCTCAATCATGCTCAAAATATTTACTTTCATTTATATAAACCATTTTTTCGGGGCTATTATTAACCAGGGAGGTCCTCAAAATAGGGAAACAATTTTCATTAGTGCCTTACAAAAAGATCTATCTCTTTGAATTCCTAACAGTTCATTATCCATTTTTCCTCAAAATTGAGAACCCATTTTCAGCAGTGCATTCATATCTTACAAACAGCTCCATCTCTTCGAATTTCTAACAGTTCATTACCCATTTTTTTTTCAAAATTGAGAACCCATTTTCAACAGTGCATACCTTACTAACAGACCTATCTCTTCGAATTCCTAACAGTTCATTATCCATTTTTTAAAATCTTCATTAGCTAATGGCCCCACAAAATGGAAAACTTTTAACTATTGCACTGATAGGTTTAATAAAAGCATGCAAAAAAATACAAAAAAAAACCCACAGCTTAGGACGCCTACCTGTCGAAGAAAATGAAGACCTACACGAAAAAACCCTCACAGCAAAACCAGAGAAGTTACTTAAACAACTCGGTAAAAAAAAAACCTTATCCCCTATCGTATTATTCGGGAATCGAAGTTTTAAAGTGACAGTTGTTGTAAAGGGCATTAGTGAGGTTATGTAACAAAAAAAAGTCCCCTGAGTTTCCAATTGAAAACAAACCTTATAATTAAAAAAGGCCTCCGAGTAATGGAATAGTTTTGAATAGTTCTTTGTACTTTTTTTTTTACCTGTGGACAGGGCCGGATTTCCAGCAGGGCAAACGGGGCACGTGCCCAGGGCCCCCAATTTTAAGGGGCTCCCCCAAATTTTCTTCATGAACATTTATGCTCAGTTTACTATGAAATTGTGTTTAAACGCTGAAATAATCGATTCATAAAAATAGTTTTTTTTGTATGGGGGATTAAGAATGCTTTCCAAGCTAATTACTTCGGCTATTTTGGTAAACACTGTACGATAGGCAAATACACGCAAATATTTTATTGAGGTATGTTTTAGGGCCCCAAATTTGCTCGTGCCCTGGGCCCCTAAATTTGTAAGTCGGGCCCTGCCTGTGGAAATATTAACTTTTACATGCTCTCAGTCAGTAAATATGATAGAAAACAAAATTAATTATTTCAATATAGGGTAATAAAGACACTTCATTTTATGCTTTATGCAATAATTTGGCATACAAGTTTGTTTGCATTTACACAGAAAAGCGCTGGTGTAATTTCAGTTAGAAGTTAATATAGATAAAATGGTTTCAATTATTTTCGATGTGTTCTATCTTTCATTTTTTTGTGGTATGTGTTTTATTGGTAACCGAATGGTTTTTTTTTTTCGGTAATAAAACATTTTAAATAATTTTTGCCAAGTGAGTTTAGGCATTGAGTGACGATTTACTCTAATGAATGTACAAAATTTAATCACCCTTTAAATATGGATTTAAAATTTATTAAGTTCGACATTGGTTGGTTGGTAGACATATATTTTCAGGCTTTTGTGCTTGGTCAGAGACCCGCTTATAAACCTTCGTCAAGTAAGACAGACACAACACACACACACATACGCGACAGATGCTGCCATCTATCTCGCGCCACTTCCACAATTTAGACATGTCCCTGTAGGGGTGGGAAATAGTCCCCCGGGACCTGGGAAGCTGCACAATGACCTCCCACAGGACTTTCGGACCCAACAGATTTCACGTACTCCGCATATACTCGACAAAATAGTCAGCTCGTCATTTCATCAATTCATACTGACTCGTAATATCAGGCTTCCACGAGAACCGTCGTCGCCAATAGCCCTCTTGTAGCTCTAGTGCGATGATAATTCAAACCTAACCTAATCCACGAGAACCGCGGCGCACATTTTAGGAATCTTCCAACCTTTGAATAGGGACGACCTCCAGACGAAAACGCCGAGACCTGCGAAATAACTTCCCGTCGCACAGTACTTACCTTCGTGTTGCAGTGACACAAGAATGATTACAGGTGTCCCCGGGTGTTTCGGGTAACGGGTCCCGTAATTGCCGGCTCTTGTCTTAGACTTCGTCTCGACGGCGCCGGCAAAGGAACTACGTCACCGGATGGGACGGAGTGGCTGAGGATTGTTGGTAATTAGTGGCTGGAATGAGTGTGTTTTTGATGAGTCGGAGTCTTCGGGGATGTCGTTGAATTGTGAGGGAATTTTCATCCACTATACAGAAACAAGAATGAAAGCTTTTTGGTATTTTAAGTTTTTCAAGGTAATCGAAATTAGCGATTATGTAGTGAAACCGGTCAAAAAAGTCAGAAAATTAAAAAAAAAAGTCAAGAAAAGTCTAAAAACAGTAATGAAATTAGAGCAAAGGTTACGAAATTTTTTAAAAAATTGTCAAAAAAAAAAAAAAAAAAAAGGGCGAATTTTCCCCAGATTTTAGATTGTTAGTATTTTCTAGTCCTTAAGTTTTTTGGGAAAGTCTTTGAAAAGTATTAGAATTTTTCTCCTTAAAAGTGTATGATGAATAGGGGCTTGAATTTGCTCTATATTGCCAGGTATTATTTTATGGTTTGCCTTTGTAATTTTTTCTTTAATGGATTAATCATTCAAGCGGCTTTAAAAGTTTCTGAAATAGGTCAAGAAATGTTCTAAGAAGGTCCGGAAAAGGTCAAGAAAAAGTCACGAAATTAGATTTGACAAATCTGGTAGACAACCTGAGAAAACGCAAATCCATCAGTGATAAAAGTTGAAAGAGAAATGCAAATAAAATGTGGAAAATAAATAATAGTTGTTTTAGTTGTGAGCACTTAAAATTAATGAAATAGTTTTTAATATGGTTTCTACTTCCTTAAACAACCGCCTCTTATTCTATAACTTTTCCCAAAGACTCGGGGGTGATCCATTGACATCTTTATACTAAGTAAACATCCGCTGCCATTTTTTTTAAAACTCAGGCGTCTAGTTATATCGCCAACAAAGTCAACCGCTGTTGAGGAGTCAGTATAAATCAGATACGACAAGCGGGGCTGTCTCGGGTCTCCGATACTAGATACTACCAATAGATACTACTAGAAACTTATTCTATGGACGGGGATACTTGGATAGTCGAAACTAAGATACTGGAGACAGATTTGGATATTAGTATGACGAATATTTGGAATAATTATCCCTTTAAAAAAGCATACTGAAAAAATATATTTTATTGGCACCTTTTGATATTGAAATGCATTGGAAAGACATCATACTGTAGTGTTGGGTAATGGAATTTTTTTAATGATTTTGTCTTATTGCATTCATCTGCATTAAAAAGCGTGTCTATTTTTAACTGAGGGGGGGGGGGGGGTACATTTTATATTGATTTAAATTTACATACAATTTAGAGATGAAGTTATACTGTTATTCAAATGAGTACGATTTTCATAAAAAATAATTGTAAAACATAAATAATTCAAGAAAAGTCAAAGCTTAAAGTTTTATTGTGATTATGTGAGAAATTACTAAAATGTTGTCTTTCTGTATGCATTGTAATAGACAAACAATTATATTTTTTCTCAAAATAAAACAATTCGACAACTATGAAGTATGCTATTATGTCCGGTTTAATATTTAATTGCCTCATTTTACCGGTATTTAACACTCTAGAAAGAGGCAAATTAAGCTTTCCCGCAAACTGCAATAATAAAAATGTACACGACTTGCTTTTGTATGCCTGTTTTTCCACAAAACTTTCTTAAAAAGACTTCTTGGAAGTCAAGTCACCTCTTGGTGTTTCTTAGAGCAAAAAAAAAGTGAGTCCGGATTTTCTTTGTCCGAAGTTATGAATACGTCAATAACTTTAAAAAAAGCTGTTCCAAACTGCCGCAGGTTGGAGCTTAGGTGCTTTAATTGAGCTTTGGACTCTTTGGTTTATAATATATTTTTCTTTTTACGTTTGAGCTGTGTTTTAATATATTTTTGTCCTTTCTCAAAGTGAAGATCCTTCTTTCACATGTTGCTTTTCTTTCATTTTAAAAGTGAAAGAAGTAATTCGCAGGACACAGAATTATCACTTTTCTGTCGTGAGAAGAAATGTTATGTTTGATAATTCTGTTTCACCTTAAAAGCTAAAAAAAATGAATCTCTGACATAAGGAAAGTCGTGATTATTTCATTCCAGTAAGGATGAATGCTCTACCTGAATTAAATAAAGAAGTTTGACCTGACAGCCCTGCTTCAAACCTTTTAAACTGATAGATACTTCTCCTTCCTAACTCTATGAGTTTACCCGACCACTGCACTTTGTACCCGTATATTCGTGAAACATATACTTATTGATTGTTTCGCACACTTTTAGCATATTTTTAGTTGCAAAATGAGTTTCAAACCTTGATATGTACCTACAAAACTTATCTTAGCCACCCCATCATCCAAAATTTAAGGCTTTTCCAGATAACATTTCCTCTAAGTCCACCCCTTATCAATGTGCGTGTCAAAACCATTCGAGTGGGTTTTTGTCTCTTGAAAAACAATCCTAATAGGGACACATCAAGAAGCTATATCCTCCGAGTTCTTAATACCACTTAATAACACGTCTCGATGTAACACTCTAAAAGAAGTGCAATTGGTTGGTGCATTCACGGTACTTCAAATTGATTGGTTTATTGGCTGGAGACGTACCAATCATCGCAGCAAAGGTTAATCCTTGGTAAATTACACTCATTTAACTTCAGCGGCTTATGATATTAAATTGACCCCATCCGCGGGATTATATTTTTAATGTGACAAAAGAAATTTATGTGCCAATTTTTATTGCGTGTTGGTCCGATGACAAACATCAGTGACAATTATAGAAAAATAGAATTAATCTAATGTTCAATCTAGTCGAGTTGTTATCCGGCATATGAATCAAAGATCTTCCCCGAGATTTCACTTGGGTGGCTTTTTTCAGTTGTACTCCAATTGGGATTTGCAGCCTTTTCCCCCCTTGCTATAAATCGACTGCATATTGTCCTAATTTGCAAAAAATAACAACTCTTTGATTTTTTATATCTTTAATTTTTAAGTTAAATTTTAAAATAGCTAGTTTTCGATCTGAATCTTAAACAGGAAGCCACGTGATATTCTCTGAGTGATGTATAGTGTGTCTCAATAGTTTCTCAAATTGTATACAAGTAGGCGGAAGATTGTATTCAAAAATGCTTTCATTGAAATTGTTAAAAGTTTGGTGAAGTTGAATTTGCGCAATAACTATTAGCGGCATTAAATTGGTTGCAATTGCAAGCCGCAGCTGTTTTTAAGGATTTAAAAACAATCGAATGGATAATTAAATGCTTTTATAAGAAATTATTATTTTTTGTCTTATATTTATAAAAAAAAATATTTTTTAGTATTTACTATCAATTATCTTTACGAAATATATATTTGTGATTGTTTGTCTAACAATTGCTCAAGCTGTCTTTTAATACATCGGAATAGAGACAAGCCTAAGTAATAATTATAGAACCCCGAGTGTTTAGGAATTCGTCTGACTCAACAACCTTCGTATAGCGTGTCTTTAGCAAAAGGCTGTTTTCAGTCGTACCCCTATACACGACCATTAAAGAAATACGATAAAAAAAACGACATTAACAATTCAAAGTACAACTTGCATTATTAAATGCAGGAACAAAAGTCCCAAATAACTCATCATTGGCGGCCAGCGAAATTCCACCACCAATTACTCGAGAACTTTTCGAACTTCTTTTTATTTTTAATTCAACAAATTGGTTTTCGACTTTTATCCCGAGCGGAATTGTGTCCCCGTGTCTCCTTTTGTGACCACAAAGTCAATGGCACCGTCCCTTTTGTTAGAAGCTGTTTCTTGCTTCTTTTTTCTTCTATTGGAGTCTGTGTCTTGGACAGTTTTTTTTCCTTTTGCTTTGTGGGTTAACTTGTCTTCTGGGGATTTCTATAGATGGTCCATTGGTTGTAACAGGGGTGCAGCGTTTGGCGAGTGAGCGACTTTTTTTTTGTTTTTAGCACTGTAAAAAATAGGAAATTTCTGGCAACAAAGATATATGCCACGGAAAAAATATGCTACTAAATTTTCTTGTGGCAAAGCCCTACAAAAACTATTCGTGCATCACGGATATTTTCTGTCGCATAGGGTATTTCAAAAAATAAATGGTAATCCCAAGACAAAATGTTTTTGAACAAATTGTGATGCAATTTTACAGTCATTTGCAGTAGTTAAAAAAAGTTTTCAATAGTTTTAAAAAAAACACATTTCACTAGTTTAAAAAAGCAAATTTTCTCTAGTTTAAAAAAACAAACTTTCAATAGTTAAAAAAAAAACAAATTTTCAATAGTTTAAAAAAAAAAAACAAGTTTTTTTTGCAGTTCAAAAGTGGAACAGAACATTTTATTTATATTTGGCTGAGGTCGTTTAAAGTCGATCAAAATTAACCGAATTATATTTTAGTCACACGTTGGAAAATACCTGTATTGTAACTTTTCGTCATTTGTTAGCGCACCGCCCCGATATTATTCTGGAAAATTAAATGGCCTTTAAAACTCTTGCATTTTCGGCCGCAACTTAGCAAAAATCCTGCATTAGTCATTAGCAAGGAGGTGTACATGTGGGGGGAAAAATCCGCGTGACGTATCCAACCATAACCCCCTGAAACATGACCCAACACTTAAAACCCTAATCGATATTCACCTTTCCCCACTACCCCCCCATTTACCCCACCCCTTGACGGGCCGTACAAAGGGCCGAGCCTATATTTACCCCGCTCAGCAGTAGGCCTTGTGACCCCATACAGGGTTCAAGGGCTAATTTACCCTACTTTTCAGGGTCTGGTTTCTTACGATCCCCCCCTTTTTTTTTGCATGTCAAGTGGCTTCTAAGATTACCTTTTTTTTGGGTGTTGAAATGCATATGAATAATATTTTTTTTTTTGGCATGGGAGATTTTTTGAGTGGGATTGTTGTATGTGTCACACGAGTATTGGGTTAGATGCAGATGGGGGTGCTGTGGTGTATTGTCGTTTGAAGATGAAGAAGTCCTGAATGATTTGTGTGAAATATTACAATATGTTCATATGAAGGCACCCAGTTAAAAAAATGAAGTAAATCTAAAGGTATTTGGAATAAGTTTTCTTTAGCTGTTCTGCGAAACTGACTTTCTCCCATCTCGTAGGAAGCTGACATCTGATTGGTTGTAATTGGTCATTAATTAGAATCCAACATGTTTATTGACTGGATATTTTTATGTTCATTCACTGGTAAAAGAACTGTTCATTCACTTGGCGTTTGTACCACTTTTTATTTGGACCCCCAAAAGACCCAAAGCAATGCAATATCAAGTCACCTCCTTTTTTTGATCGAATTTACATGTAATGACAGATGTGTTCACATTGCCATAAACCAGAAGCTATATTTTCTTAAAATGTATGAAGTTTCTTAAAACAAATTGTGCTTAAGCGTTAATTCACTGGTTAGTCTATTCTACTGCAAAACCTGAATTACTCACTCTAAATCCTAAATCCTTCTCTAATCACCAGAAAAATGGTATGGAAAAACCTTCGTCAATAGTCATAATTCCCAACATTGGTTTGGCCAGAACGTCATAATTCCCAACAGTGCTTGGTCAAAACGGACTAATCTCCAGTTAAGCTCCTGCATTTAAAAGTCTTCATCAACTTCAAGAAAAAAAACACACACACATTATTCGCCGTTGGTCTTCTAATGGGGCATTGTTCTAAATTATTTGAAAAAATAATAGTTTTAAAAGCAGTTGTTCCTTGTTCCAGTTACTATTATTTTAAGCAATTGCCTTTAACCCTTTCAGTCTCAGTGATGCCATTTGGAATCATCACCTTCAATATTTTTTTCCAAATGTTTATGTCCCGTAATGACATCCAAACAGACATCATTCGATTCTTCACACTTTGTTCTATTAGACAATACTTTACATTAATCTCAATAGAAGCCAGAAATGCTACTTTTTTATTTAGAAAAATAGCTAACATGCGTTTCACCTGATTTTTGAAAAGTTCGCTTTAGTTCCACATATTTAAAACACAATTTAAACTATTTCGGTTAACATAATTGCTAATTTTTTTTAATAATATGGTCAGATACCTTAAAATATGTAACTCGAAGTGTTTTTAGGTAATATATACATATTTTATTTAGTTTTTTTACGCAGTTAAAAAATTTTGGCATTATTTCAAAAACCATATAAAGAATTAAAATGTATTTTTTTCTTATGGAACTCTTATTTTTCACCTAAAATAAGCTGCTTGCCAATAACTATTGAAAAAGAACAACTGTTTTTTCTTTCTTCCCTGCAAGTGGGGTTAAACTGCAATGGTCATAAAGGTCACCGAAGTATCACGATTCCTCTCTAAATTACGTTTAATTCTGATCGCCGTGGTCGTAACTCAGTTCCTGATGTCTTTTCTTGGTGTCGCACACACACAGCGCCACACGTGTCTTTGTTGGGTTAATAGGGCATTTTTACGGTACCATTGTTGGAGGTCCCGGGAAGCAGGAGGCTTTTGTAAAGGTTGGATGTTTGGTTTGGTTGATTGAAGGCATACTATCAACTGCACAAAGGGTTATTCGCAATGCTTTTGCATCATTAGGGCTTTCCCTGGTGATAGATCCAAAAACAATGTTTGCCGATTTCGATCCATGGTTTTGCTGTTAGTAATAGTTGAGTTGTTTGAGACATGAAGTTGTGGTCGAAGGAGTAATATGGAAAGCCTACTGTGGGACCGCCGCTGCAAATCTCTACCAGTAATCTAGTTAACAGCTGAAGTAACCCATCGCTACCTTGAGGACCTTTTGGTAGGCAATGGGTTACTGAAGGCAAGTAACAAAGTTATAAATGAATGTTCACGTGATTGTCAAATGTTTGAGACAAAATTGCGACTGAAAAATGTAGCATGCACTGACCCTCATGCTACTTTGTTAGTCGAAATAGAAAAAAAAAACCGAATGAATAAAAGCAAATATCCAAATTATCAAGAACCCCAAAAGTGGAATTCTTAGCGTCAAACCAGAATTTTTGTCAAAAAAAAAAAAATCATCGAACAAAAGAACGCTCGTCAAAATCGTCTGCCGAAATTATCGAATTTCTATCGCCACGAACCAAAGGTGAGAGTGGTACAACAACACAACCAAAACAAACCCGGGAGGCATGACACAAAGCAAAGACACACAACACAAAGGTGAAATTGGGGTATAATAAAGTGAAATTTCCTCTTGGCGATCGCCTCTTGGCTTGTGTTGGCGACTTCACGTGTGTTGCCAGATCCTTTGATTGATAATGACAGATTACATGTTGTGCCTTGAGTAATGAAAGGATCTTGTAATAAAATGCCACTCAGAGTTGTCGCACTCTTTGTTGCGTTTTTGCTATTATTTCATTTCGTTGCTTCTTCAGAGGATTATAGAAATGGAAATTTGTTGGCCAAAAAGTAAAACGATATACCGTTGTTGGTTGATTTTGTTAATTTACTGTAGCGCTACCGGATGGTCTTTCGCATATGCCTACTTCTGTCCCGATGGAAGGACATTTGCTTTGTAATTTTTAAACAAGGATAGATGGCTGGAAAAAAAACATGATGTAGCTCCCAACTTGGCTTAAATAGCATGTTTAGTCAAAGAAAAAAACAGTCGAAAAACTTGATTGGAATTTTTAAAAAATGTAGAACCTCTGGACTGTATAGAAATTTTTTGTGTGATCATTTAATTTCGAACAATTTAAAAGAAAATTATATTCATGACTATCATTAAACATTTTTAAACGTACCACAATATGCATACAATCATACATTTCGATTTCGCAAATAGTAAAATTCGCAGCGTATAGGCAAATATGCATTTGATGTCGTTCGTGTTAAATTGATGCAATATTTCCAAAGGATCGGAAATTAAATTTGACTTTGACATTTACTATTAAATTAAATAACTACATATATGTGACTGCAGTCCATTTTGTCCTCTAAAATTAAGAAAACAAATAATATTTCCTTTAGATTTTACAATAAAAAGAACAGTGTTTAACAGTTAAATTGAAAATTCCTAGTATTTAGCTATCATGTTACATTTCATAAACAATATTTTAACCTCTGAAAAGACGGAGGAAACTGGGTAAACAACGCAGCTGGCGCCGAAATTTCGCCTACTCTGATTGGCAGCTCCTTTGACCCTGATATTCGTGCGCCCTGTTACGTCAAAATCGAAGGAAAAAATAATTAAAATTACACTCTAACTGAAACTAAACTAATAAAAATAATAAATTTGTGTCTTGAAATAACAAATAAAATTGTTTATTGAATGTGAAACACCTTTTTTTATTCGATTCTCGCACTCGAAAATGAGAACTATTTATCCTTCTTTTCGTAGAACATTTGTATACTGCAAACTTAATGTCGGTTTTACTGTACAAACGTAACACAAAATACACATCACATTGCTACTTACACCAAGATCGGCGGCACATGTTTCCGACTTGCCCCCACAGCGGGGGACATTAATAACTTCACAGCTTGTCCGGCATTCAAGTGGAGATTGGGAATTATTCACACAGTATGGCGCCCCTTCTGTGATGGACACTTGGCGGGGAAAAGTGGGAACATTCGCCAAATCTTGAAGACTGGCTAAGGTTTTGCATTAGGAAGCAAACCTACGAACCAGAGTGAAATACATGAAAATATAATTTAGACTTATCAGCAATGAAATGATATGAAATATAGGTAATGGAAAAATTGCGATGGGGGTTAAAAATCCGAAATGGAGGTTTTGACTTTTATATACGTTTTAAAGGGCACTGAATCCGAAAAAGTGGTGTTTGAACATTTGTCTGCTCCTCCTCAACAGCTCAAACTAAAAGAGCTAAGAACTTCAAATTTAGTATACGAGATCCTAGCATGTCGACGTCATAGGTTTTCCAGAAAATCACAATGCCCAAAGGGTAGATGCCATAGAATTTCTTAGGTTTTAAATTTTTTGATACATATTTCCTTATAGGGTGGGTGCATAATTATCATTAAATTTATTGATTTATTGAATGGTAATTCAAAGTAGTGTAGTGTAACACAGCCCTAGTTTTTGTAATTAACTTACAGATTTTAGTTTTAAACAACTGAAATTATTAATTTGTACAGCGTCCTTATAACGGAAAGGGAAAATGAAAACTACGAACCAAATGAATTTTCTATTTATGCTGCACAAAGAATTCGATCTATTCGACCCGTCTTGAAATTGCATTTTGATTTATTCTCTCTGTGTTTGCCATTAATTAAATACTTTTAATTAGGTAGTCGAGTTCAGGTACAATATTTTGAAACATTGGAATTATTATCAATGTTTAATTGAAAATATTTCTCATTTCTATAACTTAGATTAGTTTTGAAATTTGTTGAAAAATATGCAAAAATCTTATTGTATTTCGACGAACTAATAATGAAAAATTATTTTTATTCCATATGGATTTTTTTTCAATTACATACGATTGGTTTTATAATGTGCTAGCAGATGCTATTTTTTTTTTATTTCTTCAAGTCTAATATTTTTATGTTTTTTTTTTTTGTCTTGTCAAGTTTTATTTTAATTATTAATGAGGTTTATCTGGTTATACATTTTCCAAATAATAAGTAAAATGTGTTAAAATGTATTTTTATAAAAAAAACCATGAGAAAAAAATAATTCGCAACAATTTCCTCACGTCGAAAAAAAAAGCAAAGTTCTAAATAATGTTTACCTGGCTTATACAAATACTTTTTCCAAATAATGAATGACATTTGTTAAAACAGATTTTTATATTTAAAAACTATTGCTGAAAAAATATAAAGCATAGATTTTAAGGAATATTTGTCATCTGATTTTGAGGTAAAGTTAACACTATTACATTTCCACGTGTGGTCACAGTTTTAACCCTATAAATTTAGGATTTTTTTTTTTGAAAAAAGTGTTGCATTTCCTCGTATTAAATACCCTTCGTGTTTCCAGTATAATTACCTCACAATGGAACAGAAAATTTACCCTTTTATTGTGAACACACACATTTAAGTCATAGATACCAGTGCAAAAGCAATAAAGTTAACACCAAGTGCATTTATCTTGGTTTCACTTTTAACCCTATAAATTCAAGAAATTTCTTTAAAAAAAAAGTGTTGCATTTCCCCATTTTAAATACCCTACGTGACTCCAACCTAATTACCTAACAATGGAACAAAATATTGTCTTTTTTATTGTGAACACACACATTTAAGTCATACGGTTATTATTTATATTTCTAATCCTGAGAAATATCCGTCGGTCTGTGACTGTGCCATTTGAAAATCACATAACCAGGCCTAAAAAAACACAAAAGGTTTTAGGATTATTCCGAGAACACTGGAATATATATAAAAAGTGCTTCCCCCCACAGGATTTCAAGTCCAGTGCCACCGGTTTTTTTCTATTCGTGTGATTCATTTTAGTTTGTTTGTGTTTGCTGAGTCGGTGGACACGAAAAGCCATCAAGCGCGTTTTGCTGCTGCATCGCTGGCTCGATTTGGTTGGGTGGGTTGGTTGGTTGGAATTACAACATTTTTGTGTATGTGTGTGTTCTAAATAAATCGCATTTAGTCCTGAGTGGGGTTGTTTCACGGAGGATCTGGCAATAGCTACGAGGTCTTGTTTTCCTTTCTCTCGAATTACTTTTGTTTTGGTTACATTGTTTGACTTCGCCCCTTTGTGCTACTTGCAAAACGGAAGATACCATCGACCATATGATTTTGGAATGTAAAAAATTCAACGCAGCTGGAACCAAATTAAGAAACCAACTCGGTATTATGCCCTTATATTTTCCTTGGCTTTTCGACATGACCGAAAACGCAGTGATCAAGACTAAGATTATAATTATGTTTATTAACAAGATTTTCCAATCCAGTTGACTCTCCCTGATGTTGACAGTGTTCTTCCAACTCTAGTCTCGAACTCAGTATCCTAAAAACAGGAGCAATGTGATTAAGCAGCCTTGTCTGGCGAGCAAATATCACAATAACTACCCAATTCGCAATTCACATTGTTTGGTTGGTAGACCTATATTCAGGTTAGTGTGCTTGGTCAGCACACAAAAACCTGATTATCTCAACCAACCAAAATAAAAGTAATTCGAGAGAAAGGAAAACAAGACCATGGAGCTATTGTCAGATCCTCCTTGAAACAACCCCATTGTAAAAAAAAATCTAAGCATTAAATGCCGGATATTATAATGTCGGCAGACATACAACCTAACATCTCCAATAGCTCTCGTGTTGCTCTAGTGTGACGATAATTCAACCTAACCCAAATTCGTTACCTTCTTACAACAAACCTATCATGTTCGTCACTTTACCAGGGTTCTAAATTACGAGGCTCTAAGATTAGACATTATTCGCGTTTACATGAGCCATCGAATCCATGGAATGCCAAAATCCCCATTAGGGAAAAAAGGACGAAAGGAGAAAAGGAAAAAAGAGGACGAGCAGGTTTTTTAACCCAAATTATAGAGTGTGGCCGAATCCGTGGAGTGAAACTTCAAACCCTCCTTCATTGGAGGGTTTGCGAAACCCCAAAATAAAAACCCTGCAATTCCGGTTCTGAGTGGGCGAAAATCCCCAAGAGGAAAAATTGCGGAGTTAGCTCTTTTTCCATGGATTTGATAGCTCATGTAAACGCACCTTCTAACATACCTTGAAGCCGTGAAACGTCTCCAATTTGTCGGAAAATCTTAATATTTATTTATGCATCTGCCTAACCTCTCACTCGCGTGCTGCGATCACTTCAAGTGTAAAATGAGGGATAAGATGGGACGCAGTTTTGCGGCATGATATCCGCAGATTAATTTTTTTCACCGTGGTTATAGGTTTGTCACGGTTTATGGGTTTTGTTTCCGACAACGCAAACGATCCATTAGCATTTGGAAACGATTGAATATTTATGATTGTTTATGGTGTGGCGTCTTAATTCGGGTTTGTGTGAGTGGCAGCGGTGTGGTTATTGTTTGGGTGCTTGGTGTAGTTTGTTAAATAAAATATGGGGTCATATATGATTTTTTTTGTGTATGTTTTTTTATGTTTTGCGGACCACTTTGGGCCTAATGTATCGGAAGATTGTTCTAAATCATGCAGACCGTCGTCCTTGTAATCTCGTGTAAATTCTAGTGCGATACTGTTTCAAACAAAAGCAAACCAAACTCGACTACCATTAGACATCCTATAAATCGTACCGAATATACTGAGAAGGACGTTTTTGTTAAATCTATGAAGTTTAAAGTCGTGGTAGTGTTACTGTAAAATGTCATTCCTTAAGTTCTTTTGGGTGTAAGCTCAGATGTATGCCTTTTCACTTAACAGTGGTTTTAAATCACGATGTGTAACGTAGCTGTGTTAAAGCTCTGCGCAGAACCAAGAAGTATTGCGCCGAAAAAGTTCAACTCGAACTCATGATTGTTTATGTTTTGCTGATGTTTTGTGGTTATGTTTTTTGAGTTACTCATGTGACAATTTCTCTTCTAGGTAAGGATATTCTTTGGCTACTTATTTGTTCCATAATTTGCAGTTGCAGCTGCAGAAGGATTGAATACTATTATGATTTTGGTATGAAATTTTATTCTTACATAAAACCTAAATTAAGAGTATAATGTTTGATTTCTTTTAATTCTTGAGTATCTTATGTTTTTTTTTGTTTGTTTGTTGGGAAGGTAACGGTTTGGGCAGATAAACTGCAGTATCATCAGCAAAGTATTAGACCAGTTTACCCGAAATAATCTTTGACCCTTAAATTCTCTTAGTATACTGCCGGGCATGTAAACTGCAGTAACAACAACATTGAATTAGACCATTTAGCTCTGAAGTATAAGTATTTTAGTAACTTTGTTTATATCGTCACTTAAGTTCCCACATGTGCTATCTCACTTTACACAACGGATCAGACTTACTGACGGTAACCCTTGGCCAACTTTCCAAAAATTTCACCAAGAGTCCGTACACTCTTACAGGGTGTGAAATTAGGAAAACTTTACACTAGACAACCAGTCTAGTAGGAACTTAGAAGTACCAGACATTGAAAAATTTTGCTAGACCAAAAAAATTGAATATAAAGTCAATTTTACTATCTAAAATTTAATGTATTACAACTTATTTTTACAACAACACTCGTTGAGCTTGCGGTCAAAATTTTTGCTAGACTGGCGGTCTAGTAAGTTGGAAATTTTTATCAGCCGTTTCGAAAAAACATCAGCATTGTATAGAGGTCTAGCGCTAATTTCGCGCCCTGCTCTTATAACAAACGAGCGATTTTAACTCAGTCTGAGTTAATTTTCGCTCCTTTCGGTGTCGAAAATACACTTACCCTATAAGAGTGGATTTCACTCTTTTTTGTTTTGTTAAACCTCCAGCAATCTTAACAGATCGCTTATACTCGATCATTATCACCATACTGTACTTCCTCCGGTCCTTACATGACACTTTACGCGCCAAAACCATATCAGCAAGTAACAATCGGATAAGAAAAAAAAAGAGAACCAATACTGAAAATTTGTTCTTTTTTTTTTACTTTTTGGGCTGAAGGTGGACGTGAGAAAGGGGGGGGGGGGGAAGGGTAGGAAGTCTCAGACGATCGATTTTTCGTGAAGTCCCCCTGGATCGATGGCTCAAGTGCCCGTGCAAGATGGATGGATGGGAGGAATTTCCCAGTAAAGGGTATTAAGAAGACGCCAAATGTCGAATTTTGTCGCCAAGGACAGGAACTAATATGATTAGGAATTGAATTTATTAATAAACGACAATTTAAATTTCGTTTGAAATAATTCAATACGATAATTTTAATTTAATCTAATTTTGATTTTTGTAAAAACGATGCTAAACGTCGAATTATGTCGTCGAGTAAATACAGTAGAGTCCCGTTTATCTGAGCCCCGGTTATTCGAAATATTAATACTAAATTAATATTTGATTCAATGCTTCATTGGATTTCAAACGCGATCGTACAGCTGGGAAATTTCAGTAATTTTAATATATCGAAGTAAACCTGATATACATTGTGTCGACTAATTTTATCTTAAAGAAGTACAACTTTCAAGAATGTTTTATCTCTACATATTTTACCTACTTTGCATCTGATAAGCTATTTAATTTTATAATTACATATAAAAGTACAATTTCTTTATGAGCTTAAAATTTGTCAAAATATTGATTTTCATAGAACCAAGGGGGCCACAATATAAGAGCCTGACTATAATTGAACCATCAAAATTCAGGCGAAATCTCTCCTATCCTGGCATACTATACCTTGACATCGTAAATCCTTGGTACCGCTCTAACCCTGTACAAAAGTGGATGAGCATAGAGTTCGCCTCCCGAGCATCTCAGAAAGAGAATTAAAGGGTCCTTTTGTCTTCTGGGGAATGGTAGGGGACAACCCTGATAACGTCCCGTTCCCCCAATTTCGCGGGTCACTTTAATTTCCTTTCTCTTTGATTAGAAGTCATTGCGTTTTAAAGTGTTTCTCGTATGATATTGGCTGTAATTAATGGATGTTTAAACTTTGCCCGACACATCGTGACGCGATATGACGCTACGTATTTTCTAAGTAGACAAAACATTATTTGAATCGAAATGAAAACATTTCTTCGTTTTCCTTGATTATCGACTCAGCTTTATTTCTGTCACCATAAAAGTAACAATTACAGAACCTCCAAAAAATAAAAAAAATAAAACGTAGAAATATTGTAATTTCATTTTAAATAAATTTTGTTTAGTTAAAAAATACGTAACGCCATATCGCACCACAAGATGCGTTTGGCAAAGTCTGAACTTGACAGGGACATTTAAAGCGTCTGGGAAAAGTTTCGGCCGACGGGAAGTGTCTGGCAAATTTATTATCAGCTTTTAACATTATTTTCTAAAACATACGTAAAAATCAGCCTTTAAAAAATGACTAAAGTTAACTTACAATTACACTGCTAACAGAAATGTCTTGATTTCAGACAAAAAAGCGTCTGAAACAGGGTGCACATTATTCAGACACCAAAAGGCGTCTGAAATTTTCAGACATATAATGTGTCTGAAATTCAGACACATATACAACAGAAATATATTAAAATTAATGCCAAAACGTCACGCGGTGTTCCAAGGTGGTCACCCTCCCAAATACTGACCCTCTAGATGTTGCTTAACTACGGTGATCGCATGATAACCGGTATTTTCAACATGGTACTGCCGTTGACAGTTCACTAAGATGCAGTTGCTTATATAAAATATTATTCCGTCAATTAATAATCAAAATCAATCATATTGAAATCAAACCATCTGCTAAAAGCTAGTGAATAATAGAGTAATTATTGCTTCTATAGTGATTTGCACTCATATTTTAAAGAGAAGAAAAACACATAAAGCCTGGATAACAAAAAGACAGCCGCGAAATTACAAAATCTTATTCCGCTTGAAATCGCAATACAGATCCAATTATAAACCAACTTTTAATTATTAAATTTGATTTAATTATTTTTAATGAATTTTTTAAAATAAGTCGAGTTTCCAACTAAGTTTAATTTAATTAAAGTCGCACTAGAGTGCTTGGAGAGGCGTTAAGAAACATTGCAAAAATAGTTAAATTAACGAATAATAATTTTAGTAATAAAAAAATGAAATATATTCATAGTTTTTTTTATTTAATGTAGGTAATTATTAAATTAAAAAAATATAAGCACATGATAATTTTTTTCGCATATCAAGTTATTTATCAAGTAAATTGAATTTTGAATTTTTAATGAATAATATAATTATAATTAAAAAATTTCAAGTGAAAAAGATTGTTCTACTTATAAATTAAATTGCGCTTCATCTCAAAAAATTCCAAGTTCAAGTGTCTGAATTGCATGGCATGAAGTGTCTGAATTTAAATGTCTGAATTTGAAAATGTCTAAATTTCAGACATTTATATTAAAAGTCAGACTCGACAGTGTCTGAAACATATTTAAGACACTATAGTGTCTAAAATACATGAGAGAATATTTCAGAGAGTGTTCAATTAAGACCCCAAAGTGTCTGAAAACTCAATTCAGACATCATTTGTGCTGAAATTGAGACACTGCTTTTTGCAGTGTAATCTACTTTTTGAAGACTGTAATACCTGTAAATTGGCCTTCGGTCCACTCCAGCGGGAATGCATACCCTAAAAGTAAATGAAAACCAAACCAACCTAATTGTCCGTTACATTTCATCCTTCAAATAATGACTTAGGTCTGGGGGCCCTGGGCTCTCTGTCTATATCACTAAGATATAAGGTTCAGTCAGTTCCTTTGCGACATTTGATCATCGTAAATCTAATTGAACGTAGTCACCACTAAACGAGCTGGGCCCTATATTTTATTTGTACTATGGAGAATGCGAGTTTCGAAGATGGACCTAACAAATAAACTTTATTCAAGAAAAACATGTCCTATTTTCCCTACCTCTTAATTAAGATTCTACTCACCATCTCAAAGATTATCACGTTGTAAATTAAACTCATATGAACCCTTGACAAGCACGGTACGATTCGAGGTTTAGATATAATAAAAAAAAGCTAGTTCAAACCCCAAAAGTGTTTTCATGTTAAGGTATATCTTATTAATTAGATTTGTCAAATCATTTAACACGGGCATCAGTCTTGAGCCAGCGAGTCCTTTTTTTTCTTCTTTTAAAGGATGAAATCGAACAAATAATAAAAGGGCTTTTATACACACTTCCGACGCCCATGCGACTGTCAAACGAGTTTGAGGTCCACACTTTGGTTCACATGACTCTTGAGTTTTGCGGCATGCGTTGAGATAAAACACCGTGCGTCATACATTGAGTAGGTTTTTCTCTCTCCAACTAGGGTATTTGACTGTATCGCTAAAATACCTTCCAATGTTATTTGAAATATAGTTGAAAGTAAAAAATAACAAACATATATAATTTTTGAGGAATAAATCTTTCAATCATTAAAAAAATCGTTTTAAAAAAGAATTTTTTACGTGATCATCACGTGATCATAAACACGTTGGTTTGGCCGACGTCATGCACTATGAACTATAAACAAACCGGCGTGATGTTTTTTTTTTTCTGATGAAACTTTATTTAATCTAATTACTATTCAAATATAAATGTTGAGAAAATGTAGGGCTGTTTTACCGAAGCGTATATTTCAAATTTGCCTGAAATCAATTACAATGTGGTGTTTCAAAGTTATAGTTCATAGTGACATCACAGATACCACGTGACAGTCAGAATGCGTTTTCAGGAGTGATTTTTCGTCCGAATTTTTAAATTCATTTTTTTGCCTTTTTATTGGGTATTTGAAAAAAGAAAAAATACGGGTCTAATATTTTTGGCAGAAGAACATTTTAAGCCAATAAAAAAATTTAGTCAAGTACCCTTCACAAATATTAACTTGTCAATCTCCGGATTTGTACCCTTTTTTTTTTAAACTTTTTTTTTGAATTTCCATGTCATATGTATTAATTACCGGATTTTCAAAGGGAAATTCTGGTCTGAAAATAAGATCGAAATTCCCGATTCTTGAAAAATGCATTAATGAGCTAATTAACACAAGTCAAAAGCATGCAAGGTTTTCGTTGACGCATGCGGCCTTTAGTCGGTGTTGTAGGAAGAAGTCAAGTTTATCCAAGTGCGGACTTGGACTAATTTTTTTTTCTTCGCCTGGGAAACAGGTGTGATGTTAAACGTCGAAGATAGTAGTGATTAATAAGTATTGACATTGGAGGTGACAAATACATTTCCGCGATAAAGGTTTTTGATTTGAACAGGAACAGCTGAACCTGCAATTTGCATAAAGTTCATATTCTTTCGTAGTTCATTTGAAATTAGGTTGTTTCAGATGACGAAGTTTGGTCTTATGTTCCATTAATATTTCTGTTGCCACTCAAAAACTGAATGCCCATTGAGTATGTTGCATAAAATGGCTTGGTATAAAAAAACATAATTTGTTAAAATTTAATTAAATTGTTAAAAAAATTGTTAATTAATTTGTTAAATTTAAATAAAATGAAAGCTGCCCCAATATACCAACAGACGCATGGCTGAACTTTTCATACAATAAAATTTATGAGCAATAAATTTAATCTTTTGTATGATGTGTAGCATTAAACCTTGCTTTAATTCTTTTCTTGCACTGCAATTTGCAACTTACATTGTAATTTTTTTAAATAAAAGTAACCCTTCTTAAAGAATCTATGAGATTTCGTAGAGAAATCTCATTCAGACAACACATTGGTGTTTTTTTTTTATTTTCATTCGACCTTTTCCATTCGACGTTTTAGACTTTTCGTTTCAACAGAAATCCAAAATGAAAATAAATGCTTTCTCTATCCACGATTGGTGAGTTTACTTGGAAATCGATTATCGATCCAAGGAAGTTTAGTAAGAAATTACGCCATCTGAAACAAATCAACAGTCCCCGTGTAGCTCCAGTGCGATATTTTTCCAATCCAAACACTTTCTTACTCGTGAAATACCTCATTTCTCCAGGTGAAATACCCACAACGGCAACAAACTAACCCAAAAAACCTCCCGCAAATAAAGACACCGCACTCAGTTCCTCTTCACTAAAACTCAAAAGAATAAGAAGAAAACTCTTATTTTCTTCTCAAAGAAAGGGGGGGGGGGTATATAAGGACCCCCTACAATTAGGGGGTCCGCGCAATGACAGGTGAAAAACTTTCTAAAGGTAGTTGGGGAGGGGGGGAGGGGGGGAGGGAGGGGCTAGTAATGACAGGGCCCCAAGCTGTTGGCCCTTTTGTCAATGCCCGAGCCGACTAATAATGTTTTACGCCATCCTTGGTTGTTTCGTTACGACTTAGCGCCGCCGTGGTTTTAGGGAAGAGGGCGGGGGTGCCGCGGTTGGCTTTATTATCGCACTTTTGGTTACATAGTATCTAATTTTGTGTGTGTATTTTTAAGGTGACTGACCGAGGGCAAATTTATGTATCAAAGGAGATTAGTGTCTTACTATACAATACTTGAAACTTAAATAATTATTAAACCTTGAATCATAATTTTTAGATAATATTAAGTAAGTTTTTGGAACAGTAAATGAACAGTAATGCACAATGTATTGTATAATCAATTTTATCATTTTTAATGTAATGAGTATTATATTCAGAGAATGAAAATATCAATATAAAGACTTGCTTTCAAAGTAAATTACAAAAATAAGTTTTAATTTTCAAAATAAATATTCAAATCAACCATATAACCAGCATTTTAAAACCAACGCTGGAGAGTGGAGATACATGTAAATACCGAGAAAAGCTGGTAAATACGGGAAAAATTGGTAAATTATGGGAAAAACTGGGAAATACCTATTTCTTTAAAAAAATAAAATATCATTTTTTTTCTTGGATATACCTTAATAGTAAAATTGTTTTTAACTAAAAAAGTTTTATAAAAATAAAATCAGTTTTTTTACACATAATAATTTTTTGTATTCTGGTTGTGACTGCAATTATGCTATTGCCTGGGTGGAGGAATCCTTTTTAAGTTTGTGCTTTTTGTTCACTCTCATCCCCACTATGGCCGTTATAGTTTGCAAAGGCCTAGTGAAGTCGTTTGATATTTTTTCTATATATGTTAGACATAACTCCATATTTACCTTACACAATATTTTAATGAATATTTACCACAGACAATATTCTAATAATTATTTATGAACCCTTAAATAATAATAAACAAGAATACATGATTATTATATTACCACAGATGTAAAATAACTAAGGGAAGTTTGTCATTTTTAAAAATATTAAGGCCATGATAAATATTTATTACAATACAAAATAAAATTTATTTTAATTAGCTCCATTAAATAAGATTTAGTAATTGTTGATTCAATATTTGAGTTTTTTCCAAGTTGGAAAAACATCATTTTCCCTAGGACGGTATAAATACCGGTGTTTACCATGGTATTTACCGGGGGGTGGTAAAAATCATGCTAACCCTGAGTAAGGTTGATAAATATTGACATCGATAGAAAATTTGTGTTCACTTACATTGTAAAAAGAGAAAGATTTACCATCATCGCTACTTCAGTTAATGATATTTTGAAAAAACCGCATGTACGATATTTTCCCCGCAGCGTTTGAAACCCCAATTGACTTACCATTGCCAAATTGCTCATACAAAACCGTACATACGGGGGAAAAAATCCGGAACCGCAGAGGGAGAAATGAGCCATAAATATTTGCTAACCAAAATCACAGTACCTAAAAACCATCTTTTTCCAGTTTTTTGCGTGCCCATGGAAAACACAGGCATGGTAAATATTTAAATGGAAATAACAACAACCGACAAACTTTCCTTGCATAATTCAAAATATGATATTCATATGAGGGGCTTTTGGCAGAATGAGTTTTTTCCCTCCATCGCATATCTCATAGCGATCGTTTTTGTTTATGGCTATAGTTGTTGCTATGACAACCGTTGCTATGGGTAACCGTGCCGAGATTGTACCCATTGGAATTTTTGCATCGTCCAAAAAACGAACATGTAATTTAGGAACAAAAGAGGTACTATGTACCGGAATTTTCCCTAGAGATTTTTTTTTCATGAATATGTCTTAAAAAAGGCAGAATGAGTTGAACGTGTACGAGTAGACTAAATTGTTTTATCAATTTCGAGTATGGAACAAAACAAAGTTACAGATAGAGAGATAGGGTAATTGAAGCATATTTAATCCTGAAGGGAACGTTCAACTTACAGAAAGTGAAATATTTGAACCGCTCTTCTGTACTACACTCCGTGCTAACCTTACTTGGGTAAAAACAAAGGGTAAAAACGGCAGAGGGAAAAGCGTGGTTGGTTCGTTAGTTTAAAACTCTTGTAAGGTAATATTTACATACAAAATATTCTGAATACAATTTAACCAAAATACACTTTTCATTCTGACACTATGGCAAAATTTTCCCAAATAATATTCAAATCTGCTAGACCTTAAACGAAATTAATGTTTTAAACATATTTTCTGGATGGATTCACAATTAATTTCTGGGACTCTTTAGATACGCGGAAGGATTTTCTCCGTAGCATACTTAGATTTACCCAACTAAGGTTGGCAAGGAGTGAAGAATTATTTTTGATATTTAAATAATCGTCGGAGGCTTAATTGATTGTCAATTGGAGACTAATTGGAGTCAATTGGAGATTGTCAATTGGAAGTTATTTTTCTAAGTACAGATATAAAAAAATAACGAAACCCTTTACACTTATGGAATTTTTTTTTCACACTTGAATGTAAATAACGTAACACTAAGGAAATAGGTTCGTTTCCCAATATCAACTCTTAACTACTTATTTTTTTTACAAAAATAAATAAATTATAAATTCGCCATTTACAACAATAAAAAAAGCTTATTTAATTTATGACCGATATATTTAATTTATGAATTAATTTTAATTCTCTGTGATAATTTGCAAGCATAAAAAGTATTACAATGTTGCAGAAATGCATTCTTTCTGTTCAATAAAATTTATTCATTAGTAAAACCTTTTTTAATTTGTTAACAACACTTGTTAATTTAAGAATAGAATAAACTTTATTTTTCATCAACCACCATATTTACAAAAATGACTTTTCATTTAAGAATTCAGAAAATTAGTCCCCAGCATTTCATTTTACAAACAAATTCAAGATTAAAAACTCTTTTACATTACATTTTATAATTTTGCAATTATTATGACGTACGACAAACAAATTTCATTTACCTCAAGTAATCTGTCAAGGTATAACAAGCAGGAAACATTTTTAAATACCTTTTGTAAACGATTAAAAATTTTAAAAAAATCTAAAGGCGAGAGAAATTTGGAAAAGGGAGTAGAAAGAAGAAAGAAAAAAAAATCAAAATCCGAATCATGTTCATTACACTTAAAATTGAGGCTTAGAAATCTTTTGCTTTGGTTTAAAACAATTTTAACACATATTTAGGTCAAATCATGTGTATATTTTATTTGTTATGTTTACTAACTTCTAATTTATATTTTTATTATGCTGTTACTTGTGACTTTGAAAATATTTTTAGGGGCACATATCCTACTTGATACTCTTTAAAAATTATCCTTATCACGGGTACCATTGATTTCATTGTACCTAGTAAGTTTTCTTTAATATCAGATGAACTTTTTCGATGTGGTTCATAACAAAAGGCAAAAACAATTGTTCATATTATACAAATTGGCACTTTAGCCCTTTCAGTCCCAATGACAATTTGCCATCATCATTTTAGTTTTTTTCTGATCGTCTATAGCCGTTTATGATTACAAAAAGCACATCATTCGATTCTTCCAACTTTTTTCTATTAGAAAATATTTTTTATGTATCCCAATAGATATCAGAATAGATTCTAAAGCAAACATATCGATACCGATCTTAGTATTGAACAATTTTCGTTCAAAATTCCCACACACGTTAATTACACTGTTATGCAACCGAAACCGGAAATTTCCAGGCATGTAATCACGCAAAGCAGGGGTCGTTTAGAGTTAAAATTATTGCGTTTAACTCTAACTCTCATTAGAGAAAACAAATAAGCCTTTTTAAAAAAAATAACATTCATTTCTAACAACGCAGAATTTGCTGACGCGCTTTAACTGCATAAAACTAATTGAAGTTAAACATCCTCATTTTAAAAATGAACTTTGAAAAATGAAAGGAATAATAAGTGCGAAAGAGCGCCTTTATTCGGGGAAATTGCCAATTATTTTGACAAAAATGTATCTAAATTGATTAAATATAAGTAAAATAATTTATATTAACATTGCCACACTGAAGCTTGAAAGCCGTCAATGTGCATATTATAAAGTTAATTTGCGGATTGACTGATTTGCTTCGGTAGCGGAATCAAGAGAGAGTTGTTCAATTTTTTTAAGTTATGAAGAACAAGGCTTACGTATCGTAAAAGTCAATTTTTTTTTCTCATGTGATCTTTTCTATTAACTAATTTATTGATTTATATTAAATAATTCATGCGTTATTATATCAATTTTGCTATTTAGGTATCTAAATGTATGCAAAATTGTTTTAACTTATGCAGGTAGAAACTTTGTGTCATTACAGCAAATACTTAATTAAACTTTAACTGCCTGGTAGGTAATATGCTGATTTTCTGAAAAATTTCGTATTGTCCACATAATTTTCTCCACTTAAATGGTAACGTTAACACTCACAATGTGCTTAGAGCAATGGTGTTAAGAGAACTTCCAATTTAAGTTGTTTTATTCAAATGGAACAATTATAGTTTAAACGATTCATTACGTTTTTAATCTTAAATCTCCAAATAAAATAATTATTTTCAGTGTTGAAGATTTAAATTAAAGCAATTTTCAATTTCGAAGTCATGCACTAAATGAAATTATTACTTCTAATCCCTTTATATTCAAAAATCGGGGAAACGTTAGTTACATGTCTGTGCAACGAATGCTGCCAAAACAGCGAAGTTTAAAACGCTCCGAAGACAGCAACGGCTAATTAAAGTAATAGCTTCTCCTAAGTATTTAATTAGAACAACTTAATGATGACGTATGGTCTCGCAGCCGACCAATTAAATGCAAATTCAGACTGCTGCCACGCAGAGGTAAAGGAATTAAAGCTCAAAAATGAACGACTTTGAGAAAATAAACTTGAGTTATACTCGGATTTATTAGCGTCATTTTTGGAGGGAAACTATTTTTCTGCCCATTTTACATCGTCGAAGTAGCTTACATTTGAACGTTCCATTTGCGTGAAAATGAGTTTATATTTAATTGAAATTCTCAGTTACTTTGAATTGTTTCTTTGCATTTAGTGCAATTAAATTAAATGCGCTCGTGTGAGACAACAACTGTAAACAAACCGTTGGAAATATTTTTTTAATAATTGAATTCTTAATTGCAAATGTTTTGCAACTAATTTTGTTTATACTGGGAGTAAGGTTCTTCTAGTAAAGTGTGTATACGAATGGAAAATTTTATTTTAAGTTCACTTATAATTAGCTTCCTTTGTACTATTTAAAAGTTTTCACACATAATGAGAAAAGTAATTAATTCAAACTTTATTTCAAACGGTACGAAAAGAAAGTTAAAATTTCAGTTTCTTATATAATGTTGCAAAATGTAATCTTGTGTGCAAAAAAACGCTACTCCCCAGTGTTGCTCATTATTCGCAACTTGTAATTTTGAAATAAAAATACGATAAATCGTAAACAAATATTAATTATCAAAATCCAGGTACTTCTTAAATAAAATCTTTGTACTATTTAAAAACTTTCACACATAATGAGAAAAGTAATTAATTCAAACTTTATTTCAAACGGTACGAAAAGAAAGTTAAAATTTCAGTTTTTTTATATAACGTTGCAAAATGTAATCTTGTTAAAAAAAATTAAAAAAAAAAAAACGCTACTTTACCCCGCAACTTGTAATTTTGAAATAAAAATACAATAAATCATACACACATATATTAATTACAAAAATCCAGGAAATATTTATTAGGCATTTTGGAATGTTTCTGTACCTTACCTTAATAGGACGAATTCGAATTTTTTGTTATGGAAAGTTGATGGATCCTCTTTTAAATAATTAAAAATCAGTGACAAAATTCATAAATCATCAATCCATGTATTTTCTGTCTTCACATAATAACTACTCGGTCATCTTGAACCCTATAAGTCATCAATTAAAGTTTCAAAGCAAAGTGTTGTTTAGTTTATAATTATCGTTGTTGACCAAATTAAAAGAAAAACAATTATGTACTTTTAATTCAGTGAAATAAGATATTGGGAAATTTGCTATATACACTCTAAAAAATAAATGCTCAAAAATGACGAGATTTTCCTTAATTTTGACGATTCCGTTACTGGCGAATGCTCCGAGTTTTCGTTTCCTCAAAGTGAGGAAATTTGAATCGTAATTTTTATGAGGATTTGAATGTCGTCTGATCTAAAGATATATTTCGTCATTTTTGAAAATGTGAGTACATCAATGAGATTCAGTTTCCTCAAAATCAGGATACAGAATCGTCAAATCACGATCGTAAAAGTGAGGATTCGCGTTTACTCAAAAGTCACGTGATAGTTTGACGAAACAATCCTCAAAATTAACGAAATGAGGCTTGAGGATTCATGAATCTTCAAAAATGAAAGTGTTATTTCTGAGAGTGTACCTTTTTTAACATTACTATTCCAAATAGACTAACTCCTCTTATATCTTAACACAGTATGTTCGATAAAAAAAATAATAAAAATAAAAATTTCCTTTGTAATGAAAAAAATATTTTTTTTTCTTTTTAAAAAGGAATAGGACTGCCCTCAAGAATAACCTGCATATGATTATAGAGTTAGGGATAATAGATATGTCATTAACAACTATGAATAAGACAGACAACTCTACACTCCGTGTCAACCTAACTTGGGTAAAAACAAAGAGTAAAAAGGCAGGGGGAAAGTGCGATAGGTCCGTTAGTTGGAAACTCTTGTAAGGAAATATTTGCATTCAAAATGATCTGAATACAATTTAAATAAAATACACTTTTCATTCTGATAAAACTGCTAAATTTTCTCAAATAATATTTAAATCTGTTAGACCTTTTTCGAAATTAATGTTTTAAACACGTTTTCTGGATGGATTCACAAATAATTTATGAAACTCTTTACATGCGCGGAAGGATCCTCTCCACAGCATATTTCTATTTACCCAACTTAGGTTGGCAAGGAGTGTAGATAACGGTAAAAAGGTTCGACTCCTAATCTCCACTCTTGACAGTAGTGTAAAAGCATCGTTGTTTATGAAGAAGATAAAAGTGACACAAAGTTTCTTTTCTGTACTTCTTATCTCTCGTTTGGCAACAAGTTAGAGGCGAGACAAATAATGCATATATTTATTTTTAATTATTGTTTTTGGATATTTTTGTGCAAAGTAGTATTATCAGTGTATTTGTAAAAAGGTTTTATTTTTGTCTATGGTCGGATGTGAATGTTTAATAAAATGAACATAATAATAGATTATGATTATATACAGACTAGATTATGTAAATATAAATCCAAAATAAAATACTTCATATGTAAAAAAGTTTTTTTTTATAAATGCCAATTAAATGGTATTGAACTTGATAAATCATTTAGAATTCAAAAATTATACTGGTTAAATGAAAGGGTATTGGAAAATAAAATAACATGGGGTAAAAAGGTTAATGTAAGAAGCAAATTACATTAAGCATTCTTCAATTTAACTAATTTTTCTATAAATTTCCTAATAATACGTATAAACAAACATTAATATTTATTGGAAGCAAAAAGGTTTTTTCGTATTAAACATCTAAATCGGAATATATAGATATATTTCCATATCGATGACAATAGCAAATTATTCGTAAACAATTATATTTTTGATTAGTAAAAAATGATAACGATAGTAATGAAGATTGCTAAGTGTAAGTGCAGTATATTTTTGAATATATATGTTTTAAAGTCTTAAAAACGATTGTCTAGCTGAATTAATCAAATAATGTTTTGTATCCCAATCGTGCTTGTATGCTAAAATGTTTTTTTTTTCTTTTACAGGTAAGAATATTGACATTTTCATTGGTATTGTGGATTGTGAATAATCTGGGTAGTTTTGAAAATGAATCGTTTCGGTAAGAGGATAATTTGGTTTTTTAATAAGTTATCTTTTAAATTGTTGTTTATTTAATTTTTTTGCTGCCTAATGTTCAGGGGAGATCGTTAAATTCTAAAATAATTTAAACCAGTTAAATTAAAAATGTTCCTAAGATTTTCCTATTGCAAGTTAGAATTGGATTTTTGTTAGAAGTTTATTTTCTTTAGTGTGATAGCGAAGAAGAAAAATATAAATGAACATTATTACTACGTGTCTATTGTAAAGTTAAGTCGACGAACATAATTTAATTTATTGAGGTGCAAAAGATTATTTTAAGGGAATTTTAATGCTTAAAAAACAACAACATTGCTTCGCAAAACATATCCTAAGGTTAAAAACTGCACTAGAAATCAAGTTTATCCATTGGATCAAGCTTACCCGCATTAAAAAAATATCCCATAAAAATTATCCAATTATTTTCCCAATTCACATTACTGAGCAAGGCTATTTAATTACACGCAATAATACACTCTCTAAGCCCATAAAAGCTCAGAAAAAATCGAACACAAATCAATACACACAAAAAAAGTATTTTATGTCTTTCTTTATTAAAAAAAAGTTTAAAAAGAAAAAAAAATATTTCTTGACTATAATCATACCTCCGGGTTTCTTGTAATAAAATCCCACCATTAAAAAAAATAAAAGAAAAAAAATTAACTATCGTCTGCAGATATAAAAAAAAACCTTCCGAAAATTACTGTCGCAATTATGGCAACAATTAACTCCCCAAAACCCATTAACACTCGGTTCTGGCAACAAATCATTATCCGTCCCCCTGGCGGCGACTTTTCAAGACGATTATGATGAGGTTCTTTTCTTATCTCTATCATCGATGTAATCATATGTAGCAGGTTTTAATATCTTCTGCAAGGGCCGTTCCGATGCGTTTTTCGTGATGTTTTTTTGGCCTATCAGAGGCCGTCACGACTCTAATTGGATCGAAGTTTTCGCATTTTCGATCGCCATTTTTGGTGTGCGTCCGGGATGGTCAATGAACGAAGGCCAAATATAGAAAAAAAAATTGCATAACTAGTTTGCAAGAGTTTTGTTTATCGTGTTAGTTATGTAATAGGAAGAGTTACTCAGTATCGACTTGTACCAAAGCAAACTATCAATAGTCATAATTTTGGCGATTTGGCGAACACGTCCTATATCCAAGAGAAACAATTCAATGCCGCCAATCTTGCCACAAATCTGTCTACGTTAGTAGAGCTACATATTTAGAGACACTTTAATTTTCTGAAGTTGAAGTAAAAGTAACCCGCATACTATGTTAAAACGTAAGATCACATTTCAATGTTAGCAGGATATAACAAGGCCAAAATGTAAGGACAATGTAGCGAAATAATATTACTCGATTCGAAGTTTTATGTATTGGTGGATTTTTTTCTAATTTAGCTGCAACACTTATAGAATAGTTTGCTTTAATTACAAAGCAGACTAAAGTTTACATTGCCAAATGGAACAGTATCCACTTGAGGGTTATTTAAGAAAGATTTTTAGATAGTTAATTAGAATAATATTTTGCTTGTTCTTTTTTCTATTATCTATGAGCCATTTGAACTTTAAAGCCCCATAGTTCCTGAAAAGATAAGAAATGCGATCGCCCCTCTGAATTTTTAGTTTCTTTTTGAAACGTGCCCTTTGGAACTCCGAGGGATTTGAAGCGATTGCTTGTGGAAAAGCCCCCCTGAAAAGTGTTTGCCATAAATGCCCTAGCCCCCTTCTTATTGGCGTGTTTTTTTGGCGGAATATGGCAAAACTTTAGCAAAATTCTGATAGTAGAGAGATAATAATTTTATTGCATTGGGCCTTGGCCCGTTTAATAGTATTATAATAACCCGACATTAATATTAGAATACCCGTCATATAATTGCCCGACAATAATATTACAATACCATACTACTTTACATGATATACTACTAATATAAATCTATTATAAAATTACATTACAAAAAAAAAAAAAAAATAACAAATCGCTCTCGGAAGAAAATTTTGATGGCAGTGATAGTGAAATATAGTTGTTTTTATACTTTGAATATCTTACAATTTGACATTTTTTTTTTGCTCCTTTGTCCCTTGCCTTCAAGGAACTCGTTGAGTGTTGCTGTATTTAAACGTATAGTTCATAACAATAATTTCCATGACAAATACAGCACAATCAATGAACGTAACGTGGAACAACAAGAACGTTTATTGTATCAAATACCCACAAAATTTAAAGTTACAGCATCATGTTGTCACTATACAAATCATTAAAAGAAAGGAAATATAAATATATAAATCAAAGTCTACTCTGTCTTACGCCATACAGTTTTTATGTTATTCACATTCTCTACAAGCCTAATATGGTCTATCGTATATCACTTGCTCAGATTTTAAAATGTTTATTTCTATAAAACTGTTTTAAAGAACACTCTACTAGTAACACCTACTTCCTAGGTTATTTCATGATATACAAATACATAGTCTGTTACCCAGGTTGGAAAATTCAAAATCCTTTGTCTGATATTTTTTTATTCTAAATTTTCTAATTTGCATTTGAAGAGCTTAGTGGAAGAACGTGCTAGGTGACACAAAGTTGAAAACGATAAAATGATCTTTACAGTTGATCGTTTGCACTTAGATATGTTAAAAACGGCGCTTACAAATGGTAAAAAATGTACTTAACAAGATTCTCCCTCTTCATAAACTTTTAGTTATCTTTAAAGAAGGCAATAAGATGTTCCTTGACACAACAATCTCAATTTTTTCGAAAATGTCACTCAGCACGTTCTTCTACTAAGCTCTTCATTTCATTTTATAAGGTACAGTCCATCGATGTGTAAATCGGGCGACTGTAGATTAAATCACAAATTCAGAGAGCACAGATTTGTACGATTGCACTCTAATCCCAAAATTAATTGCATATTGATTTTACAAAATGACATTTGGCGACTTTCGGTTATTCCCTCGGTCGGATAACCATTTTCTTTTGCCAAAAGCACGACATTTGCAAAGCCTCGATCCAGAAAAATAAAAATTGTGCCCCGAAATTCTTTGAGTTGTAAAATGAAGACAAGTGCTTCTGAAACCGGAAAATATAAATATGAGAGAAAAAAAAGAGAAATTTCCTCGAAAAGGAATGGTTGCAAAAGTTCTGGGAAAACTCTGGATTTCGAATGTTGGTCTGGAATGCAAAGGAGCTCCGAAAACTGGAAAAGGGATTTCCGTTTGGGAAGCCTCCGCTTTCCCGGAGATTCCGAAACTTGAGATAGAAATAGAAAGTTTAGGAAAAAACTGGGTCAAGTCCAAAACATAGAGTTGGGAAAGAGAATAGAGCGGTCCATGTATGTGCGCAGTAACACACAAAAGAAGCAGGCTTGAGTGGTGCATCTTGGGGTACCTCAGTGCCAGTTTCCACAGTTTCGGCTACTATTTTATGCGCAGAAGCTCAAAAAACTGCTAAAGCGTTGCATCCTGGGATACCTCAGTGCCGGTATGTTATGCGCAGTAGCTCGAATAACCTGACAGCCCTGCCTCAAACCATTTGAACTGATGATAGATCCATCTACTCGTTCTTCTTAACTCTATGGTCCAAAATATGTCAATGCAGTGTTGGCTTCTTTGAATTAACTCACACAATTGCTATTGGCGATTGGTTTCGTTATTTTGAACCATTGTCAAGTGACAAGGCCAATACCCGAACTCTGGCAGTCAACGCAACATTATAGTCAAAATACAAGTCAATCTTTGTTATGTTAAAAAATCTTTTTATCATTTTCATTAACAATCATATAGACATTTTTGGAAATCTTTCTCTCTTGCAACTGTTAAGAACATACGAGTTTTCCAGTTAACATTCTGAGCGTAAACCGGCTTTACCCGTATTTTATGTATTTCTAGCAATAAACATTTTTAAAATTTTATTCACAAATATTTGTATTGATATTCTACTTTTTCTCTTGGAACTGACTTTAAGAGACTGACAGCCCTTGATCATTCCTCAAAAATAAGCCCAGTTCTAATTTTCTAAACTAATATTTAGTTTATTCAAACTAATTTTAAAACGTATGAAGAGAAAACAACCATACATGTTTGCCCATTCCCAGGCAGTTCGGATTTAAAATAACCTTTAACTCAGAGTTATTTTTGGTTTTGGTAACTTCAAATATAACTTATCTCACTGTGAAACCAAGTGCACAAGATTGGCACGTGCAGTGTTTGATCCGACGTGTTTCTTTTTACTTCCCCCAACTTTCATCGTCGTGTTGCAAATCCATGGAATGGGCGAAAATTGAGAAGGTTTTTCGGTGACATTTGCGAAACAAGTCGTAGCGAAAATGGAGGTCGATCTCCTCCATTCTTTGCTTCAGAGCCATAGGGGAATGTGTATTTTTCAATCTCTTCAGCGAAATGCGCTGAGAAAAATGTGTGTTCAAATAGCACAAGTATTGTGTAAAAAATGAAACTTTACAATGAATGTTGTTGCAAAACAAGAAGTGTGTTGATGACATGATTATGATTTATTCCAACCCAATGGGGGGATTAATATAGCCATGCGCGATTTACAAAAAAAAGGGGAAATTATTTTGTACTTGCTTTATAAACCCAGCGTTGCACGCGTGTACCTTTATTGTTTGTTAAGGTGTGATTTTTTTAAAGTATATGTTTTTTATTTTGTACCAATTGATCCCCTCTCCACTGGTCAGCACTCCATCAGGATGTTATTGCAAGAGAACCTCCATATGATATGAGTGAGGGGTTTTTTCCATTCTGATATGAGAGGTTGATTGTATCCAAATCCCTTCCAGGAGTTGGATTGTTTTCTACGATATTAATAACAAAATTATAACATTCACTTTAAAGTACCGTAGTATATTTTTTAAGCTTTAGTAAAGCTATTTATCCAACACATTAACGAACAGATGCTAAAATATATAGGGTATAGTGACATCGTGAAGATTTTTATTCGTTTGACGTTTCAACTTCCCCTTTTTTTTTAAAGTTTTTTTTTTCTGTTTAAGAGTTTCTTTCTACGAAATCAGAAGCTTTTATAAATTTGTCCATCCGTCTCTCCATATACTATAAGAATTTGTGCCTGTACTGAAGTCCCTGGAACGTAAGCTATTTCGGTCCTTCAGACCTTTTAGTTGTATCTATACTTCTTTTCCCCTAAGTTGAAATTTCAACTGTCGGAAACCTTGCTACTTATTCGCTCTCAGATGAAAAATGCACCGAAGAATCATTGCTGACAAATATCTATATCTTTGTTGGGATACTCTAGTTTGAACATGCGTTGCTGTTTTATGGGAAGGAAATTGGCCATCTTCAAATCAAAAATGAATGGTCGAAAGAGGAACTTTTGGGTACAGTTTGAAAATAACCGTTAGTCAAAATATCACCGAAAGGCTAAGCTAGTTGTACAGCTGGGGAAAAAAAAACGAATCACCCCTCGTTTCTCGGCAGCTATTGATCAAGGAATTTTGTGTAAGGTGTCAATTTTCAGGAAATAACGTGAGGAATTGAGAACTGGCAACAAAAATTGTAATAGGGGTCGTCTACATATTAAAATAAGTACCAACTTTGAAAATTCCAATGGCAACACCCAATTTTTTTTACATAAAAATGTTCAGCACCTTCAAAATACTCCATGTATAAAAAATAGTTATTTATTCTGCATTATTTGCTGAGATATAAGTATTCAAAGTTGAACGCCCATAATGTTAAAAAAGTTTCAAAAACTTCTATCCATACCTCTACAAATAAAATGAATTAAACAAAGATTTTTTTTTCATGATATACTTCTTAATTTTCCAAAAACAATTCACACATGTTTTTTCATCAATTTTTCATTTTTAATAATTTTTTATTTAAATTTAAATAAGAAAAAATAAAACATGAATAGCAACCCCAAATTTTTTTTTTACATAAATCGATAAAGTAGATCAAGTAGAACCAAAATCCCGAATTTTTTAATTCAATAACAATTATTTACCGAGTTATTGTAAAAAAACTGAAAAAGACGAATTTTAGGGACCGTGTAAAAAATTACTCGGCAAATTTGATCCTAAATTGCATTATCGTTTGGTGATTAAAAAGCGTTTGCTGGTAAATGTTTATTCAAATTATCGATTTCTGTCAAATGTCTAAAAATCTTTTCTTATTTCAAGTGAATACAATGTATTTTGTTTGTATAATTAACATTAAATTATATCGGTTATTATATTTTTAAATGTATGTTTTTTCCAATACAATTTCAAAAAGTGTGTTTAATATTAAAAATTAAATACCCTAGAATATTATTGGAATTTGGTTTCAAATACAATGATTGTTACCACATTAATTATTTAAATGATTAGTGCCTATACTGCGTTGGTTAAAAATCATTACCAAATCATTCTGAGTAATTTTATTTTGCTTTCCTTAAATATCGTGTTAAGGTCGTAACCCTCAATTTGCAATACGTGGTTTACTGTTAAAAAACTTAACTCCTCGGTGCAACAGCTCATTAGTGGGCCAGGGCCTGCCGTGACCATTTCAGCTTTCGTGATACAAGGGCTCTGGGGAGCAAGGCATATATCCCGGTAATGTGGAAAGCCTCACGCGGAATCCCCAGCGTTTAGTTCCCCAAGCATGCCTGGTCCCCAATTTATCGACCCACTTAAGGGATGAAAGGATGGGTCAACCTCGCCCAATCCGGGGTTCGATCCCCGGACCTATGGCGGGGCATTGCGAAATAAGCACTACCACTAAGCCACTGGGCCGATATTACCAATAGAGTGCGACGAATTTTAAACAAACTTTTTGCAATAATGTGAATGAAACAAAAATTTGCATAAAAAGCTTAAAACAAGTGTAATAATCATGTTTTTTCAATCTGATTGTAACTAATAGCATTTGAAAATCTGTTCGTCATGAATAACCGTATATGCGACTTAATTTAAAATTAAAACTTTTCATCTTCTAGCTTTTATTTTATTTCTGAATTTTTAAATCCAAAATTAAAAAAAAAAATATTCGAAAAATCCCAATATTACTGAAGAAAGTTAAATTCTAGCATCCGTTGGCGATGCTAACCCGTTTTTAGCTTGTCGTTTTGAAAAAACACAACTAAATATTACCTTTTTTCACTTAGGAGATGTGCCCCTAAACGATTTCAAAATTAAGGCTTTAATATCTCAGCAAATAACGCAAAATAAATAATTCTTTTTAATACATGGGGTATTTTGAAGGTGCTGAACATTTTTATGTAAAAAAAAATGGGTGTTGCCATTGGAATTTTCAAAGTTAGTACTCATTTTAATATGTAGACAACCCCTATAACAATTTTTGTTGCCAGTTCCCAATTCCTCACGCTATTTCCTGAAAATTGACACCTTACACAAAATTCCTTGATCAATAGCAGCCGAGAAACGAGGGGTGATTCGTTTTTTTTTTCCCCAGCTGTACCAATATCTTATGATCCTCTCGGTGTCGACACGATATCACTTGCAGAAATGATATAAGATTGACACCAAAAAAGTAGAATAAGTAGTAAGTAAAAGAGTAGTTTTTTAATCATTGCACTTTTCGGAAAACAAATAACTGACAATCAAACAATTTTAAATTGTTACCTTAAATCATGAAATTCTGTAAGATTATATAATCCGAATTTTTTAAAAAATATTTCTGTCATTTATTCATTTTCCTTATCTTGTATCCAATCGATATCTAGTATAGAATACCAGAAATCCGAATTCCTCACAGAAATTCCCATGACAATTTCCATTACTATTTTTCTGCTAGAATAATTCGAATCTCGTAATAACCTCTGGGCTTCTGCAACAGAACATTGAGAACAAAAAGCGAAATTGAAGACGCAGAATAAATACGTCCCTTAGGAATTCCAATGGGTACAGAGAAAAAGAAAGATTCCTTAATATTTTTTTGTTGCCAATAACAGGATTAAATAATGCATTGATTCAATCCTGAGATATCTAAGTTCGAAATAGTTTTGATAGTTCTGTCTCTTACTATTAAATCGAGAAAAGTCAGATCCAATGATGTCATCAAATTATATTTTCTAATAACTCAGAATTCTGATTCGTTGAGTTCCATCTTTTGTTGTTCCATTATAAACAAGCTGATCTTATGACGTCAAAATACATTCTCGAATACCTTCGGACGTCAAATTGCATTCTTGATCCGTATCTGGAATCATGCACAATAGAACGTTCGTGATTGAGAATGCAGAAAGACGGATTGCCCAGGCATCGTGCATAAACGTACTCAAATTGACCTATCACCGAGTACCAGACGCTAAGCACGTCACAATATAGACGGAATTATGTACGCACGAAATTTCAAACGAACACGATTTAGTCACGCAGCTTGGCGGAATCCGAACAAGATATTCAAATGCTAACGTGTAAGAGTAGCACTGGTGGAGAATACGTTGAAATATGAAATGAAAGTTTTGTTGCATGTGTTGACGTTCATTGTTCATTTATAAAACTCAAAGTTAAGTTCGAATAAAGACACTATTTATTTTAAAATTTGTTTTACATTCAGTGACTTAATTTAACTGTAATTAGTCGAAGTAAATGCTGAAGTAGTTCTGTTTCATTTGAGCTTCCACAATACATAGTTTTTAAATTGCTTTAAATTTTTCATTTTTTTTTAAATAATTGAAGTACTTCAAATTCCATTTTTTTGAGAATTTAAATGGCTTTTATTTTCGATGCGTTGAATAGTTTAAAGCATCTCCTTTATCTGTAGCCTCTATAAAAGCTTCTACTTTTTGCTTTATAATCATCGGTTGGAAGCTAAAATGATGAACTGGGCATTTTGGACCATCTATTCAGATAAATATTAAAATTGAGTAACTTTTATATAAAAAAATATTGCTAAAATAGTTAACCCCCTAATTTTAATTAATTAAACATCTAAAAATATTCTAACCATTTTATGTCAATGGTTTTAATGACTATTAATGAAACATAAACATTTTTATTTTCAAAAAGTCAAGACTCTGCTATAAAGAATTGATAATTTAAAAGTTTATACGTGCTTAAAGAAGAAAACAAAATGCATTTTTCTTAAGTCAATTTCGTCTCTTTTCTTAGCAATACCCTTAACATTTCTTTTTAGTTGAATTTACTTTTGAAAGTTCATCGAAAATGCATTACCAAATCTTAAATTCAGGATGCGTTCGCATTTAAATTCTGCCAGCAAATTACTGGAGCAGAAATTTGGAAAAACTCCTCTCAACAATCCATTATTGTTTTTCCTGGAAAACTCTAGTTCATTCATGACTTAGAACTTGTTCGTATTATATTCTGGAATACGGTCGTTCCGTAAGTCCGAAGTTTTATTATTGTTTTTATTTACTTTACTTTCTACACTATTTTCTTGTTTTGTTTAGTTTGAACTTTTTTGTTGTTGTAGACGTGTAGGAAATACTTTACTTTTTACCTTGTCTTTTTTTTGTAGTTTTCTCGCCAAAAAGGAACAAATTTGATCTCAGTCACGAGTCTTAAGTCTCCGATTCGGAACAAGTTAAGATTCCTTCCTTTTATAACTTTTCCTCTTCGTTTTCCCGCGCTTAAAAAAAAGGCTGAAATAAAATTTCAAACGATAGATCTTTTAAGTTGTTCTGGCAACAACTTTTTGTTACTTTCAGCACTTGAAATTACACTGTTTTCTTTTTTTGTGGAATTTGTTTCTGTGGTATGATCTACAGTGATTTGAAGGTCTATCTTTTATTTGAGAACTTTTTGATGTGTAGTGGAAAAGTTTTCCGTAATTTCAAATGATCTAGACGTGTGTTTTGAGCTTAGGGATTCGTGTTTGTGGATGAAAACTGAAAAAAGACAGTTGTTTGAATTTGAAACTCGTTAACTGACACAAACATTGAAAGGTAAAAAAGAAAGTAAAATTCGAGAAAAAAAATGGAAAGTATCTCAAAAGTTTGAGCGATGGTAATCAGCATTGCGGCTGTAAATCCAAAGCGAAACTTTTCAAATTGGATGTTCTATTTCTGTCTATTTTTTTTTTCATTTCTCTTATGATTTTGTTTATAAATTTACGAAATTTTGATTTAGAAATAAGAATATTCTAATGACTTTCATTATGTTGAGTTCGCAATTAAAATATACTAAATTGCATTTAACTTATGACGTCATAACTTTTCGTCCGAAACAACAAAAATGCCACCATTTTTATTAAGACGAAACAAATTACGTTTATTTTCGGACAACGCTTGAGGTAGAAAAATAGAGGGGCGAAAACATAACACGTTCTACAAAACCGCATATCACGCAATTTGGTACTTAAAGCTTTCCTGTTTTAATACCATTAGACGCTAAACAGTGATTTGTTAACGCTATTCGTTATTTTCGAACGAACAATAAAAAAAATTATAAAGATTTATGGGTGTATACTGTTATCGTTGATTGTTAAAACTAACAACTGTCGTGCAGACTGGCTTTACTGCATGCCACTTTTTTAAAAGTAAAAACTATGCGTTGTTATTAATTTAGATCGAAATAGGAGTAACTGCAACCATTGATGAATAACTATTAGAGTTTGCCAATAATGATTCTGTTTTGTGTGAAGCAAGCACACTTATTTATTTGAACGTTTTCTTTCGAAGAGAAAGATTATAAGAGAAATATATGGAATATTATAGACTGCATAGCATATTTTTATATTTTAATTTGAATATGTCTTCAGTTTAATGGTGGGGGCAAAGAGTTAGGAGCAAATGAATTTCGTCTTCTTTAATTTAATTTGTATTGATACCATATTCCAAGATAATTTTAATTTCAATACATTATTATGACTATTGTGATTATTTCAATCCTCGTTTAGACTTGAATGTAATTTAGATAGTTATATAAATTTTAAAAAGTTTCATAATTAATTTTGCTAGATGAAACTTTCTGCTCTCGACCACAAAGGCTCTAAGTAAGACATTATCCAAACACAAAAATATATCAGTTTTTAAAACTTAATTTGAAAACACCACCACGAGAAATAATAACGTTTATAAAAGAATGCCTGTTTCAGTTTATTTATCTTCTCTCACAAAGAAAAAACATCAACAAGATAAACATCACCAGTATATTTCTTTACTTTTATGTTTAACGTAAATATAACAAAGCAGTGAAAGCAACGGCACAGTGGAAGAATCCCAGTGAACATGCAATTCTGTCCTTGTAATGTATTTTCCCCTGCAAGGGCTTATGGAGAAAAGTTTTAGAGATATTCTTTTCTGACATTTATTTCTAGGGGAAGACATTTTCAGAAGGGACATAACATATTTTTTTCAGGATTACCAGACAAATGTACTACAGAAATTATTATTTTTAGTAGGTTAAATTTTTGGGGAATTTTGTAGAATGCTGCTTTGATTTTGTAATACATTTGTCATGCATCCAAATTTTAAAAAAAAAATAATAATTTCATTATTAATGATTTTTTAAATACAATTTGCAGTATCATTTGTTTTATGTTGCTAAACACTGTGCTGTATCTGCGACTTTCAATTTTCATGAAAATGTGCAAAGGTAGTTTGATTCTAAGTATACTAATGAAACGTACTGATGTTATTTTCATGGAATCAAATTTGTTTCTGCATACTTATTAAATCGTCCACAATCAATTATGTATTTATAATCTACCAAAGGTTACGCTTTGGAATGTGCAACATTTTTTTTCTCATAAAAATGACCAGTAAGGAAATTTGTTATTCGGAAATAATCTTTCTGCTTAAATTTATCTAAATAAGCGAAATATAAGACAAATAATGACCAATGGAATAACAGATCCAACAAATATTACGGAAATGTCTATTGAAGATATATCGATTCATTGATCCGACTATTAGTATTTTTGAAGTTCATTTCCTTAATAACGTACGACCATTGGAGACAAATTATCAGGATTATCTCTAATGCAAGGATAATTATCTATGAATGTCCCAATTTTATTGGCTGCAATGGAACATTGATCGTCGTGATACTTCATATTTGATCGACTTATTGCAATAAAATGAATATCAGGACTGATTGTTAAGTTGATTTTTAAATAATCTCTTACTAAAATTGTTATCTTAGTAATTAAGTTCATTATTGGATTAAGAATTATGAGTTATGATTCTAAATTCTAAGGAAAGTTGATAATAATACTACTTTCATACTGTTTTCTAAAGCAGGACCACGTTTGAGGCACCCAGGTTCTATGCCTAGGTTAGGTTAGTTTTTGAATTATCGTTGCACTAGAGCTACACGAGGGCTATTGGCGACGGGAGTCGTAATTTTGAACCATAGTCAGGTGACGAGCCGACACCTGAGTAGGCACCCAACGCAACCGTTAAGGGCAACATCGTACGTAGCGTTTGGGACTTTGAAGCATGAGACGTGCACTGCCTCTACACGGGGTATTATTCGCCGGACAGTTTTGGCTGCACGGGTCGTTTATAGGTCTGCAGTTATTTTGGAGATGCCGGACCCAAACCTGGGACCTTTCGCATGCAAGGCGAAATGCCTAACAAACTGAGCTCCCCAGCCCCCTATGTCAAAATCGCTTGTTTAAAATCCAGCTTTGGCCCGTATGCGCGTTTTTTTTTCCAATAACCTTATTACGACGTTCGACAAGTACTGAATATACTCATGTACCGATTTGAAGTCCGTTGCTATTTTAGCTCGAGCTGTAAAAAGGTTTCAGATATACAGACTGACAAACGGACTAATGTTCAAAAACAACTTTTTTTATAGTTATAATCGCCGTCCAAAACATGTAGAAAACACAAAATCTACACTTAACATTTTCGGCTCCATCGCACTACTTTCATTACCTTAGTTTTCAAATGAAGAGTACGGGGGAAGAAACGCTTGATTTCTTTAGAGTCTTTCCGTAATTGTGTCTGCTTGGCGGACAATAGCGACAGGAAAACGGTTTTTCCTTCGGTTCTTCATTCGTGGTGACTCGTATTCACTGATATCTTGCGTGAATAAGGGTTGCCGCGCAGGATAAACAAAGCGAGTAACCGGTTTCTTTACACCAGTTTAGGTGATTTCTCGCTATCATACTCAAAAAGGCTGGAAAGCCTACTACGAAATAAAGTGGTTCTTTCCCTGTTCTCTTCATCAGATAATTGAAAGCAAAAATTGAGTCAAATGTATTTCTGGGGCTTTAGGAGATTTATACGGTTACCCCATGCTTCAATTGCATTTTCAGTAATCTTACCCTGTTTATATCTATAAAAAAAAAACCTGAAAATCTCCATGATGCTTGTATTTACTCTCCTCTGCCCTTGAGCAACAGAAAATAAAACATTCATATCTCCCCGGGTATTTTTTATACCCCCGGAAAACAATGCAGAATTTCATGCTCTTTTTATGACATATTCAAACTACGTGTTTCTTTCCTGGGGAAAATTTCATTTCGCTAAGTGACTATCCATGTCTGCTGTGTTCTATAAGATGAGAGCATTCACGACAGGGAGATTTAGATGTTGCTTTTTATAGCTGTTCATATTTTTTTCGTTGTTGATGTGAAATATTCATCTGGTTGAAATGGATGTTTGTGCTCGCCGTGGTTTTCTGTTGCTGTGTTGTCTTCAGGGTTGCCACGGTCCTTGAAAACCTTGAAAAGTGCTTGAAAAAAACATAGATTTTCAAGGTCTTGAAAGTGCTTGAAAAACATCATCAACTTTGAAAAGTCCTTAATGTTTTGGGACGGAGTATTTATTTTGAAGTGACTGTTTTTTCCTCAAGCTTAATTTAGGCTTCATTAAACTTTTTCAATGTGAATCAGTTCATATTTTAGTTTTTGATTTACACTGCTCAAAACAATTAGGGGAGCACATGTTTTAAACCCTTTCGCTCCCAATGATTCCATTGGGAATCATCAGCTTGTAATTTTTTTCTGACTAAGTTAAATTTGCAACTTATGTACCGTTTGATACATCATTATATGGAAGAATAACGTATTTTGAAGAATTTAATATATTTTTTTAATATTAATGAAAATATGAAAAATATGGTTAAATAAATTTCACTTTAAAACAGTTTTAGAAAATAAATTGACCCTAAATTTTTCATGCTTGCATTTTTTAGATGTTTAAAAATATATTTCAGCTATTTTTAACAAAAAAAGTTTTGAAAAAATTATTGTTATTAATTTATTAAAAAGTTATTATTCCATTTCCCCCCTTTAAATTTAAGTATTAAAAACTTAATATTTTTTCTCCTGTTTTTTACTATTTCATTTCGAATGCATAGTGAACCTATTTAACAAATTTCAGATTTATAGGAAAAAAATTAAAAAGTTGGGAGTGAAGTTAAAGTTGGAATTAAAAAGTGCTCCCCTAATTGTTTTGAGCAGTGTATTATCTCTGTATAATCCAAGAAGGCAGACCAAGTGATTTTAGATGCATTTTGTAATATCTAAATGGTTACTTTATAACACATATTTAAGTTCATTTGAAATTTAGAGAGCTCTTATTCGTTTTCTAAATGAATTTTTTAAAACTCTAGTGAAATTTAGGTGTTGCATGTTCGAATATACAGTCCTTGAAAATGGGAAGATTATTAGTTTTAACAATAAATAATTTTTCACTCTTACGCTCACCCGTCTAAGATTCTTTAGTTCACCAGTTCAGTCAAACTCTTCTTTAAAATTCAACCATACTTAGAGTTATTTTTTATATTAAAATGTTGTTAAATTTTTACAATTAACTGGCAGCCTTTCCAGGTGCAGATATGGTCTTGTAACTAACCTTGAGTTACTTAATATTGTCTGTTCTAATGCAGAAATGGTCGTGACAATCTTGACGATTCAAGGTAGATCCCTACTGGCCTAATAATGCCGGTAAATTGCCCCTTTTAATGTCTTGGGCTTTATAAGGAAACGTGTACCCCAACTAGCCATAACTTTCTATGCAACTCTATAATGAGTAATACAACTTTATAAATAGTTTCTAGTGCATTGTTTACCTCTAGCACAACATTAAGTCCACCAACAGCCAGTCTTATTGCATACCTCTGCAATACCTCCTAATTAATCATGTCACCTCCTGCGAAACTTCCGATACCGCAGGGGAAACAGGATACTTTTCCCCCAACCCCTATTGCCCCCAACTGTCGTAATTTGCCCCATTATTCTTGTTCCTAAACACACGTTATCGGTTTTTAAAACCCCTCATTTGGCGAGCTTGCAGGCGTAATTAGACCCGAGGGCGCCAAGCGTGGCTGCAAAACAATCGACTTTCTTTTCGGGAATGGAAAACTGAATTTTAGCATGCGGAGGGGAAAAACAGATGTTTAGTGTGTTGTGGTGGTTGACTGTTTATCCGAGGAATTTTCAGTCCCATTGAAATATTTTTTTTTTTAATTTCATCAGGAGCACTTTTAGCCGATTTTCCTTTTTTTCTATTCGAAAATTTTTTTTAAAAAAAAAGTAGGTATTGACATACTGAAGATGTTCGTCAACTTCCAAAATTGGTTCCATCAGTCGAATTTTGAAATGTCCTCTTTTTTAATTATTAAGAACATGTATCATAGTTTATAGATAATAGATATATGTCGACAGTACTCAAATTGAACAAAATATTTTAAGAAATTATCATTAACTAATACAAGATTAATTCTATCCTTTTTTTTATCAAATTAAAAATAACCAATTTTCGCTAAATTACGAAGTACTAAGTAACACAAGTGTTTGTTTTACTCCCTAATAAATATAGCTGTAAAAACATACCCTATTTTTTAAAAAAATAAAAACTGAATTTCAGAAAAGAGCTAAAATAGCCTACCATCTAGTTACTGTAATACTCACAGAAATCGTTATTAGTAAGGACGGACAGAGCAACAAACAAAGGAATGGAAAGGCTAATATTTGACAAAAACAGATCTCTGATATCGTATATGTACTTTTAAATAACAAAAAACGAAAATATTAATATTAAAAGTCTGTTGATTAGAAGTGAAGTCGAAATAGGGTAGGCCAACAATAATAAAAACACATTTTGTACTACCCCTAAAAAAACCATGAAACTTGTTTTTACCTTTACAAAAAAAAGTTGCAAAATTATACGTTAACCCCTATCCACCACATAACACAGCCAATGATTACTGTGTCGGTCGGTCAGGCTACCGGAAAAAACTTCTTTCTTACATTTTTTTTAGCCTTACTGCACAATCTTGGTATTCCTGCCTAGTAATTATTTGAGGGGGCCACTCCCGGTGAAGCATGCAAGTGGAGTATGTACTTTTATTTTGTTGTATCATCGTCCTTTGCGGCAAGGGGGTATTAGTTTTTTTTTTACCTCTTCAGGGGCATTGCGCCGTAGTAAACAAAAAGTAGTAGTAGTTTGGTAGGTTAGTTTGGGTTTTTGTGGTGGTTTGGATGGCTAGAGGAGGTTGGAATGGAATAGGGATGGTATCGGTTAAAAAGCGATGCAGAAACATTTTTGCCTAGTGAAGCTTTTATTGTTTTCATGATACACCCGTGGCTTGATTAAAGAGTAGATATATCTAGTAAGAGTGGACACTCTATCGATATTGTATCTAGTTATTGTAATGGCTATATGCCATTCATTTGGGGATTGACTACGTACACTCTTAAAACGAACGAGCGATTTTAACTCAGTCTGATTAATTTTCACTCCTCCAGTCTTAAAAATGCACTTCTCCTCTTGGAGTGGATTCTTTGTGTGTTAAACCTCCGACAGGATCACTCCAAACGAGTGATTTTAACTCAGTCTGAGTTAATATTCATTCCTTTCCAGTGTCGAAAATGCACTTCTCCAACTGGAGTGGATTTCACTCTTTTGTTTTAAGAGTGTAGTATGCTTATAAAGTCATCACGAAAATAAGTCATATTTTTACTGTAAAAAAAGCATGTCAGTAGAAAAGATGTTAACTGCAAATTTATTAAAAATACAATCTAAAAAAAGCTCACTCACATTCTTAAGTATTCAATTGCAGCTGTGCTTGTAAACACAATTCTGTACAAAGTGCCGTAGCTTGCGCACGCATACACGACCTGGCATACGTTCGTCGTGGGCATACGTTCGTCGTTTCTCGAAATAGGGAATGTTAACTGGGTTGTGGCTGAGGCACATATGCTTGAAAACTACAGCAAATTTTTTTGCCGTTATAATACAGCACTCATGCTGGTAAGCATTGCTGACATTTTTTTTACAGTATGCATATCTTTCTTCTCGTATCTCATGTGCTATTTTATCGTTTAACATATGACTAATTTAACGATTTATTTTTATGACGACTTCATAAGCATACTACAGTGTCGTATTACATAGTTAATGGCGTAATAAAACTGAAAGAAGCTCGAATTGCAGCAATAAAGACATCAACGCAATTAATTGCTTGTTAGAACGTAATAATTTGTATCTTTAAACATTTACTGTCTTTTTAATACTTGTCTATTGGCATGTTTCATATTTTTTATTTATTGTTAGTTTAAGATGTTTATAACGCATAATTAGCCAAACTTATTGTATAGAGTCATTTTTAATGTAAATTAAATGCTTGGATGTTAACTAAATTTTGACTTTACTCTACAGTCTACACTCTTAAAACAAAAGAGTGAAATCCACTCCAGTTGGAGAAGTGCATTTTTGACACCCTAAAGGCGTGCATATTTACTCAGACTGAGTTAAAATCAATCGTTTGGAGTGATCCTGTCGGAGGTTTAACACACAAAGGATCCACTCCAAAAGGAGAAGTGCATTTTCCAGTCTGGAGGAGTGAAATCCACTCAGACTGAGTTGAATTAGGATTGTTTGTTTTAAGAGTGTACACTCTTAAAACAAGAGTGAAATCCACTCATATAGGAGAAGTGCATTTTCGACACTGAAAAGAGTGAAAATTAACTCAGAATGAGTTAAATTCACTCATTTGTTTTAAGAGTGTAATATAGCGGATTTATTAGACATAATAAGTTTATCTTCATCTGTAGTAGATATTTTGAAAACTCTTTCTAAAAAAAATAATAAAGCTCTAAATTAAATATTAAAAAAATTGATTCGAATGAACGCATTCGTAGTTTATATAAAAAAAAATATTTTGAGAATTGTATTAGAGTAACTACTGTACAAATGGATCCCAAAAAAAATTTACCTTTATCAAAATCTCAATTCTAAGGAAATTGGAAGTTTTCTGGTTTTTTTTTCAAACTTCCTTCGGGATAGATAACCAAAAAAATCTGTAAATCTGAACTTCAGACCCTTTCAAAACGAAACCTAAAGTGTCCAAATCAATTTTAACAAAATATAAAATACCACAAACTGTATACTTGTCCATTAAATACAAACTTTTTACATCTCACCCCCAAAACCTTTTCGTCACTTTAACAACTCAACATCACACCCTTTTGAGCCCATCAACTATAAAACCCTTTCCATTACTTGAAATGGACCCTCTCTACTCTAACCACTCCGTTTGCAAGAAACCATTTGAGTATCCCTAAAAGCGTTAGAAAAAAACTTTTTAAAAGAGAGGATGAAGATAAAATAAAAAAGAAATATTGCCGAGTTAAATCCGATGGGAAAGGGATGTGAGAATAAAAATCTTCTTCTGACAAATGTCTGCTGTTTGGTGTTTTTTTGTAATGTTCAATAGAGTGAAATGACATAGAAACTTTGAACACCTTGTAATTTATGAGTTCTATGCGTTTTGTTTTATTAAGTAATGCTGATTTAGAAATTATCATAAGGTTATAAGGTGTTATAAGTTTTCTTATGTTTCGTCACTTGACCAGGGTTCTAAATTACGAGGCGTTATTGGCTGTGTTAAAGCTCCTAATGGAGGCTAGAGATAGGCAGCCGGAAGCGATTACACTACTCTACACTCTTAGGTTCGGTTAAATTTGAATTATCGTCGCACTAGTTCTACACGAGGGCTATAATGTAAGGTATGTAATCGTTTCCGGCTGCCTATTTCTGGCCTCCTTTAGGAGCTTTAACACAGCCAATAACGCCTCGTAATTTAGAACCCTAGTCAAGTGACGAGGTCGCCACCTGAGCAGGCACCCAACGAGGGCTATTGGCAACATCGGAATTTAGAAGTACAGTCAAAGGACGAGTCGACACCTGTTAAGGGCGACATCGTACGCAGCGTTTTAGGACTTTGAAGGATATTTAACGTGTACTCCCTTATACGGGGAATTATTCGTCGGAAATTTTTGGCTGCACCGGCCGTTTATAGGTCGACAGTTATTTTGGCGATGCCCTTACCCGATTCTGGGACCTTTCGCATGCTAGGCGAGTGCCTAAACGACTGGGCTCCCCAGCCCCCGCAGTGGAATGACATAGAAAAACGTAAATTTAATTTGTGAATTCCATGTGTTTTGTTTAATTGAGTAATGATGATTTGGAAATTATTATAGGGTTATAGGTTTCTTAGAAAATATTCTTAAATAACGAGTAACTAAGTACATCTTGGGTATATTTTTACATTGTTTCGGTCATTTTTATTTGCAATTTGTATGCGTATGTGTATTATAATTTGGCTAAAAATTAAACTTATTGTCAAACATTTTTACTCTAATTAATAAGCAAAGGATTTTGTACATTTTATGGGAAAATTATAATAACGTATTTGTAAGAAAATTTAAAGCGGAGATTTAAAATGATGTGAGTATCAACTGTCAAAGTTATTTTTCTTGTTGATTTTCAAAAAAAAGCAAACAAACGTAACAAACAGGGATTAAAAATTTCGTATAAAGGTTTGAAGTGTAAACACTTTCTAAGTGCAAAAATGGATATTGAACTCAAAGAATAAACTCGGATCAAATTACAAACATAACTCGACAAATTGTCAGTTTTTACTCTTGAGAGAGAACTTCAGGGAATCTCAAGACAAAATCCCTAAAAACTGCTACTTCCCTCCGGCCCACTTTTATCCCTAAAAACTTCCCTTTTTGAGAGAGTTGGAAACTGGAGATGAAATAATACTAAAAAATACCCTTCGAGTTTAATCCAATGGGAAATAGGGGAGCGAGGGGATGAGTCAGGGCAATATGGAATCTGCCCTTTTTCTATCTGACAAATGGATGGTGAAGAGGGTGCCAAGTTAAGGGTTGCAAGTCGCCAATTTGGCATCGATTTCTTAACAGTAATTGATTCCCTCATTTTTTTAATGAATTGCATAATAGATTTATCAAAGATAGTTTTAATTTCATTTTAAACTGTATGCACGTTTATGAAAAAAAAAAGGGTTGGCTGGATTGACCCCGGTAAGTTGAGGCTTTACTTTACAGACGTTTCCTTCACATTTTATATAGTTAAACGCAAAGTTTCCTTGCATGGAAGCCACGACCACTGGTGGAGCTATAAAACGCTTTGCTATTTTCTCTTTATCTGATTGCTCTGCGCGTTTTATAGCTCCTCCCGTGGTCGTAGCTTCCCTGCTAGGAAACTTTGTGTTTAACTATCGGAACTTCTTAGCTATACTATAAACAAATGATGCGAGACAATGAATAAGCCCCACCAATAAATAAGGCCGTGTATATGAGATTGGGGTATGTTAAATGTCGTGCTAAAGTCCTGGCGTCGTGTATACGATGTCGTTTTAATACAGTGTCTTGTGTCTACTCTTAGGTGTAGGCTTCGTCTTTCGAACGCAGTACAAAAACACGAAGCCCATTGTCATGAATATCTAGTGCGACGTTGATCCACCAAAAGAAAACACATTTGCGTATTTAACTTTGATTTTTGTTAGGTTTGAATTACCGTCGCACTAGAGCTACACGAGGGCTATTGGCGACGGGCGTCGCATTTTAGAAACACAGTCAAGTGACGAGCCAACACCTGAATTCATCACCCAACGCAACCGTTAAGGGTGACATCGTACGCAGCGTTAGGACTTTGAAGGTTATTTAACGTGCACTCCCTTACACGGGGTATTATTCTTCGGACATTTTTGGTTGCACGAGCCGTTATTTAACTTTGAAAAAATCTCCAAAACAGCCAAACCCGAAATATCTAAATTCCAGAAATTACTTTTCGATATATTTCCCAACTAATCAAACAAAAATTGCCAAACACACACTTGCCAGCCAAATCCGGCACCCCTGCAACCGAACACAAGCAGCAGAAAAATACTGATCGAGAGGATTAGGAGATGCAGGAGAAGAGTTTTTGCGTGGGAGGATGGAGAGCAAAAAAGAGAGAATACGAGATAATCCCCTTTTTGCCGCTCGGTTCGGTCCCTGAATGGGGTGTGGGTTAGAGGCTATTTATCATACCCGGCCGCCATTTGCAGGTAGGGGAATAAGGGGGGGGGTGAGGTGGGGTCGTTGAAGAACTTAAGTTGAGTTTCGTTAGATTGAATTAATCTTGTATTAAGCTGGATTAAATAAATCCGCATCGAAACATGTTATATGTGTTTTAATTTGTATGTTTTCTAATGGGGCATGGTAGATTAAAAGTTTTCAAGATTTGGTAGACTTAACGCTTGCAAATACACTCTTAAAACAAAAGAGTGAAATCCTCTCCAGTAGGAGAAGTGCATTTTCGACACTGGAAAGGAGTGAATATTAACTCAGGCTGAATTAAAATCACTCGTTTGGAGTGATCCTGTCGCAGGTTTAACACACAAAGGATCCACTCCAAAAGGAGAAGTGCATTTTCCAGACTGGAGGAGTGAAAATTAATCAGACTGAGTTACAATCGCTCGTTCATTTTAAGAGTGTATGTATTTTAATTTGTCTGTTTTCTATAATGGGGTATGATTTGGTAGATTACAATATTACAAGATTTGGCAGACTAAACACTTGAAAATAGAAGTCTCATAAATATTAAGCTATACAGGAATTATGTGTACGTCCATTTTGAAGATAAATGCAAAAAGTATTATTTACTTACATTAAAAATTTTTAAAAAAACAACAACTATGGAGTAAGGTGATAACGTGCTAAAACTGGTTATTGAATGAGGCTTACAAAATTTATTCTATAAAATTTGATAAAATTTTCAAATATTGTAATATATATTAGGTTAAATGCTTTCATTCATCATTGAGGAATCAGTTACAGTTTAGCAAATTTAAATTCTAGAGATTTAAGTAAAATAAAAAAAAGAACGAACTTAAAACTAAGAACGATCTATATACTTATTACTCTTTTATTGAGTCATTTATATTCAATGAAACATATATAAATGTATCGTGTCTTTCCGGAAAAAAAATAAATTTCCGGATCAGCCATTTCAGCTATAAAAATACTTTTTTTTAGTATGTGTTTCCAAGGGAACCAAACAACATAAATTGCAGGTAATATTTCTGGGTAATTTGACATGTATCGATGGAAAGAGTTGGACAACCTTTAGCATGCAATTTCATAATCTAATAATATAGAAAATGAATACTTTATTCAATTCATTGTTTCCGTTGTGATTTTTTTCCATGTGAATCGATAGTATTTTTTGCTTGTTTGAATTAATATGAAAAATAATGAATATTAAAGAATAATGATTGTCAAAGATATATTATTATTTAATATATTTTTTTTAAATAATTATATATTAAAGAATAATGATTATCGAAGATAATTATTATTATATATGAAATTCATTAAAAATAATTATATATTAAAGAATTATGAAAATATGATTATCAAAGATATTTTATATAAAATTATTAAAAATAATTATATATTAAAGAATAATGATTTTTAAAAGTGGAGAACTGTTAAGTGGTCTATAATAAAGATTTTAATACTTAAAATTCTCAATGTTGCAATTTTATTTTTTAAATAAGTTTTTTTAATGATTGAAATTAAAATATTTTAAAATTCAAACTCAATATGTTCAATTTTATTTTTTATTTCTTTGCCTGTTTTTTTTATTTATTTTACAATTCAAATATTGCAAAGCAAAATATATAAATGACAGATTAACTCTATTTATTTACGAAGATTAATCTAGATTCGCAGCTCTAACCAAACACGCGTGAGAATCTAATCTATATTTTATAAATTTCATCCATACCTTATTTAAAAATTTACACTATTTCTTCATATATACAACGAAACTCCACGTCTAAGAACAAAAAAAAATCGTTACTCCATTTAAAATTCCATGCACCAAGCAATTCCCAAAAGAAACTCATCACTACCGTTATTTAACTTCCAAGGAATGGCAACAGGTTTCAAATATTAAAATAGCTCCCGTTCCTGAACCAAACTACCGGCCATTATTGGTCACGAAAAAGCCGTATAAAATTGGACCGCTAAATGTAAAATGGGTATAATCACTCAGAAAGATTTCCGTTTAGGCATGTTCTTTCACTAAAATGTTAAAAGGAAGAAGAGTAGAGGGAAATTATGCAATAGAATTGATCTCTTTCACAGAGTAAAATTGGACTATGTCTCTCCGGTTTTAACTTATGCATTAGACTATCACGAACGGCTCCGTAATGGTGGTTTGTTGATTGGTTTGGTTTTTGAATTTTTTCCAATCTAGTGGCATGTTAAAAATTCAGGAGAAGATATTATCAAGTCTCCCTATGGTTTTGGAGATTGGATACTGTTATGTATTAATACATTTATGATTTTTAGTTTTATAAGATTATTTGTAACATTTTTAAAAAAGAAATAGTAATCTATTTATAAAAGATTTATATTATAGTATTGCGATCGATGAAGGAGAAATTGAAGATGGGGTGAATTCTTTTTACAAATTTGTTAAGTGTCACAATAATTGTATAGAAAACGCACCATTAAATTCATTAATTTCATTTATATTCTTATTAATATTAAATCTTGTTTAATATTTTGTACATCTTTCATCACCCACTGTTTTTTTATATTGTTTTTCGAACCCCTCTTCCTTTTCCTGAGAGTTTTGACTATAAGCGCGTTTACATGAGCCATCGAATCCATGGAATGTTAAAATCCCCATTAGGGGAAAAAAGAGGTTGAACAGGATTTTTAACCCAAATGATAGTCTGTGGCCGAATCCATGGTATGAAACATTAAACCCTCCTTCATTGGAGGGTTTGCGAAACCCCTCAACGAACCCTGCGATTCCGGTTCTGTCTGGGAGAAAATCCCCAAGAGGAAAAATATTACTGAGTTTGCTCTTCTATCCATGGATTCGATGGCTCATGTAAACGCGCCTAAAGTTAGCTGCTGTACTCCCTTTTACAGAAATCTAAAATAGTTTGTTTGCTAATAAATTAATTTGTGCTGTATATTGCAATTACTTACTAATATTTTTTATTATCTTTTTTAGGTAAGAACTGAATTCATGTACTTGCTTTGACTTTTTGAAAATGTGGGTTCATAATAGATATACTATGGTACTGGTAAGAATTTAGTATGAAATAGTTTAGAGAATGTCGTTAGTTATTATTACAGTAAAACACACTTTAAGTTTGCAGCATTGAAATGTTCTAAGCGGAGGAAAAGGAGTAAACAACGCTGAGGCCAAGCAAAGGCAAAGAAAATTTGCCTGATCTGATTGATTTCTCCTCTGCGATAAGTCCGCTTTGATATTCGTGCGCCCTGTTACGTCAAAATCGAAGGAAAAAAATAATTAATATTACACTCTAACTGAAGCAAAAAGTAACAAAATTAATAAAAATATGTCTTGAAATAACGAATAAATTGGTTTATTGAATGCGAAACAACTTTTTTTATTCGATTATTGCACTCGAAAATGAGAACTATTTACCCTTTTTCTTGTAAAACATTTCTATACTGCAAACTTAATATGGGTTTTACTGTAGTCAATTGATAACAATTTCGTAAATTTGTATTGAGTATCTTTTTGATATATAGTATATATATATATTTCAAATTTACCTCTGCATTCTTAATAACGTAGAAATATACTGTTTTTCTACCTTACGTGTTTTACATGAAGTTATTAAATTAAATAAAACATAAAATCAGAATAACTAAATAGGGATTGTACAAATAAAACAGTAATGAGTTCTTAAACATAATTTTTTCAAATGGAAACTTTTTTCGTTCTGAACTCTGAATTTGTTTTTAAATATTCAGTAGTTCTTAAACTTTGCCCAAAACTTTACCTAAACAAAAAAAAAAAAACATTTCTGAATTCTCACCAAATAGCAAAACCCTACATTCGCATAGACCCACTCACTCCTGAGTATATAATAATTCGTCTGAGAAGAATTCCCATAGGAGAAGTCGAAGTTAAAGTTTCTTTTTTCATCCCCCCAAAAGAAAGGGAGCCAGTAGTTGGCAAATGAGAAAAAGATGATAGGAATTTTAAGTCGGTGAAGTTGGCAACGTTGGGAAGTTAACTTGCCAGATGTCTTTTGGTTTTAAAGAATTGGGAATTTTTTTAAAGGATAAAGAAGTTTTTTTTTTTTTTTTTTTTTTTTTTTTTGTGAAAGAAGTTTACTGAATGTGTTTTGGGTTAGGTTTTTTCTTGTTTTTAAAGAATTAACATTGTTTCTTTCTTGTGAACAATTCGTAATTTTTATTTCATTACATCGATTAAGATTTTTTTTTTTTGTACTTTTTTAAGGAATATTTATTTTATGTATTCTCTTGTGTTTTCTCTTTTAATGTTTTAACCCTAAAACAAATTCCTATAAAATAATAATCCCATTTCTATTACTTGCTTTTATTAAAAGTATGTGAACTATATCCTAAATATTAATATTAAAAAATAAAACAAAAAAAGAAATTAAAACAAATCGAAAAATGGGGTTGTTTCACGGAGGATCTGGCAACAGCTCCGCGGTCTTGTTTTAATTTTTCTCGAATTGCTTTTGATTAGGTTGGTTGGTAGAGATATATACTTAGGTGTGTGTGTGCTGACCAAGCACACTAACCTGAATATATGTCTACCAACCAACCAATTAACCAAAACAAAAGTAATCCGAGAAAATAAAACAAGACTACGAAACTGTTGCCAGTTCCTCCGTGGAATCACCCCATTATTACTGAATTTCAAATATTTTAACAAAATAATAAAATAGTACATTGACATTTCTACAGTACAGGATTTTTTCTAAGATAATTATTCAATTCAATTTTATTTCGGACAGTTAACAAAACAGGGTGTGAAAACGATCATAAAAACCGAACGAAATCACGTTTCGTTTTACGACCTTTGGACTTTTTTTTTATATATACGGATGGATAGCCGCACGACAAAAAGTCGTTTTGCGTGTTTTTATTGCCACTAATGGGCACTTTTGGCGCAGGTATATATCGTGAGGGTCAAGAGCAAAAGCATCACCTGTGTTAAGTGGGATCAACTATGTTGATCTGTGCTTTTGGGTACTTCGAAACCGTGTTAATCCATGATAACATCTTGAACTACCTGAAATGTAGTTTTAGTGAAAAACCACCATGAAAACACAATCTTCAGGTCAAGTAGAAGTGTCTACAAATATGTATGTTTGAGATATACATCAAATTGGGAAGATTTTTTTGCTCATTTTTTTTAATATAATATTTTGTTTGCTGTAAACATGTTTAGATTTTACCGTAAAACCCGACTTTTTTTTGCTAATGGCAGTTAGCAGTAACTGTATTTACGAGGGTTATTCGTCTTTCAATATAGTTTTTACTTTCTTAACCTTTTCAGTCCCAATGACAATTTAGCATTATCATTTTAGAGTTTTTTTATGATTATCTATAGCCATTTATGATACCAAAAAGCACATCGTTCGATTCTTCAAGCTTTTTTGCATTAGAAAATATTTTTTATTAAACCCAATAGATGTCAGCCCTATTTTTTTTTATTTATGATCAGAAACGTGATACCAAATCGCATAACTGGGACTGAAAGGGTTAAACCATTAGCTTTCCATTCCATTGACACTTCCACCGAATTGCAATTTACGTCGAATGCAATTTATGTAGAATGAATTAAATTACGCAAAATACTAAATTAAAAATTTATTGTTATCATTTTTTGCGAACAATACATTTTTATTTTTGTCATATTGAAGGAGAATTTTGCCCCAAAGAAAGTGTATGCTACTTATCAACACTATTTAAATTTCTTAATCTGTCTAATAAAATAATCTTTTTTAAAGTGATTTTTTCCAATAGATCGTGTACCTTATTTTCAAACTTCTCTCATACCCACAAGAGCACCTGCTTCTATATAAGAAAAACCGGCTTTTGTCAATACATACAAGGAAAAAAATTAAATAAGTATTCAAGAAACATAACAAAAGACATGCGAGACCTAGACAGCAGAAATGAAGGTTTAATTACACATCTGGTTACGTCATCGAAATGAGGTAATTATGTTATGACCTACCAACGTTTCGCTTTTCATTGTTGCGAGTGACACGTAAAGCAATGGTTTCAATGAAGATATGAAATTAGTTTGGACTTTTTACAATGTTGCAAAATGTCATGATGCCAGTTAGGAAAAAATTGATAAAGTAATGGAACAAAGTTTGTGATATTCAGTTTTCAAATGGCGGTTTTCAGGTTCGGTCATGGAAAGCAAATTTTCGAATTTTTTTTACATGAAAACTTATAGTGTCAAAAAACATACGGCTTAAGATTTTTTTTTAGTTTTTTGAAATATGGCAGGATTACCCTCACTTCGCCACGTCATTATAATATGTTATTTTTTTGTTTACTTTTTCAGAGAAGTACCCCTATATCAATATCCGAGTAACCTCATCTCTAAACATTTGTTTACATGTTACTTTTTAAGATGTCACTAAAGAACTAAAAGGTGACATCATTTCTATTTGTTTACATTTCCCTGCTTAGCAATGGCCAAGCGGCACAATATTTAAATCTGTGTTTACATATTACTTTTTGAGGTATGGAATCACAGGGTGGCTTTATTTCTTATTTGTTTAGGTTTCTACACTCTCAAAAATGAATGCTCAAAAACGACGAAATTTTCCATAATTTTGACGATTCCGTTTACTGGCAAATGCTTCGAGTTTTCGTTTCCTCAAAGTGAGGAAATTTGAATCGTCATTTTTATGAGGATTTGAAAGTCGTCTAATCTAAAGAAATATTTCGTAATTTTTGAGCATGTGAGTACAACAATGAGATTCAGCTTCCTCAACATCAAGATACAGAATCGTCAAATCACGATCGTAAAAGTGAGGATTCGCGTTTACTCAAAAGTCACGTGATCGTTTGACGAAACAATCCTCAAAATTAACGAAATGAGGCTTGAGGATTCATGAATCGTCAAAAATGAAAGTGTTATTTCTGAGAGTGTATACACTTTTAAAACAAACACTCCTAATTTAACTCAGTCTGAGTGGATTTCACTCCTCCAGACTGGAAAATGCACTTCTCCTTTTGGAGTGGATCCTTTGTGTGTTAAGCCTCCGACAGGATCACTCCAAACGAGTGATTTTAACTCAGTCTGAGTAAATATGCATGCCTTTACGGTGTCGAAAATGCACTTCTCCAACTGGAGTGGATTTCACTCTTTTGTTTTAAGAGTGTAAGTACTCACGCAGTACCCCACCTCTTCTTCCATATTATACCAGATAGCAATAGCCACTTCCATATCAAAATATTTGTTTACATCTCCTTTTGACTTAGGTCACTATAGAGCAAAGGGACATCACTTCCATTTGTTTCCATTGCCAAAAGTACTCCTATAACAATAGCCGGGTGACACCATGTCTTAATTAGTTTTAAATGTTACTTTTTGAGATGCGTTATTTATATAGAACGCTGGCGGATGATATCACATCATTTGATTTGTTTACATTTCTATTCAGATGTATGACCACAGCACACACCAATACTTGCCCTATTGCATATATTCTTTGAGCTTCAAAAATCTATTGACCGAAAAATCTTTTATAACAAATAATTCAGTTTAATTCCAAAAAGGCGTTATGTCCTTATAGAAGAAGGACTTCCCCACAGGCATCTTCAATCAAAAAAATTATAGAAGAAAAGACCGTGGTAGGAAATTCTCTAAAAGACTTAGCCCCGTTTTGCATTAGCGATATAAATATAAGCGGCACTCCCATATTTTTGTATGCTCGACTGTAATGAAGGGGCTGGCTACTGAATACCAAATCCGCTGTACGCGTGTACATACTCCTGTTTTATTAATTGCGCATGAATATGTGGTTTTGTAGGCCCATTTATAATAATTTCCAATGGGATAAGTGATATTTTAAGGCTGGTTTGAATGTGGGAACAAGTTTTTCTTACTTTTGTTTTTAAGTTTGCTTAATTAAGTTTGTTTTATTTTCAAATTTAATTTTTTTTACTTTAATGGAGTCTTTTTTTTTGTAAGTAAGGAATTAAAATGGCTTATTTTAAAGTAAGCCTTTTAAATTTTGTTGCTCGCTAATATTCTTGAGCTGATTAGTCCATCTATTACAACAGTGCAGCTGCGATTCACAACCTAAACCTATAATTACTGGGTTGGTAAAAGCTAATTAGGGGCAATTTAATTCAGGTTTATTCTGCCTGTATTTGAATCTTAATTCGGACATTTAGAGACAAACTGTAATACTGGGAGCCCAGTCGGTAAGACACTTGCCTTGTATGCTAAATGTCCTAGATTAGGGGCTGGACTTAGCCAAACTAACTGCCGACCTATAAACGGTCTGCGTAGCCAAAAGCTTGCGACGAATAATACCCCTTGGGATGCATGGTAAATATGTTTCAAAGTGCCGACGCTGATGTCGGTGCCCTTAAAGAATTTCGTTAGTTGCCTACTCAGGTCTCGACTAGTCACTTGAATGTGGTTCTAAATTATGTCTCCCGTCGCCAATGGCTCTCTTATAGCTTTAGAGCGACTTTAATTTTACTTAACTCGCCTTTCGGTGCCTTCAATTCATACGCACCGAATCTAAAGCAAGAAATAATAGTGTGATGACAGTTTTTATACAATTTAACTGCAAAAGAATATCGTAACAGTTTCACACGATTATTTAAAGAAAAAAAGATATCCCATAGTGTAGATTTTCCTCATGTATCCCCCATTAATGAAGATTGGTAAGAAAACTTTCCGAGTAAAAATTAGCTTTTTGGTTAAGTTTAACTATATAAAAAAGAAAATTTCTATTTTTTGGTCTAGGACATCAAAACAACCAACTGAATACTTCTAGAGTAACACCAACTCAAACCTTATCCTTCTTCAAGCCCCAACATATCACTACCTCCAACTATGTGTCCTGGTTCAATTCCTGCAGTCCTAGGTCATTAATATCGTGTTCTGGAGTTTCAATCAAAGGGGCTTCCCCCTTCCGCATTTACCAGTTCGCTAATCAGGATCAAAGTCCGGACTTTCAGCAGTCCGGCGTTTAACGATCCGGTAACTCCTAGTCCTCGTTATTTGGTAATTCTTGATGGAGTTTCTTGTTCTCTAAAGAAGTATTGATCCGGGAGTATTGGGTGGAATGTAGTAGATTCTTGTACTGATTCTCGTAATTTGAGTTTAGGTGAATTATCGTAGATGTAGAGCTATACGAGGGCTATTGGCGACGTGCGTTGTAATTTAGAACCGAAGTAGAGTGATGAGTTATATTGTCCTCAGTTATTTGGTAATACCCGGACCGAACATGGGACATTTCGAGGACTGTGACTCCTCTTTGGGTATAGGATATCATTTTAGGTGTTCATCTCATCATCTGACAATGATCTATTTTGCTAGAAAAGATAAACTGTGTTCGGATTTTCCTTACGATTTGCCCTGCACCATCACTTTAATCACACCATCATCACACTTTAATCCACCATCGCTCTAACCAATATAGCACTTTAAAAAAAAAAAAAAGACAAATCAATTTATAGAATTGCTTCTCACACAAATATATTCATGTTAACCTATGATATGATTGGTGAATGGTGAATACTTAATGTTTGCAAATGACAATTTTTTAAATGACGCAAACAAAATATATTGCAGAATAGTATTGAATTGGATCAGAAAGATGCTTATTTATCTTTTCATTCCCAGTGATGCCATTTGGCATCATCATGTTGCTGATCATAATTAAAAAATATATTGGGCTGACAACTATTTTGATTAATAAAAAAAATTCTAATAGAAAAAAGTTTAAAGAATCGAATGATGTGCTCTTTGATACACATAAATGGCTATAGACGATCAAATTTTTTTTTCTAAAATGATGATGCCAAATTGTCATTGGGAATGAAAGGGTTAAAAGTTTGCGAGATGCAAATCAACATCCTTTAAAACACAGTTCTAATATGCGATCTTTTGTTTAGCCACGCCACCACAGTAATCTCTATTCGTAATCTTTTACCGCCACCACCACGCTCCCAAGTCAGTTTTTATGAATGAACTTTAACCTCATTTACTTTTATGAATGGAGAGAGAGAGCGTAAAAAAAGGAGTGGTAGTAAAACGCAACATCAATACACTTTCACATTACGCACATCAACACTTCGCTAATCGGATAGGAGGCCCTTCTATTTGTATTTTTATTACGCCTAGACCTCATCAATAAAATGTTAAAGGGAGTGCCTTTAGCTTTACCTTATAAAGTAGGGGGGGGGGGAGGTGCGTAAAACCAGTGCCGAGTGAAAAAATAATATTAAAAAAAATCTGATTTAATTCGTGGATCAGTTTCCCTAATTCCCCGCAAGGAATACAGTAGTCGCTGGCTACTTAACAAATTTAGTAGTGCCTAATTACGTATGTAGGTGGCGCCACACCTTATAAAAAAAGCAAATGGTTTTTTTTTACAAATGTTTAGGCTACTAAGGAATATGGATGAAGATAGATGCCCGTGGGTCAGTTTTTTTTTTTATCTTTTGACTTCGTGTGATGAAAGATGTTTTTCATTATTTATGTGACATCAAAAGTGAGAAAACGAAGATGATTGCTGTGGTTGAAGTTGGTTTTGGTATACAGTTGCAGTCAAAATTGTTTGTTCACAATAAAGTAAAGTTTACATAATTTGCTTTTACCGTTATTAAGGGTTCATACCGTGTACTGCCGTGTTTGTTAGGCTAGATCGATGATAACACTTTAAGACTTTTCAAAATTTCTGACTAGTCGATAACTGTTAATTAACTGTTATATCCTTTATTAATTATTAAATAAACGGATGATATTTTTCCTTTAATGTTTTATTACTATTTTCATACTTGAATTTTAAAGCTCTACTTTGAAAAATATTGCAGTGGACATGTTTCCTGTGTTAATTGATGGCAACTGTCCCACAAGAATGAAAATAGTATCCTGGTTAATCAATGTAGTGACGGAGCTTAGCGTATAATATAATACGAATCGCCGAAACCACTAATGAAATTTAAACCTAACTCCCCGGAGCAACAGCCCATTACTGGGCCAAGGCCTGCCGTGCCCATTTCAGCTTTCATGACCTAGGGCTCTGGGTTGCTAGGCATATGTCCCGGTAAAGCTAAGGTGGTGAGCCTCACGCGGAACCCCCAGTGTTTAGTTCCCAATCATACTTGGTACCCATTTTATCGACCCACTCAAGGGATGAAGGCTGGGTCAACCTCGCCCAGTCCGGGATTCGATCCCCGGACCTGTGGCGTGGCATTGCGAAGCACTACCACTCGACCACTGGGCCTCACCAATGAAATCAGCCAATGCAAATATGAATTACTGCGTCACGTGAAGCATGCCAATTTCAAGGTATATGCATTAGGTCTTCCGGACTTAAAACCACTCGAAATACCATCAATAAAACAATAAAAATACCAAATAAAAACCAAAACACAAAACCAACCTTCGAAACAAAAGGAGAACAATCCCAAGTCTCCACTCCACCACTTGATTTGTTGACTTCCCAGATCCAGAAATCACTAGCTCGGGGACTTGTAAAACGAACTCCCAAATTCATCGGGAATAGGTTACACATCCAGTGGATCGAATAATTCAGCGGTTACCATGGCGACGGAGATTTCCTGAGTACATCTCAACTCGACTTATCGCTCTTGGGAGTTGATTTACCTGAGCGATCGAAAATTTTGCTTATGATACTTCGTCATTGTCGGCCGATCCGGCGGCGCAGTGGTTAAGACGTTGGCCTTTGGAGCTGCTGGGTCCGGGCTCGAATTCCGTTGAGGCATGGATGTTTGTGTTTGTCGAGTATATGCGGAGTGCGTGACTGTTAAATCTGTTGGGTTCGAAAGTCCTGTGGGCGGTCATTGCGCAGTTTCCCACGGGTACAGGTCCCTGGAGAAAATGTCCCTTCCCTTCAGGGACATGTCTAAATTGTGGAGGTGGCGACAGATGGCAGCAGCATCTTACATTTGTGTATGTGTGTGTCTTGTGTTGTCCTACTTGATGACGGTTTCTAAGCGGGTAATTGCGACCAAGCACACACGCCTGAAAATATGTCTACCAACCAACCAATCGCCATTGCTTTTAACTCTATATTTGGGATGTTGGGCAACATGTGGGCTTGGCGTTGCAGTTTCTCATTCGAGTTATATGTCCTTTTAGGAATTGGGGCTGCGGAGCCTAGTCGGTATGGCTCTTTGCAAAAGGCACCATGTTCGGGTCCGGTCATGGCCAAAATAACTGTTGGCCTATAAATATAAACGAGCTAAACGAAAAAAAAAAACCGTACATCGAGTGCACGTTTAATATCCTTCAAAATTCTGAAGCAGCGAACGATGTCGCCCCAAAGAAAGTTGCGTAGGGTGCCTTCTCTAGTATCGGCTCGTCACTTGACTATGGGTCTAAATTATGATGCCAGCTAAAATATGATGCCCTCTTGTAGCTGCAGTGCTACTAAAATTCAACCGAACAACTTCCTGGGAATTGGCTTCACTGTTAAAACTGAAGCTGCCAAATTGTTTCAATTTTCACCCAGAGGTGAAACGGCAGTCCCATTTGGCCCCTCAAAACTATGAATCTTGTTGGGCTGAAAAATATTAGGCTTGGTAATTTTCCTTGAAGTGCCAGAATACCGCATAAAAACAGTTTGATAATAAAATGGTATTGATAAACTTTTTTGTGTGTGCGATAAAACACAAGTTACACATGCATAAAAAATTGACTTTCTCAAATTATTTTTAATAACATCCATTTAAGATAGTGATAAGCAATCAATTTTTATAATACATAATTTTTATAGTTTTTGAAAAAAAAAATTAACTTTAATGATGATAAATTCGCAATTTAAGTACTTAACTTGAAGCCTTGGGTTATGATGAAAAGAACCCCGTTCAGTAATCATTGTATGATTGAGTACTTTAAATTTTGTTTCAACCAATTTCCGAATTAAAAGCAATTCATGTGCAAAATCTTTTTATTTTACTTTAAGTTGTCTACTCTAAGTATGAATATTGTTGGGATAATTGTACCGATTGAGATTGGCTTTTGATTAATGATTTTAAGATAACAGATTTCAGTTTGATTGAGGTAATGTAATCGATTCCGGCCGCCTATTTCTAGCCTCCTTTAGGAGCCTTAACACAGCCATTAGTTTGATTGAATATCATTGAATAATTTTTGTGGATTGATGTTCGTATTTTCTTGAATGGATAAAGGGCAATTTTTAAAAAATATAAGTTTAAAATTAAGTATAGTTATATATTTTTTTCTAGATCATTACTAATTAACTTTTAAAACGCAAACTACCTTTGTACTCTAAATAATGTTAAGTTACGCAATACATAATATATTTAATAAAAAGTCTTTAAAATTGAATATTTTATTTTGTAAATGTAAGGGGAGGGGGGGGGGGGGATATTAAAAAAAAATTATTTCCTAAAAAAAAGTTATAAACTTTAAGTACAACTTTTCCAAATTGATGGTTAGCAACTTTTAAAAATACACCTCAAATTAGTCTTCTAATAAACTGGTTGAAAAGTTCCAAAAACTACATCCAGTCAATTTTTCCACTAAACCTAACTCATGTAGCTCTAGTAAGAAGTTAATTCAAAATAACCCTTAACCCGCTAACCGGTTCCATTATTTTATTTTTGTTACCGTCCAACTTCGTCATTTGACAGAATGATTGAACATACGCCATGCAAGGTGTAAAACGGAAGCCGATGCACCAACACATATTTACACCATATTTACACCTAATTTGTACATAAAAACATTCTATAAACCAAAGGTGTTCTTTTTTACACAACTAACTTCAAAACCACAATCTGTCTCTATAAAGATCGTTCCTGTCTTTTCTTCTTAGTATTTTACCGATAAATTTGTTTTTCTCCAAAGAAAGTGAACATTAAAAAAAAGTTAGGTCTCTGCGAGCTGTTGCCACCGAAAGTAAAGTAAAAAAAATAAGAAAATCGTAATAATAATGGTAGCAAAATAATATCGGAAGGTACGAAGTCAGGTAGCCGTTTTCGTCTGCAATTAAGGGCAATTACAACTGTTTCGTGGAACTGAACGAAAGGACACAGTCTCTGAAAAAAAAAGGGGGGGGGGGGTAATTCGAGGTTTTCTTATGGGGTGCATCCACATATTGAGCCCCGTATTTCTTGCGGGGAGGGTTTAAAAATTTAAGAAAGTCAAGCTCTTTTTGTTAGTATTTGCTAAATATATTAGGTTTTTAACCCTTTCGCTACGAAGGATTTTTGTTTCCTCGTTTTGTGATGGGAATATCATTATTGAATTCCTAGTCGTACGGCCGTCGTGAGCCGTTTCATTAGTGAAAGGTGTGAAGAATAAAATTTAGATCAAAACGATAGATTTTATTTTTTAACATTGAGAGGCAAAAGTAGCAATGTACAGGAAAAACATTTTTGTTGTGATGGATGTTTTAAACTCCGTAAACAAACAAAATACAATATTTTAAATAAAAAGAAATCGGAATTTTTTTTAATATCAAAATTCTTTTCAAATCCATATCTCGGCTAGTTCATACAAGCACAATAAGATGAAATAATAATGAAAAAATGCTCATTGGTATTGTATAATTTAATACGGAAGCTGAAGGACCAACACACATTTTACACCTATTTACACCATATTTACACCACTTTGCACTATATTTACAGTCCAACTTCGTCATTTGACAGCATGATTGAGCATACGTCATGTAAGGTGTGAAAATGGTAGCCGATGAAGCAACACACATTTTCACCTATTTACACCATATTTACATCTAATTTCTATATACACCTATATATTTAATGAAAAATGCTATGTATTAAATTATACAATACCAATGAGTTGAAAAGTTACCAAGACGAACGTATAGAACCTTTATTTTACGTTTTCATGCATTTTTTTTCTTTTGTCAAACACATGATCAACGTTTTGTTAAAATGTATTACTTATCAACTTCAATCATTTTTATCTAAATAATCTATCTACCAAACTCACGATCATCGTTTTTTTAAATTGTATTAATTACTTATTGATATGAATGAATTGTGATAGCAGATTATAAATTTCAAAAATGAGTAGAAATGCCGCCAAAGGGTGCCAAATAATGGCGTTGTTGGTGTCGGCTTTGCCCATTTCTTTTGTATTTTTCAGGTTTTCATGAATTTTCACACACACTTAAAATTTTTTTCATAAATAGATTTATTGATAAAAATATAAATTTTAATGGTTTAAATTGCAAATAAGCAGTTTCGAAAAAGTCCGTCAAATAATATCTTTGTTGGTGTCGGCCTGCATTTATTTTGTATTTTTTTTTTATATATTTTCTGACACATACATTTCAGATTTTTTTTAAAAATAAATTTGTTGATAAAAATATAAATAAATTTTAATGGTTTAAATTGTAAATAAACAGTTTCGAAAAAGTCCGCCAAATAATGTCGTTGTTGGCGACGGCCTGCATTTCTTTTGTATTTTTCATGTTTTTATGTATTTTCTGACACACACATTTTTGATTTTTTCTTTTGCAAAAAATTTATTGACAAAAATATAAATAAAATTTAACGATTTAAATTTTAAATAAGCAGTTTCGAAAAAGTTCGCCATCTTTGTGACACATACATTTAAGATTTTTTTTTTAGAAATAAATTTCTTGATAAAAGTATAAATACATTTCAATGGTTTAAAATTGTAAATAAACAGTTTCGAAAAAAATCCGCCAAATCGCGCCAAATAATGGCGACGTTGGCGTCGCTGGAGGCATCGGCGAAGGGTGGCATTCCGCCAAAGACATGTAATCAAAGCCAAGGGCAGCGGGAGAAAAGGTCGAAGTGGCACCGGTGGGTAATTTTCGACCATTTGGGACGGAGGAGAAAGAAAGAACGGATGACAAGAAAAAAGAACGAAACAAGAAAATGACGAGCAAAATAACAACGAAAAAAATTCTAATGATGGACCTTCTTTGCTATGCCATGAGAGATCGTATAATTTACCTTTCCCTAACTTTTCTTAGCTGTTGCCATATTTTTTTTATTAAGAAGTTTTGTTTTATTTATTTTTTCATTTTATCGTCTGCCACAGTAATTTAATGATTGGGATGGTGGCAACGAGTGTCATGATCGTCTGTTTTTTCTTTTTATTGTATTCTTTATTTTTTTTAAATCTTTTATTATTTCCGTGCGAATAAGGGGGTATAGGAAGGTAAAAAAACGATTATATGTTTTCGCGGAGTGTTTCAGATATCGTTTGGCCGAAAAAAGAAAAAGAAGTCGAGTGACCAAATGTCGATTTCGCATACTTTCATCAAGGAAGGAGGTGTGTGAATCTGGCAATGCTGTATATTTTTTTCGGAGGGGTGTGAGTGTGTGTGGCCTGTGCAATCGTAACCGTTGATGTCTCTGAACCGGATCCCGTAGGGGTGGGGACATTCGCACGATTTTGTTTAATTTTGTTTCTTCTTTTTTTTTGCTTGAGGTAGTTTTGTGGTGTAGCTCTCGGGTTCATTAGAAAATTAATAAGTTGTTGAAAAACCCTCAATAAAAATACCGTTGAGTGAGTACTGGTGCACGTTAAATTCATATTTTTGATATTTTACCCCCTTAAGATTCCACCATAAAAATTATAAATGTGTTGCTATAAATTGCACATTAGTAACGAGAAAAATAAACTATTTTTATATATAGAAATGCACAATTATTCGTAACCCGCCGAATGCTGATCCATTAATTATATTTTTCACGCAATATATAAACAAAAACGGTCACTGCACTGTTAAAAATACAGAAATTTTAATTCAAACTGAGTTAACTCTAATAGTTTGAAAAATGCACTTTTCTTATAAGATTGAATTTGATCGTTTTTGCGGAGTGTTTTTTCCCCCATACTTTTTTGATAAGCAACTTTCACTCCTTTCTGATCGGCTGATTTCGCTCCATTTTGAATTACTTTATCCTCTTGCCACCAGGCGTCACCCCATTTAGGGATTTTTTTTTTTAAATCTCCCCACAAACAATTAGCACGTTAATTAGTTCCAAAATTGACCTGGTCCGCCAGAATAAGATCCAAATATCAGTTTCAAAATTATTTTTAGAATTTGCTTTAATTGTTGTCGTTAACCTTATATTAGAAACTTACACTCTTAAAACAAACGAGTGATTTTTACTCAATCTGAGTTAATTTTCACTTCTCCAGTGTCGAAAATGAACTTCTCCACAGGAGTGGAACCTTTGTATGTTGAATCTGCGACAAGATCACTCCAAACGAGTGATTTTAAGTCAGTCTGAGTTAATATTCCCTCCTTTCCAGTGTCGAAAATGCACTTCTCCTACAGGAGTGGATTTCACTCCTTTGTTTTAAGAGTGTAGATTTTTAAATGAACACAGTTTTATTTATGTATCACCATTTTTTAAAAATTAATTTTAATATGATAAAGATTAACTGGCAAATGTGAAATATTAATAAATCAGCATTCCGAAAAACATTTACTATTGTTCCTGTAAATAGAAATCCGGTAAATTCCGGATACTGGACGACACAGCAGTCGGCCAATTACGCGAATCCTATATTTGTTCGTCCTCGCCAAATAGTCGATATATTTGGTGGACCCGGAAAGAAAAGTGACAGCTCGCTTACCGACAGCAGTGCATCCGGTCGAAATATCCGGTACTGCCCGTCCGGAAAATGAGTGTCCGGTAATTAGGTTTGCGACCGGACTGAACGCTTACTTACTAAGATTTTGTATAGGAATATTTCGTATCGTATACACCCTCTTGCTTCCCGCTTGACCCGGTTAAACGAAAATCCAGTTAACCCTGTAATGCATTATTTTTTTTTCATCCCGAAAAATATATTTTTTATCTCTAATACTCATACATTATGGGAAAAATACTGATAAAAAAATTAACTGCATTGGAATTTAGATGATTTCAAATTTTTAAATTTTTTCCATGTGGCCAAAACCTACTACAAAATTCCAATTTTGATAGGAATGACTAGAAAACTACTAAATATATTTGGAAATTACCCTCTTGAACTTTTATTATTTTTTCAAAACAATTTATTTGTATTTTGTACTAATATTATTATACTTTGAATACTGCCAAAGACGTAATTTCACAACATCCGGATGAAAAGTGTTCTTTGTTTAAATTGTATTCAGATCATTTTGTGTGTAAATATTACCTTACAAAAATTTCCAACAAACGGACCAACCTCGCTTTTCCCTCTGCCTTTTTACTCTTTGTTTTTACCCAAGTTAGGGTGGCACGGAGTGTAGAAATTACGTCACCAACCCAATTGTATCCAAAAGGGGCAACCAATGTTTCCATTCTGAACCACTCAATCTACTTATCCTCTCACAATAATGAAAAAATTGTGGTTAAAAAAATCGCATGCTACCATTCAGCCATGAATATCTTTACCCCCCCCCCCCCCCACAAAATTTACATACGACCACAGACCACGTCTATGTCGAGTGTAGACATAGACGAGGAGACATCAAAAGCTGCTTTTTGAATGGGTGAGTGGTAATTTCGTGAATGGGTGGGAGAGGGGAAAAAATCCCTCATTTCTATGAGTTGTAGGGACGATAAAAGGAGAAACGGGATAGGAAGTTGAAGAAATAACAGGGAGTTGTGTTTTAATTGTTCTCAATGAACAGAAAAATTAACGTGTTTCGTGATTGAGAAATTTTTATTTCTTCAAATTATTTGTAGTTAAATAAAAAGTCGTGTTTAATAGAAGATATTTGGATTTGATGTGTGTGTTTTTTTTTAAAGTAAGACAAAAACAAAATAGAATCTGTACTTACAACTTACGTTTTAATTTAAAAATGATGGTGTTAAAGGAATTCAAAAAGTTTTCTTCGATGAATTAAACTCAAAAAAAAAAAAAAAAAAAACTCTTAAACCATGGGTCTTTGTTAGTTAAAACCTTGTGTAGCTCCAGTGCGACGATAATTCTACATTACATAACCAACACTGTAAGAAAATGATTCTTGTAATTTCAAAATTCAAGTTTCAAACTTCAAGTTATATGCATTTAACCTTCTAATGCATACCGTTGCCGTTTGGCAACAAGTAACATAATCCACTTTATTCTATTTAGGTCGAGCTCCCTCTCGACATTTTTTTTTTCATCTATTACATTCCATTATGATGTTTTAGTTACTAATAATCCTCATAGATGACAGGAGTAAAAGTTTATTAAAAATTAAAGAGTGAGGTTATTAACTGTTGTTAAATTACGAATTTGACAGTATTCAAAGTATAATAATATTAGTACTGAATACAAATAAATTATTAAAAAAAATTATAGTTAAAGAGGGTTATTTTGAAATATATTTAGTAGTTTTCTAGTCATTATTATCAAAATTGGAATTTTGTAGTTGGTTTTTGTCATATGGGAAAAACGTTAAAAAATTGAAATTAGTGTTTAAATTCTAATTCATTTAATTTTTTTTCATTATTTTTCAAATAATATATGAGTTCTAAAGATTCCTATATATTTTATCGGGATGAAAAAAACCCCATGCATTAGAGTGTTAAAAACACATTAAACTAATACTAACTGCTCTCTTCGAAACACACCCCTAAATTAGGACCCCCTATAAAATAGAGAAGATCGAACCATCTCATGAATGTGTAATGGGATCGCTCTGGCGTTGTTGAAAATTGCCTCGGGGACCTTATTGTAGTCTAGGGCCACAACTGGGAGAATATGGGTGTTGTATCGTATCAAAAGGGGGACCGTTGTGAGTCATCCGACCATGAAAAATTGTGGGGAGGGAGGGTAAATTTCGTGTCTGTTTTGGGGTTGTTGTTGTTTTTGGGTGCTTAAAGCTGTAGGTTTAGTGCTGAAAGTGAGAAGGAAGAACTTGTCTGTGAATGAAGTTACAGTCTGCAGTCACTTACACGATAAGGTACATCTAGAGTTTTGGTTGGTGTTACTGCTTCCAGAGCAATTGTTCACCATTCGTCGATAATCTAGCTTTAGCATAATATTTTCAAAGCGTTGCCTATCTTTTTTGTTAAGTAACTTTTTTGTAAAGCAAAAGTTAAAAAATAATAAATAACAGCGTGAATGGGTGACGAACTGAAGTGAACTCTTTTACTCATTCTTTTAATGTAAAATATGGTTGCAATTGCCTTATGATTTTCAGTTAACGTTGTTATTCCTAGACTTCATTCTTGCATTATACTTTGATCAGTTCTTTGTTCCCATTTGACTTTGATTTCACCAATCGAAGCTCGAGAAAGAATTTGTCATTCAGCATTCTTTTGCCCACTCATAAAAAAGCATATTCATTGCATCTGAAATGATACTACTTTAGTCTATGTTTAAAAGTAATTTTTTTTATTAGGTCCGTTATGGAAAACCTCAAACCATAGACAGAGATGCTTAAATGATACAATATAACTTACCATGTACAACAAAATAGATTCAATTGGATAAAACTAAGTAACATAGTACATAAGGGTTTATCCTTAATAATATGTAAACTTAACAACCATCCTCCCCATTGTTAAGCTCTATAACCCAAACTTGACACTGCCCCGAACCATCCTCTATTGTGCCCCACTCTCCAATAACCCCCATTTAACCCGAGAGATTACCCGATTATAACTATAAAACCCCTCCTATTACATCTACTATTACACTGAGGGGTCCCGACCGTTTCACTTTACCCTCCATTGTGATCGGTTGATGCCCCTTTTGAGGGTGGGTGACTGACCATCTGTTTGTGAGGGTAAACAGTTTCTGAGGGTTTGCATGGGATAGAGGTTCATGCTTTTGAAGTTGGTTGAGAGATACACTCTTAAAACAAAAGAGTGAAATCCACTCCAGTTGGAGAAGTGCATTTTCGACACCGTAAAGGCATGCATATTTACTCAGACTGAGTTAAAATCACTCGTTTGGAGTGATCCTGTCGGAGGTTTAACACACAAAGGATCCACTCCAAAAGGAGAAGTGCATTTTCCAGTCTGGAGGAGTGAAATCCACTCAGACTGAGTTAAATTAGGAGTGTTTGTTTTAAGAGTGTAGTTTTTGAGTACTGGGGATTCCGCGCGAGGCTGACCACCTTACTGGGACATATGCCTAGCACCCCAAAGCCCTAGGTCATGAAAGCTGAAATGGGCACGGCAGGCCTTGGCCCAGTAATGGGCTGTTGCTCCGGGGAGTTTAGTTTTAGTTTAGTTTTTGAGTACCATCGAATTTGGTAACTTTGGCTCAAGCTTATCGAGCTAATAACTTTTAATTAAATACACTTTCTAAAAATGTGCTTGTACATTTCGATAAGTGGCAACTCGGTCGTGACCTATGATTAAAACATATGTAAAAAGAAAGTCAGTACTTGGACCAAAGTTATACACTTCAGGGCCAAAGTTATACTCAATTCGACATTACTTATTACTGTATCTAAGTGAACTCTGAACTGCTAAGTGCACTCAGAAATAACTTGTGTTAACTTTCAATGCCGAAAAATGGGTTTTCCCTGTTATTACAAGTGGTGTTGAAACAATACAAAAATAGTATTGCTACCAAATAATAATGGAGGGATAGCAGAAAAATTGTGTTGAAGGCACAGCAGCCATTTCCAAAATGTGGCTCAGTATCTGCTTTTTAATGTTCGGATAAATATCTATACTATTGCTAAAAAAATATATATTAGAGTACTTTAAAATTGATGTAATAATATTTTATACACGCTTTAGAAAACAAGAATGTTTTTTTCGAATGTTTAGAATGTTTTATTTTTTTTGTCAATTTCGTATTTGGGTTCACAGGTCATCAATTAAATTCTTGTATCAAGACAACGTAATATTGTAGTGTTGATATTTTCACACAATACATGTATTTCATACTTATGCTTATTGGACACATAATGCAGCTACTGGAAAAAATAGTTTAAAATCGGGTAAAAATACTCACCATTCCCTGTGGTCATATTTATGCATTTAACGATTCTCAAACTCATTTATTTAAGCAAAAAACAAATAAGAAATTATTATAAAAAATGAATATCTGAATTTAAAACTGAAGCATCACTTTTTTAATGTAAATTCTCTTTGCAATTGCCTCTGGAAATGACACTTACTTATAGCCATCTTTTCAAAACTCTTAAATATATAATTTCATCATTTTTAATTAACTCCAATTCAGACAGCGGAAAGCTAAAGAGCTGATGAAAATTAATCTTCTTCTGAAGAAGGCGTTCAAAATTTAATTATAGCATGTCTGGATTATTAAATTAATTTAAGAGTTGCTCATTTTATTCGGTTTTATATTTGATAATTGACTAGGAGGTGCTCAGACTCTATGTTAACTGAATGGAAGATACACTGCTTTGGTTCTAAAGTACTGATTGCATTTTTTTAGTGTGTAAAATTTATGACAGCTAGAAAATTAAGAAGTATTTTTTGTGCCTTATTAATGGATTAAGTATGATAAGTTAAAAGGTGGTAGTTGTTTTGAGGCGTTATAATTGGTAAATTACTAAGTTGTTTATTTTATTAGTTTTTAACACTGCCAATTTCGCTGATATTTTTAGCCTTAAATCAGCTAAATGACTGATACGGAAATGTAATGCATTTCTATGAATTATATTAAAGTCAATTTAATATTAACTGTAAAATTTCAAAGTCTGTAACTAAAATAATTGAAAAATTTACTATAATCCAAATGTGTATATGTTATTGAGTCAGTGGTTTGTTGTGTTTGGGCCTGAACGGTTTTGTTCATTAACTCCTCATTATATATACTGTTGTTTCGTCATTTAATGTCTAAAAATTTCACACCGATTTAATCGAAAACTTTTAGTTGCAAAATGCATTGAAAATCCACTTGCTTGTTCTAATAAATCAAGAAAATACAAATATAAATATTGTTTTTTGTTTTGTTTCTAGAAACAATGAGTAAATAAATTTAATAGTACACTCTTAAAACAAACACTCCTAATTTAACTCAGTCTGAGTGGATTTCACTCCTCCAGACAGGAAAATGCACTTCTCCTTTTGGAGTGGATCCTTTGTGTGTTAAACCTCCGACAGGATCACTCCAAACGAGTGATTTCAACTCAGTCTGAGTAAATATGCATGCCTTTACGGTGTCGAAAATGCACTTCTCCAACTGGAGTGGATTTCACTCTTTTGTTTTAAGAGTGTATAAATGTCTTTATTTGTTGTACCAAAAAGGGCATGGTAAAAAAAAAATCTGAACAGTATATAATGCTTTGAAGTTTTTATTTATAGCAGCTACTTACCATCTCAAAACCCGTTAAAACACACATAAAAAAAAACCAAAAGTGTTCACTAAATCATTCTCAAGTCACCTCCAACAATTCAAAACTTCACACGCCTCGTTTAACAACAGTTAGCCATGATGAATCACTCTACAAACTTTATTCACCTCAAAACTTCGCTCTTTATTCACCGCCAGCAGAAAAAATAAAGAAAACCATAAAAAATAAACTTAACTCCGCCCATTAAGTGTGAAGGGGCGTTACCGCATACCTAGTAGGCGTGGTCAAAAGTTTTAAGTGGTCTAAATTAAGAAACTTGCCTCGGGATTTAACCAACAGTAGCGCGAAGAAAGTTACTTCTTGGCCAATAGGCAGGTTTGGGACGTCCCATTGGGGAATGCAATGAACCCAAGTTTTGTGAACTTGTTTTTGGAGGTAAAAAATGACGGGTTTGTTTAAGTAATGGTTATTTTCAACGATATGAACTTTGTTGAACTTAGTTAAGTTTTTTTTAGAAAGGGTTGTTATTATTTTGTCATAATAAGCTGCGAAGAAAGTTATTTTTCTCTTGGTGTTGATTCGTTTGTTGCAATTTTCTGCTGTTGGGTTTATTAAATTTTGATGTGTTTGAAATAAAGTTTCATGTAGCTTACAATGTTATTTGTAATTAGTGTGTGCCTTCTTTGAACTTTTTTAAAATAATTGTTTATTGTTAAATAATTGAGTGCCATTTTCTAAGTTTCGGCAATTTGTTTATCGAAAAGTTAAAATATGAAACATGTTTTGCCTTCCAGACTTACACTGGAATAATATTGACTTTGTTAAAAATGGTAAAATATCGAAAAAATGTTGTGAAAAAAATTCATAACATACCTACTGACTAATTATGGAATCTTGGAAACTTGTATATAAAGTGTTGTTTTAAATTTTATGTACTTATACATCTTTTTACTGTTGGTATTTTTTTTCATAAGATATTAATCGGTTTTTCTTTCTTTTTAGGTAAGTGATCTGATACATTTGCTTCATGAAACCTGTTAAATCGTCAATAGTATGTCTTACTTTTTTAACCATACAAAGGTAAAATTTTTTGTAATGAACTCTTGAAAGTATTGTTCGTAAGTGTTTAAAAGGATTTTCGAGTAATTGTATAACTCTGCACCAATAAAAATACCTATTTAAATAAAGAAGAGTTTTGACATTTTTTTAACTTTAAATTAAGGGGCTTTCAAATCTTATGCACCAATACGCAGATTGTTAGAACTAAGATATGCATGCTAGTAATATTTCAGTGAAAACGGAGCAAATACCGGCCTCAAAAATAAAATATATCTCTAGCTAAACGATACTGCGGCTTGGTTATTTTACTTTTAAAAGTATTCCGTCGAAAACAAATTTTGTTTTTATTATCTATGTTTATAAAAAAAAGTATGAGGACAAAATAATAACAGTAATATAATACATTTAAAAAATCATAACAAATCACAATTGGTTTTATAATTTTTTTTGTATATATTCGAATAAAAAAATAAAAATATGTTCTTTGCTAATTTATACTGCATTTTTTTGGCACAACCAGCTAACAGTTTTTACTGAAAAAAAAAGTAACATTTATAACAAATAACAACAAATAATATTTATTGCACCGTGCTTTTCCAACGTACATCCAACAAAAAGTTCACTGGCCGTCGCTACCAAGTTAACCAGCCCAGTTTAATCAATACCTAAGTGACCCATTAAAAAACACTTCTACTGCATTATTAACAATGATGCCTCCCCATAAACCACCACACCCAAACAAGCATTAGTGTGCACAGTACTATCTACACGGTATGAGACAAAGGGCGTGGCAGGCCGCCTAATAACGAGGGGGTCTTCACGCATGTTGGTTTATGCAACACCTTTTTGGGTGCAAGCGTGTGCGTTATTGTTGCACTGACTCACGGGGAATAGTGTGGCTCTTAGGAGTTATGGTCAGTCCTACACTCTTAAAACAAAAGAGTGAAATCCACTCCAGTTGGAGAAGTGCATTTTCGACACCCTAAAGGCATGCATATTTACTCAGACTGAGCTAAAATCACTCGTTTGGAGTGATCCTGTCGGAGGTTTAACACACAAAGGATCCACTCCAAAAGGAGAAGTGCATTTTCCAGTCTGGAGGAGTGAAATCCACTCAGACTGAGTAAAATTAGGAGTGTTTGTTTTAAGAGTGTATACACTCTTAAAACGAACGAGCGATTTTATCTCAGTCTGAGTTAGTTTTCACTCTTCCAGTCTAGAAGAAGCACTTCTCCTAGAGGAGTGGATCCTTTGTGTGTTAAACCTCCGACAGGATCACTCCAAACGAGTGATTTTAGCTCAGTCTGAGTTAATATTCACTCCTTTCCAGTGTCGAAAATGCACTTCTCCTACTGGAGTGGATTTCACTATTTTGTTTTAGGAGTGTAGAGTTAAGGGAGACTGGAAGATATTAATGAAGCCCATGTTAAAATGGCCATTTAATATGTAGCCTAGAAAAAACTATTTATCGTATTGGTTTAAAATTTGGGACAATTCATATTCAAATACCTTATAAAGATTGTCATAGGCGTTTGTTAATTTTTCAAATATTGTGATACACTAGAAAACTAAAAATGGGTTATGAGGTTACAATTTTTTACTTACTGGTCCAAATTTGCTTGGTCCCTTTTCACTCTTAAAAATTTGTCCAAATCGTCTGTTAAAAATTTGCTTGGTCTTTTTTCACTAGACATGGAACTCGTAATAGAGTCATCTATCTTTACACTCTTAAAACAAAAGAGTGAAATCCACTCCAGTTGGAGAAGTGCATTTTCGACACTGGAAAGGATTGAATATTAACTCAGAGTGAGTTAAAATCACTCTTTTGGATTGATCCTGTCGGAGGCTTAACACACAAAGAATCCGCTCCTTCCAGGTAAGTGCATTTTCCAGACTGGAGGAGTGAAATTAACTCGGACTGAGTTAAAATCGCTCGTTCGTTTTAAGAGTGTATATCGCGCTTTTTGGGGGACAAGCAAAAAGTGTTCTATAGCCATCGGTTTGATAAATATTATAAATTTAGTGGCATCAATACACTAAAACAATTTATGTTGTTATCAATACTAAAAAAATGTTATTCCCATATTATCACAAGTTGTGTTGAAACAATACAAAAATTGTGTTGAGTCCAAATAATAATGTATGGCAAATATATGTAAACATTTAATAAAACTGCACCTTTACGATAGTGAAATTTCATTACAAATATAAAATAGTAAACAAATTAAACATTTACTATTTGTTTCATAATTCAGTTCAATTCCATATCACCCATGACATTTCAATATCGAAAAAATAGCCCCAGCCTACGCAATTTCCCCAACATAGAGTCCCATAGAAATCTCCACCTTTATACGTAATAAATAAGACGCCGCGTAACCATAGAAACCTAGCCAAGCGCAAAAATTGGATTCCGTGCGTTAAGCCGAAGATCTAGAGAGTCTATTTGGTTCATAAATTTAGAGTTATTTTTAGTTTTTAGTAATGGAATGGGTAAGGTTTCTTAGAAGAAGGTATTTTAAACTAAGAGGAAAGCTGATTGTTTAAAATCTGTCGAGAAGGATTGGGTTGGTTGGATTTGCTATTCCATTTATGTTGGAGCATCTAGGACTATATAGCAATCATGCATAGATGATCACAAAACAGTATAATGATCATCTATTTATATGGAATAAGCCTAGTGCGCATGCATAGTAGAAATCATAGTTCATACATCGTGATACTAGTTAATGTCCCAAAATGCCCTACACAGCGCTTTAGTAAAGATTTTTTTTCTGTTTCATCATTTGCATTGCAGTGAAGTCACTAGACCAATACGGTAATAAACATATTCAAATTTATACCGCAATACCTCCTGAAAAACTCCTTAGAAACTCTGAATTTCACTAACATAGATAGAGTACGAATCCCGTACTCCTAGAAGGTACTAAATTGACTAAGGCCCTCGAAAGAGACAAGCGTTATGTCTCTCTTCAAACTACTGTTATGAAGTACTATTGCTGTACTATACTGTTTGAAGTTCTGGTGAAAGTAACTTTGCTATGTTAGAATTTGCCCCCATGTAAAGAAAAAGTAATACTAAACAAATTTTCAAGAGAAAATCATTCGGTTATTCATTAATCGATGAATTATAAAATAGATTCTTAAAATTCAGCAATCAAAACAACCTTAAGCTTAATATTTAAAATTCAGATGGATGTTTATATCATTGTCGTTTCCGGAGACTCATTAATCAAATTAACCTTGCAGTCAAGAAACCACCCAGATTAGTTTAGAAAAAAATATTTCATTTTCATCTGTACATTAAATAATCAAAAATATATCAATAAGCCAAAAAAAAAAAAAAAATTGGCGATATTTCTAATCTACCAAAGCAGTATCCCAACTCTACAGAAATTCTCCCTCCCTCCTTCTATTCTATCAACGTTTCCGGGAAAAATCAACTTCTATACAACAAAGAAGACCCAATCTAGGGGGGGATAACTGACCAGACCCCCTCCCCCCATCCAATCTCCTTTCGCCCAATAATTACATCAAGCAATTACCGAATGTACCGTGTATCACATGACCGCACCAAGAAGTGTTCTAAAAATACCCACGTCGGGTGTATCGATCGATATTTTGTCCCCTTATTTTCGCCCACGTGGGTTGGGGGGAAGGAGGAAAGGTTTTGCGGAATACATGATTTAGGTTTTTTTATTGTTTGTTTAATTTGCTGGAATGACGTTAATTAGGGGATTAGTTGGTTTTTAAAAAGATAAATGATAATCGGCTAATTTTGAGACAGTTTTTTTGTGATCCAAACTTAATTTTATTATCTGTCAAATTAAAAGATAAGGAAAGAGAATAAAATGAAAATAAATAATACGAATTCTAAATTTTATTGTGTTATTAGATTGTTGAAATTATACCAAACCATAACAAAATTCGAAACAAAAAAAAAAGACCGCCACCGTCAAATTTAGCTAATCCCTTACAATGCAACTTTTAAAAGGTAGATTTAATCGATACTGTTTACAAATAGGTTTACATTGAAAATAATTAATTTTATTGTATGCAACGGAGCGCCAAATTATATCACATTCGTCTGTGAATGTTGTTTTTACTACCTACGTTCAATTTAGGCTGCAAAAACAACTTTAGAAATCCTTCTCACATATTCCTTGTCATTCGTTTAAAGTATGCGTGGCGCCATCTAGATAAAAAAGAATAAACTAAGTAGCCTAAGTCTCAACGCTGCTTACGTTGTCACCCTTAACGGTTGTGTTGGGTGCCTACTCAGGTGTCGGCTCGTCACTTGACTGTGGTTCTACAATACGACGCCCGCTGCCAATAGTCCTCATGTAGCTCATGTGCGACGATAATTCAACATAACCCAACCCACCAAAAGGAACCTTCACTTCCTACCCCTCTATAATATAAGCAAACACACTCCCAAAAGTCAATACCATTTCCACAACAATGTTTCAACACTTGAAACATTTTTCAAAAGGGGTGGGGTGTGCGGGTGAATAGGGGGCGTCGCAAGGGGCTTGACAAACGATTCGGTCACGCGACTCACGTCCCTTGCAGACGATAATTCATCATGTTCCGCGGTCGTGTGTCGTATGCCACTCGTCGGACTTTACCCACACCCTTTTATAAAAAAGAAACATAAAAAAAATAGGAGAAAAAATTTGTGCTTTTTTTAGGATTTAAGTTTCTTATTTTGTTGAATTTTTTGAGATTTAGTTACATTATGGCTTCAGGCCTAATGTAGGGGGACTAGACTATTGCATTGCTAAGCATTAATTTTTTTTAGATGTAATGGCTAATTCTATTCAAAATTATCCTTGCTGTGGTGTAAGTCACGCGTGTAAAAGTGATTATCACTTTGACTTGTAAAATTAAATGAAAAAAAAATAAATTAGCGAAATGGCTTATCTACACTTACTACAACTAAATTGTTGGGTCCGAAAGTCCTGTGGGCGGTCATTGCGCAGTTTCCCACGGGTATAGGACCCTGGAGACTAGACATGTCCCTGAAGGGGAGGGAAATATGACAGAATCTGTCGCGTACGTATGTGTGTTGTGTCTGTCTTACTTGACGAAGGTTTATAAGCGGGTCTCTGACCAAGCACACAAACCTGAATATATTATCAATCAACCAACCTACAACTAAATAATGTAACGAGTTTTATTTAAGTACAAAGATGAAGCAGTCCCGATGATAAAAAAAATTCCCTTTTTGTTATTAAGGTAAGCGAATACCCAAAATTTCCCAAAATTCTAAAATTTTTACTATTGCTTTAATCTTTTATAAATTTGGCATAGTGATTTCAAATAGAATGAATAATACTATTTAGGATTTTGTTTTTATTTAAATATAATTTATTTATTTTAAACGGTGTTTTTCTACTAAAAAAAGAGGTTTGCGCCAACAAGTCTACCACATTGAATTTTCATCCTATGAACATTTATTATGTGTTAAATTCTTCGTTTTGAACTGATACATGCAATGACCCTCTAGAGTTACATACAATTTACAAGAAAAAAAGTTATTAAGAAAAATTTTATAAATAAACCACACAAAAAAGGATTTTTTCGAAAAACTTACACTTGGACATTAAAAATAAAAAAAACTTGTATACTTACACCAGATGTTAGAGGTTAATGGCACAGATATATATTGAAATAGCATCTGTGAAAAATTTCAGGTACATTAATGTAAACTTTTTTATGCTAGAAGTGTTGGCGTAACTCCCCTTTTTTTTGTTGAAAAACACCGTTTAAAATAAATCAATTATATTTAAATAAAAAAAATGCCCCAAAAGCATTGTTCATTATATTTGAAATCACTATGCCAAATTTGGAAAAGATTAAAGTAATAGTAAAAATTTTAGAATTTTGGGTATTCTCCTACCTTAACCAATACCTTAGCCCCTGTAAAACTCTCTTCACTACGCACGTTCATTTACAGCAGCGAAACCAACCATAAGGCAACCAACAACTTTTCTATCTTCACCGCTCAATATCAGGTGATATAATTAAACGTCACATCTGGGGGGAAGGGGAGACAATCTCAAGGGGGGGGGGGGAGGTGATATCTCAAACGCCAATCATCCTGCGTCATTGAGCACGGGAGGAGGTCACGTGATGCATTAGATGATGGCTACGGGGGTAGGATTTGGGAATTCTGCCAGAAAATCGTCTGGTTTGTGTTTTTATTTTTGGGGATATGGAGAAAGGTTTTAATATTCGAAAGTGGCAACGGGAGTGTCTGTCTGGGATGATGTCATTTAATATACGGAAAAGGTGGAACGAATTGGAGTAGTGTAAGATGTAAATAATTTTATAGTTTATTCAGGGCTGTATTTTTTAAACCAAAATAACATATATCTAAAAAAAAATATTGAGCTGAAAATCAACTATATGAAAGTAATAATTTGGTAAATCAATGTTTTTCGTTATTTTTCATACAATACAAATAAAAGGAAATTTAGTTTTTTCTCCACACTTTTGCATGGGATAAAGTATACTAATTTGGATTTTGTCATTCTTTCATGCACTGTCTGTAAAAAAAAAAAGATTCTACCTCTCAGATATAGGAAATAATCTTGTTTTACTCTTTTAACATAACTAGATTAAATTTTATAGGGAAAACTCCGATAATATACTTCTGCATTGAATGTAATACACCTTACTAATATCGTCACTGCTATGCCAATTAGTCGAACACAGACTAAAGATATGTTCATATGATAAGTAAAAATTGTTATTAATTAATTTTATTGTATGCAACGGAGGGCCAAATTGTATCATATTCGTCTGTGAATGTTGTTTTACTACGTACGTTCATTTTAGGTTGCAAAAACAACATTAGAAACATTTCTCTCATACAAAGTATGCGTGGCGCCATCTATATAAAAGTGAGTTAACTAAGTAGCCCAGCACTATTTATTTTAAATAAAGCTTATTATTTATGATACATTAAGAAAGTTTTCACACAACTTTTAGACAAGTATAATCTAAGAAACCACAGCTCATCTACTTAAAAAAATATCCGCAAAAACTTGCGTAATCTGCATCATAACTTCAAATTACTTCTTACTTTTTCTTCCACTTAGTTTAAACAACACTGAAAATGCTCCCGAGTAACATAATTGGGTATTAACGTGAGGGCCTTAACTCAAGTAGGAAAAGTAGTCTGGCCTATTTGTGAACAGCTTCCCCGGCATACAAATTTCGAAGGGCAGAAAAAATGCAATCTAAAAACGGCTGAAATTCTGGGTAGCACGTGATTTTTTTATGAATATATAATGCGAAAGTTGTTCAGAATCACGATTCCGTGTGACCTGTGGCTCTAATTATTCCATGCTAGACTTTGTGTAGTTGGGGGAATTATTAATGGCAAACACGTTGTTCCAGATGGCATTTTTTCGACAAATTTCTTATCTTGGTCTTCATATTGTTTATGAAAATTTTTTTACACTTCTTTTGGTTACAACGTAAGCTTCGGAAACACTTTCTTTCCTTTCGCCCTTGTGTGATTTTCAAGAAATCGGCACGAGTGTTCTAAACCTATCTTGTGTGGCCCGTATAGCCTTTTCGGTAAGATCTTGGACTGACATCCCTAATGTTGCGAGTTCGAGCCCCGCTGCCTTCCGAAGACCCCTGTGTACGCTAATGGTAAATGGTGCACGTTAAATCCGTCGTGGTCACAAATAACCCATCCCCGCATGTGGTTTTCTTCGAAACGGCGGCGTGAGCTTTTCGGTTTATTCCCCACCCAAAGGGTTTCAACTGTTCGGAATGTTAACCCCTCAACAAAACCTCAAACACGTTAGGTTTAGAAAAGCGATGCTCCAGCCGTTTCCTAGAAAACCAAGCGAAGGGATGGGGGAAGAGATGGAAGTCTTTTGAGGATCGCATAATAAATATACCGAACTATAGCCTTCTCAAGTGAGTTATAACATTCTCGTAGAAGTATCAGAATAAGAGGGGCCGGTTTCAAAACCTGACCAAACCTGTACCGTTCTGTCCACTTGAGCACAGAAGCATCAATCGAGAAGTCTAAAAAATTAAAAAGAAAATTATTTTCATTTCGCTGTACTGTTTGTACACAAAACCTAAAACATGTCTATATAATATTATTTTAAAATACATACTAATAGTGCAGAAAACAAACCAAGTTTAAAATAAGAAACGAGGTTATCTTAAAAAGCCCTATTTTCAATGAAATATTTAAAAAGAAAACTCTTTCGAAACTTTGCCATATCCACATGCACAATTAAAAAAAAAAACCTAAATTGCGTGACGTCATAAATAGCATATCCCGTTGCCAACTTCTGCGAGGAAATTTCGGTCTGTTCGTGTCGTACTCATTAGGTAACCGCTCGTGCATAACATTTCGCCCACCGTTGAGCGAAAAACTAAAAATTAAAAAAAAAAACTTACAAAAAAATGTTTAAAAAAAAACTTTGTTGGGGTAGGATGTGCATAAAAACTGCTCCCGTGCTTTTGGCTTGATTTATTATTCAAAATTTGCATAAAAGTTTCGAGTTTTTAGCTTCCTTTTTTTTGTATCCAAGTTTTTGTAAGCTTATATTCTATTAATGTAGTCCATTAAGAAGTTTTACGTGGCTTTGGTTTAAGTTTTTGGAATAAATTATGTATTGTTACTAGAAAAAGGACTAAAGTCTTGCATTGTAACGTTGGACTTGTGTTGCTTCTCTTCTCAAAAGAGTTGTATTGAGATTAACGGTTATTTTTTTTTTGGCTAAGGTGATTAAATGTTATTTTTGTAAGTTTTTTTTTTCAATTTAGGAGGTGCCTAATAAATTGAACATTTTGTAAAAAAAAATTCTATTATTGCTAAGTGTCTTTGAATTAGGTTGAACAACTTGTTTATTTGAAAAGCGTAAATGTAAATTAAAGTTGAATAATTAGATTATTGTTTTTATGAGGCAGCCCTTTAAAAGTTTTATTGAAGAAAAATACAATTAATCAAGACTTCAAAAATAAGAAAAGTTAGCATAATGAATAAGTTAATTTGAAACGTTCATAGTGTTTAAATGTAAGTATAATGAAACAAATCAACCCAAATCTTTTTGTTACCAAATTAAATATTTAAGTCACAAGTTTCAAACTGTTTTCAGTTGTTTAATTAACTTAATTAAATGTAATTAAAGAGAAAACAATTAAAGAATGGAAATTGGACAAATTTAAAAGTAACTTACTTTGCTACTCCTATGAGAACTTGATAAAAGTAACCCGGAAGTCATCAATTGTTTATGTGAATTTAATTTGAATAATCTCCAAGAAAATAATGAAAGGGTTATTCATTATTAGAAATAATACTTTTTTTATTTGAAGCGTCTTTATTTTTTGGATCTTTAGTTTAAAATTGAAATTAAATAACAACGAACAAAGAAGACAAATGATTTCAAAGCTAGATTACTAAATAGGACAATGACGTCAAGTCTTGCCTTACACATTAAAAAAGTTCCCCTAATCTGCCTTTTATAAAAAGAAAAATAACATTGTTTCTTATTTGGTTTTTGTATAGGGAATTTTTATTTTTTTTTTAAATTGGCAATTACATATTTTCATTGAGGTATTGCTAGCTCAGAATTAGCAATACATAGTTTTGGTGTTAACTGGAAACTGCTTAGGGTCATCCAATTTAATTTTTTCTTACAAGGTTTTACAAAATTCAAATTTAGTATTTATCGCAAATCATGAAATTGATTTTAAATTTGAAGAATTCGACTGTGGAGTTATGTGATAGTTTGTACAATTGCAATAACTTACTTCATATTGACCTACACTTTTAGAATTCGTATAATATATTGCTTGCTCAGAACTGTAATTACACTTGCTTAAATTGATGGAAAATTTAGGTACCCATGTAGAAACTTAAATATTTCAGAGAAGATTAATTTTTATTCAATTTATTGGGCACTGTCCTGGTTTTACTAGTACTGCTACAATTACTATAGTAAGTAATAGTTATACTTTATTCGAAAACCAATAACCATTACCCTAGATTATTATCGCATGCTTTTATTACTACATCAATTCATTATATCAGATAACCTCTAGGCCCATAAAAAAAATCGAAGCGTCTTATCTACACAGAACTCCTAATAAAAAAAATAATAGAAGAAATCCATACGCTAATGTAAATAATATTCAGAAGGGAATTTATTCCCTATTTTTTCCCCTATTCACCCGATCCATTTTCTGTTTTCTCTTTTACTCGGTAGATGGCGCAGGTGGCGCTAATGGAGTCGAGTGGAGTGGAGTAGTCTAAATGCTAATAGCGGAAATCACCGTTTTAACGGTTTTCGGCCCAGACACGAAAACAGAGCGTTTTATGGCCCAGAAAAGGAGAAATTCTGGGGATTCTGTGAGGAACATTTTTATTGGGACTAACATCGTTTATTAGAGAGAGGTTAGATCGATACGGGACAAAGTAGATTCGATAAATATAGAGTATTTTGTTCCAATGAAATCGGATCCGCCATCTTCGGAGTAGTTAAACATAATCCCACTATATCATCCCAAATGTGTAACTTTGTAGTTTTTTTTATCAGATAGTTACTATTACTTGTAGAGGGTTTTCTTTTAATTCGTTTTGGGTGTGTACAAAAATATATCCAAATTACACATATGAATTAGTTCAGATTACAATTTGGCTTGTTCTGAATACCTCAAAGACAAAAGCTGGTAGCCGTTAGCCACGTTAACGTATAAGGGTGTACCAAACTTTATATATTTCCCTGTATGTTAGATATCGTGATATTTCCCGGCATGCTACGCTTCTTGAAGGCTTCTCTACATCATCTGATGCAGCTAAATTTAAAACTTTAACAAATGGCATCATGAACTAAGGAATCGCTAATACTATCGCATGTTACGCGGCGGTAGTACCATGGTGCTACTAGCCCTCATGTAGTTGTAGTGCGACGAAAATTCAACCTATCCTGGTGCAATTGGGAAAACGCTAGGGTTTTCAAATATCAAAAAAGCAGTTTATATCTTGATTCAGCAAATCGATCGCTCGTATACTGACGATTTCTAAAAGCATTCATAGACTCTATTCAGCACGACGTCCTTTGAACAAAAAGAATTATCTTTGAAAACACTTTTGGCACACCTTAAAGAATAAGTCCAAGATCACAAAATTATGACTACAGGTCGTAACAAAATTTTGTGTTCTCATGCAGCAAAGTTTTGTAAAATTGATACATATATATTCCGGTTTGTGTGTTTGATCAGAGACCTTATAAACCTTCGCCAAGTAAGATAGACACAGGCAGAATTTTTTCTACCCACAGAGAGAGAGTACACCCAGGGTGAAGGCGGGAATCGAAACCTCTCCCAGTGTAGTGCGAAGACTGTTAGCGTAAAGGGCTGCGATCAAAACCACTAAGACACCCGGTCCCCTTTTGTAAAATTGCGCACCTTTTTTGTAATCAAAAAACTGATGGTAGTTTTTGGTACGATAATTCTCTTTATTTTTGACTGCATAGTGGGATCACCTTTTATACAACCCTCATGAGTTCAGTTTATTTACTGATGCAGTTTCGGTGGTCCGTTTAAAGGATAAATGGGATACACATTTATCTTTTCCTGCCGCTGTCTGGTACGTTTAATCTTTTCCACATAATGGCTGCAATTTCAATTTCAGTTTGCAGGCTAAGATTTAAAGGATTTGTTATTCTTTATGGAATAAAGTTACTGCCGACCATGTTTCATTCTACGCTGTCCTGGTTGCAAGTAATGAGCGCAATTATTGTAAATCTCCAGGTAGATTAGATGCATTGGGTTCAGGATTTGGATAAGTGCCCATAATGTACATAATATATTTAAGTATTGTGTTTCCCGCACACCAATTTGGCTGTTGTGTCAGTTTGAAGTTAATTTTTGGTGACAGTTAAAATTGCGCTTTTGAAGTAGTGTGTAGGAGTCCATGGTAGGGTGGACCGAAAAAACTTTTTATTTTATTTCGGATCGCTATAGTGCGGAAAAGTTGCCATTGGTAAAGACATGAAAAATGCACTAATTTATTATTTTTTTTATGACAATACTTCCGTTCGCGCAATGCCATCAAAGTTGGCAAAAATTGTCAAAAACCGTAATTTTTCATAATTTTTTTAAACACGATATATGATTTTAATTGCTTTCCTATAACATGTTGTATGATTAAAATTTACAAAAAGTTAAAACTTTGAAATTTAGCGAAAAATACGAATTTTCCTAATTTTATACTACGGTGAGTGGTCAGAAGATCTAACACAAATGTATAATAACTTATTATACTTTATGTTATAGCAATTATTATTAATAAGTGCCATAATATACGGATTTCACATACTTTTAGTAGTTAATTCATGATATAGTAATAAAATTAAAAACATATGCCTTGTTTTAAAAAAATTATAAACAATTACGGTTTTTAACAATTTTTCGCCAAATTTGAAGGCATTGCGCGAACGGAAGATATGGTAATAAAAAAAAAATAATTCGTGCATTTTTCATGTCTTTACCAATGGCAACTTTCCCGCACTATAGCGATCTGAATTAAAATAAAAAGTTTTTTTCGGCCCACCCTAGTCCATGGGTTGTATTTTTAATGAATAATGAAAAGTTCAACGTTATTTTTTGCGACAATGAAAAATACTTTTTTATTACGTTATTTTAAAAATAATATTTATTTTTTATTTTAAAAATCTTGAGTTCCAAGCCTGCATTCCCAATTAAAATATTTCTGTAATATTGCTATTAAAATAAGTGTAATCCATTGCCGAAATTTTTTTTAACTTTTAAGTGACGTTCTGACACTGATCTAATCCTTACTTTTTATTCAAAACCTCCTTATTTAAAAAAAAAATATGTATAATTTAAGGTGCGTTCCTTAGCAGCACATTTAAAGCAGGTTTAATTCATGTTAAATTATTTTTTAAACTTGGGTAACTTGGTGTATAAGTATAAAGCCAGTGTTCACGCAGACATGGGCCAACCGTAAAATCAAATTTAAAGGATATAACGTAAATCATATAATTTTATTTAAAATTAATTATTTAAAAAATATACTGAATATGTGAATTGCTGAGAATAATACAAGTAAAATCATATTGTAATTTTACAGTTGTGAAAGGTTAGAAAGTTAAAGAAATAACAAAAGAGAAGATGCAATAAATATAAAGCCTCAATTTATTCGGCAGGGTTTGGAAAGCTGGAAATACACATATGAAATGTTCAAATGAAACGTAACCTTACCGATACCTCAAGGGCTGTGAGATGCCCTGTGGTCAGTGTCTCGATCTACGGATCGGAAGGTTCCGCGATCGGTTCCAGGTCTCTGAAAACTCACCAAGTATATGCGGAGTACGTGCTCGTTAGATCTGTTGGGTCCGAAAGTCCTGTGGGCGGTCATTGCGCAGTTTCCCACGAGTACAGGTTCCTGGAGACTATTTCCCTCCCCTTCAGGGACGTGTCTAAATTTTGAAGGTGGCGCGCGATAGATGACAGCATCTGTCACGTATATGTGTGCATGTGAGTGTGTGTTTCTACTGTCTTACTTGACGAAGGTTTATAAGCGTCTCTCTGAGCAAGCACACAAGCCTGAAAATATATGTATACCAACCAACCAACCAACCAACCGATACCTCAAATTTCCCTTCAAATATATTCTTTTAATACGCCTTTTTCAAAACAAATGTTATTAAACTGGGAATTAAATATTTAATAAATCAAGCTAGCAAAACAATAGTGTACTATTGAAAGCGTATACCAATAAAAGCATCATCACTATCAATTTACGCTTTCATAAATTTCTTCTCAGATGCGATTAAATTATGATCCGTTCTATAAATCATTCTGAATTTTTATCGCCATTTAGCAATGATTTATCTTTCGAATGTTAAACAGAAACTATCAAGGGGAAAATGATGTTAAAGTTGGGTATTAGAAACACCATATATCATCTCTCAATGTTTATTGTTCGAAATTTAATTTTGGAATTTGATCAGATGAAATATCTTTTGGGGTGAAGGTTTTATTGTTTTGAAAAAATATTGTTTTGGGAGTTAATGCTGGAATCGAAGAGAAAAAGGGGTAGAATAAAATAATGTTTTGGTTTTCAATGTTGAAATATTTGTTTTTAGCATTCAAATAACTATCGTTTAAGATTGAATATTTATTGATAGTTTATAAAATACATAAAAAATATTTAATTAATCACGTATAAATTTTCTCATATACTTTCTTGATATGCCATATTTATTCAAAGTAGCATAATTGATATTTGATTGATAACGTTGTCGACATGTAAAATAATAATCGAGAAATATAAACGCATTTTTTTTTCAATTTTGTGCAAATAAAATACGTATTTAAAATTACACGAAATAGATCCACACATGCAAAGTTTTAATAATAGCTCGCCGGAAATATTGAAAAAGTCCATCGATTCTTCAAATTAAACCAAACTACATAAAACCTCATAAAAGTCAATATATTTTATGACCACAAAATAATAACGTACTCAAAATTTCCGAATTGAAAGCATAATTTCTTAATCACAAAATGATTGAATTATTGATTGAGTTTATAAAAGCATCATTGTGAAATTTTCTTCCCCTCATTCTGAAAATTAATAACTTCCGCAGACCTGATGCCACCGATGCCAACTAAATAAATAATAATAATTAAAATCAAATAAAAGACGAAGCGCATTCGGTCTCTCTTCTCAATGGCAGAACCAAATGACAAATGTGAATTTTAAGTAGACAAGTGATCTAAGTCTACCGGTTAATATTGCGATGATAGCTTTCAAGTTTTATTATATTGTAGGCGAATTATGTTTTATATTTGTTATCTTTTATAGATCGTGGTAATGTTTTCTCGTGGTAATGCTTCGTATTTTTGTATCTTTATGGCTCTGCCAAACGATGTCTTTACTAAGTAATGGACAAACGAAGCGGCCACGCTAACGGGTGCGTCCCAACTATGTCAACATTGTCTGTAACCACTTTAAATTGTCCACTAAGTCATCAAACTGAGTATTTTTTTCTTAAATCGGCAGTTGTAAATTGGTCTCACAAACCAAGAGTTAAATTAAATTACGTACAATTTTAGGTGGCTGAGTTTGCATTTGATCTGAAGACTAAGGTGGTTAAAGTTCAGTTTTGGGGAATAATCATTTTTGTTAATATAGGATCATATATATTCTTTTTCTATTAAATGATATTGACTTCTTAACTTCTAATTTTGTGGCTGTGTTAAAACTTAGCTAATATCAGTGTTCCAACAACACATTCAAAATTTTAATCAAAACATTATACATTTATTTTTTAAGTTTAACGCACAGGACAAGCTTATAAAACCATTCACAACACTTACATAATTTTACATTTATTGATATTTTAATTAAATCACTGAATGTTAAGTAACCAAAGAAAATTCTCCTCACACGCTTCATATTGAAAGAATGAAACGCAATTGGAATTCCCTCAGTAGACATCTCCTAATCTAACTTTACCATTCAATTAATATGTTAAAACTTGAAAATTTAAATATGATGCAGTGAAAACAAGTTAGCGCATTTACATAGCGCTTATCTCTGGGAGTTCTAGAACAAGCGACTTAATCCACTCTAGCTTACACCTTCCAAAGACCACGTTGCTCGTTTTAATTAAAAGCGTCCCTGCTTCTATACAGGGAAGAAAGTCCCCATCGCTTGAAAAGGGAATTCGGGAGGGAATATTTTAATGAGAATTGGGGATACGAAAAGAATGGAGTAAAAGTTGGGATATAAAGAACAAGATTAGTGTGTTTTCTTGGATTTGTTCCTTGATATAAATACAAATGCACGTTATTTCGTTATTTGATTCAAACAAATATCGTGTTTCTACGTGGTTTCTTGGACAGGGGTTCAATGGGCAGAGCAGTTTTGGTAGCAAAGTATGGTATAAGAACTTTGATCTGTAGCAACTTTTAGGTCGCCACGGGGATGACCCTACTGGAGTAGTACCAAGAGACATAGTACTCGTGTAATCTGGGGTTGTATATCATCGCACAGAGCTACACTTTTAAAACAAAAGAGTGAAATCCACTCCATTTGGAGAAGTGCATTTTCGACACCCTAAAGTCATGCATATTTTCTCAGACTGAGTTAAAATCACTCGTTTGGAGTGATCCTGTCGGAGGTTTAACACACAAAGGATCCACTCCAAAACGAGAAGTGCATTTTCCAGTCTGGAGGAGTGAAATCCACTCAGACTGAGGTAAATTGGGAGTGTTTGTTTTAAGAGTGTATACTAAGGTTTTCAGCGAAGGGTTACGTAATTAAGAACTGCAGTCAAGTGACGAGCCGACACCAGAGTAGGCTCTCAACTATTAAAAGTGACATCGTACGTGGCGTCGAGACTTAGAAGCAAGCATCGAGACAAGAAGCGGGCACTTACACGGGGTATTATTCATCTGATTTTTTTAGCAGCACAACCCGTTTTTCGGTTGGCAGTTATTTTGGTAATGACAGGATCTAAACTTCAAACCTTGTGCCCTACCGACTGAGCTTCTTAGCCCTTGAATCAATGGATTCCAATGTCTTGATGCGAGACGCTGACGATATCTCTATAAATCGAATTGAGTAGATCAGATATCGGCTCGCCGCTTGATTGGGGTTCAAAATTATGAAGCCTTGCCCAATAGCCCTCGTGTAAATTCAACCAGGTTTCGTAAATCACATTTAAGAAAAACGACAAACTCTTCCACCTCAATTCCTTAAAAATAACCTCCACACAATCTTTACCCATGAAAGTACGTTCCAGAGGAGTATTCTGAAGGAGGAACCTTTTGTGAATGTGGGTAGCTGGGAGGGCTTTAATTGATCTGTACCCTTCAACATTTCCGAGTGATTCTTTGAAATATGGAATAGGCGCTTCAAGGACTTGGGAGATAATGTTGGAATGGCCATTGTCGGCTCTCTATTGTTCTTTTGGTTCAATATGGGGTAGGAGTTGCCATGGAGATGGAGGTATTTCGGGAAAGTCTGATGCTCTAAAATTGAATAATTTTTGTTATATAGGGGTCTATAATTAAACTGATGGTATTTAGGGGCTTTTTGTAGAGCAAAATCATGATCAGAATCACTTTTAATTTGATAGAAGAGTTATTGATGATGTATAGAGAAAGACCCGTAAAACGTATTAGTGGTACTAAATTTCTCTAGCCAAAAGTTTTAACGAATTATTTGACACGATTACCTTTGGTAAATCGTCAATTTACTCTGTACCAAATAAAAGTAATTTCCTTGATTAGTTTGGTTTAAAGAAAGCCTTGGGTACCATCAGTTTATTTATGGACCCTGTATTTTAAAGTCATAACATCGTAAAATATTTAAATGTTGCTGGTTGAATAGTCAGGCTTTAATTTATATAGCGTGCTCGTTTACATGGTTTTAAGATATTTTTTGCTTTGTCACATTGCCATAAAAATTAGTCGTTACCCCACGTTATTTTCTGCTATATCTTCCGTATTTACAATATTATTTACAGATTATAAAAAAGGTATTTATAGGTATCTTCCTTTACAATTTGTCAATTAAAAACATCTTTTGCGTAAAAATTAAAATTTCGTATACAATAAGCAGATTTTGTTTTGTAAATTATGCGGTATTTTTCTGACATTTTCCCCTGTGGAAACAGTAAAATTTTTCTTCAGTATATACAGTGTGATCTAAAAGAAACGGTCAAAGAATGTTGCTAAGTTATAAAAGCGTGTAATCACGGCATACTCAACTACAAAGACCAAAGAAGCTCTCCCAAACACGTTCTCGGACGGAAAGTTTGACTTCACAGTTACGATTGATTTTCTTCCGAAGATGAAGAGAACCTGTTTGGAATCACTCGTTCACGGCTGACCACATTTTTAGGGTTCCGAATGTGTCCGAACTAGTTTCTCCTTGAGGCCCGGATGGCCGCGTGGTTAAGATAGCTGCCTCCGCTAACAGTTTGCGCACTGTTATGGGTGCGGGTTCGATTACCGTCTTTGCCCTGGGTGTAATTTCTCTCTCTCTCTGTGACAGTAAAAATTTTTTCTGTGTCTGTCTTGCATGACGAAGGTTTATAAGCGAGTCTCTGATCAAACACACAAGCCGGAATATATATGTATCAACTCTACCATACCATACCCTAGTTTCTCCATCTTCGGCACTCGGAACAGTGACTTCAAAATTTCCGTCTACGCTCATGTTTGTGAGATCTTCTCCGGCCTTGTTATTTAAATTGGCCATGGTATTATATCTTTCAATACGCCCAGAATCATTATCCCTGTACACTCTTAAAGCAAACGAGCGATTTTAACTCAGTCTGAGTTAATGTTCACTCCTCCAGTGTTGAAATTGCACTTCCCCAAAATAAGTGGATCCTTTGTGTGTTAAACCTCCGACAGGATCACTCCAAACGAGTGATTTTAACTCAGTCCGAGTTCATATTCACTCCTTTCCAGTGTCGAAAATGCACTTCTCCTACTGGAGTGGATTTCACTCCTTTGTTTTAAGAGTGTACTAACTTCACTTTTTCTTCTCCAGCCGCGCCATCAAGACCAACCAAGACCTCCTCCCGAGCACCCCCATCTCCCAGCTGTTCCTCAACGATTTCTGGGGCACACCTCTTACCCACTCGGGCTCCCACAAGTCCTACCGCCCCCTCTGCGTGCTCTCCTTCCGCCTCAACTACGCCCTGTCCGGGTTCGATCCCTGGTCCTACCACTTCACCAACGTGCTCCTGCATGCGGCAGCGACGGCCCTGTTCACAGCGCTGGCCTCCAGTGTCTTCTGTTACAGCTCGTTGCCGACCCTGGTGGCTGGGCTGCTGTTTGCTGTTCATCCGGTGCATACGGAGGCTGTGGCTGGGGTTGTTGGTATGTTATTTGCTTGATATCTGTATTTTAGATCTTGAATTAAATATGAAAGAATGTATGAATAAAATTTGGGTTATGGTCTAGCTTAAGTAAAGCCTTGGTTTCCTCGGAGTCTATGTCGCCAGAAAAATGCGACCGCTATTATACGTGGATGACGTCACTCTACCGGCCACCGCTTCATCGGAACGTTACGTTGACACGAAACTGGAATCCTAGCGAACTCACTCAACTCTGCTGTTGTTTTGTTTTTCATATTTGCATGTCAAAAATGGAAAATTTAGGTTCTTCGTGATTTCTCACAAAATCAATTAGCATTTCTTCCTCGGCAAACGTTAAAAAAATATAGCCTTCCGTCATTTCCTCAATTTTTTAATTTTTGGCAAGCACACCAAGCAACAGGCAACAGCAAAAAACGTTGTCATCAGGATTTCCCCAACGCACTCAACAGCAACGCAATCTGGCGGTCGCTTGAGTTGTCCAGCAACTCTCCCGAGAAAACCACTCTAGCGTAATCAATGTTAGTAGTTTGTATGACGTCATTCACCGCACTTGTCCGACCTCTTAAATCTGTTGACGGACTCCGAGGAAATCGTGGCTTAAGAGCTGTACCATGTACCCAATACTTGCAGTTCTACCTGTTTCAGAAATCAGTAGACTGTTCTACTACCCGTATAAGATCGCTGACTCAATTTTACTATCCAGATATAGGTAGATGCATGTCTAATGTAATTTTATAAATCACCAAATATTAAACAAAATATTTAAAATAAATTAAATGTAAAACTTTAAATAAATGATTACATTATTATAATCCATTCCATTGGAAAATATTACTAGTATTAGTTTGCATTTCTGTCTCAATTATCAGCTTAGGCTTCTGGTTACAGCCTGTTACAGTTTCAGTACAGCCTGAGAGAAGAAAAAAAAACGTTCTACTACTTGTAACCCTGAGAGGTGTGGAATTGTTTTATGTCAGTTGTCACAACTTGAGAGTTCTAATATAACTCGCCCAAACATTTATTCCTTTAGCAAACAGTTACCAATTCAGTGCAAAAAAAAAATCAATGGCTTTTTTATTAAACCAAATAATGTAAGATATGTTTTTTTTTCCAATTTCAAAAGCACTGTAGTACTATTTGCGATCAGTGGTTACTTTCCGGTTTATGAAGTCAGCTGTTTCATTGGATCAAAATGTAGTGGGACCTATAAGATTCATTTAATCGACGGTCACTGCATATATCTTTAATCTCCATACATTGTATTTCACGTACATTCACATTAACAACTCACTAATTTTAATTTTTCCAGGTCGAGCCGACGTGATGGCAAGCGTCCTGTTCCTCCTCTCTCTCCTGTCGTACATCCGGTACTGCAAGTACAGGGACAAGAGGCTGTTCCTGTACCTGTGCCTGGTATTCGCCGCCGGTTCCATGCTCACCAAAGAGCACGGGGTCACCGTCTTGATGGTGTGCGCCGTGTATGACTTGTTTGTGGTGCACAGGCTGCATCCTAAGGATTTCCTGGTCATTCTCAATCAGGTGAGTGGGCAGTTTTATTATAATGGAAGAGCTTAGTGGAAGAACGGGACAAAAAAGTTGAAAACAAGAAATTGAACTTTAAAGTTTTTCGTTTGCACTTTCGTTTGCAAAGAACTGTTGAAAACGATATCTGTAAAGTGTAAAAAAAATCTGATAAACTTAAAGTTTATGAAAGGGGGGAAACTTGTTATCCTTAAAGAAGTTATTAATATGTTCATTAAAACAAGAATTTCTATTTTTTCAAAAATGTCACTTAGCACGTTCATCCACTAAGCTCTTTAATTGTAAATGACTAAAAAAACATTTCAAATTTTCGGTTCTTACTTGGTAACTGTCACCAGAATAAAACCGTAAATAATACAGAAAGTATTTTGTATTAAATACTGCCGTTTCTAATTAAATTAGGTTTTGTTTCGTAAAACTAACACAATGTTTTTATTGCTGTAAAAGTGTATGGCAGATAAAAAGATGTCTTATTATTCGCTATAGATCGGAGAAATTGAAACGCCATCCAAGTCTGGCTGCAAAAAAAAAGGGGGGGGGGGGGACAACGAGGCAGACAATGAACTAGTATCATACTTAGTGATTTAGCAAAAGAACTTGTTAATCCATAAGTTGCCAATCTTTTTAAATTTATGAAATTTTCTTATTAGGTTTATTCTATAATTGTATAAATTAAAATATGCTGTACTTTGAAGTAAAGAAAAAAAACTTTAAAAAGAAAGAAATATCCTTGTTTAAAATATTTGGCAAAAATTGCACCGTCAACTTTTGAAATCACATAACAGACATACAGAAAACGTGGATATTTCCTCCTCTTTAGAATAACGTTACCGCGCCTCTACTTCGATTCCTTCAGTGACTCCCAAACCCCAATCTCCACTGAAGCATCTTAGACCAGACCCAATGTCACTGGGAGAGAGAGACATACAGCGCCCACCATTAATCGAAGGCCTAATTTCCATTAAATTAAGCGTCCCCCTTTAATGGTCTTTGCCCGCCTCGGAAATTGGATCCTAGGACACTTTCGACGGGGCGGGACATTATTAATGCACTCCCCACCTTTCCATCTCGTGAAGATCGCAATGAAGAGTGGCTTAAGTTTAAACTGCTGCTGCAAATTGAATTCAATTAGCTTGTTTAAGATGACGTAGTTCCTTCCAGTTTTCATTCTTGACTTTCTTCGATCTGTGCTCTATTGCCACGTAACATTGATTCAAAAATGGAGGCGCCTGAAAGAATTATTAAATCCTGATAGACAGCATTAGTTATAAATAGCATTTTTCCGAGATTTTAATTTTACCGAGAGAATCCAAGCCAAATGGGCCCTCCAGGGATCTTTAACATGCCACATAATCTTATCACATGCGTGTCCAGGATTTTACCATCCAGAAAATCCGACGCCTCAGCCGGGGCTTGAACCTGTGATCTTGGGCTTACGAGGCGGACACAAAATTGAAGGAAACCAGAATCTGATCTTTACTCAATCTAAAAAGAAAAGGAATATAATTTTTCAGAAAAACCTGACTTACGCCCTTCTTCCACTAAACACTATCCTACAGGGGCGCCCGTCAAGAGGACAGCGGGGCTTTTACCTCATTAGACGCCCCATTGCAGTTATGTTCAGGTAAAGGTGACCTTGGGGAGCCTTGATCGCTTGGGGTAAACGCTGTTGGTCATTCGGGGTGGTAAGTGATTTATCTGCGAATTTGATTGATTGATTTTGAAAATGAGGGTTATTTTAAGGTGGGTGGGCTTGTGATGGGAATAAATTAATTGATATTGATTTTGGGTTAGCACGGTAGTTGTCGATATCGATTGGTGGGGATTTGTGTGTAGAAGTGATGCGATTGTAAGAGTAAAATTTTAATGACAAATAGTTGTTGTTAACAATTTTTCTAGAGATGTAAATGTGTGATGATCTCACAGGAATTCTAGATATTTAATTTTTTGAAACTTTTGTGCAAATAAATTATATTCTTAAATTAAATTATACTCTAAAATTGGGCCAATTTTATGGGTTTTAAAAAACCATAATTCAAACGAGTGAGCTGTTCCGTGATAATTTTGCAAGTTTCTACATAATCGTTTCTTTATACAGTCAAAGCGAAACCCATAAAACTTTCAAAATTAGTTCGTCTTAAGTGTAATTACGCTTATCCGAACACACTATTATTTTGTAAGTGCTACTTTACGTTAAATGCAATAACGTTCGAAATAGCAGTATTTTGGATTGCCCTTTCTCGAATGTGATTTAATTGGCTTGTTTGAGGTAATTTATTTCGTACCAGCTTTCATTCGTACACTTTCTTCGATCGGTATTCCGTACACACGACATTGATATACCAATCGAGGCTTGAGAGAAGTTTATTTTATCAGCATTTTAATTGCCATTCAATACCTGAAAGATACCTATTGTCCCAAGTTCGACTATCCCACAAATATATATCGACTATATCACAAAACAAAGTGTGTGAATACCAAAAGACGTCTAACACTAAATAGTTTAAAATAACACCAATTTGGATTACTCGGACACTAATTTGGATTATTTGGACACTGATTCGGATAACTAAAACTAATGTGAATTATTCGGACACTGATTCGGATAACTGAAACTCATGTGAATTATTCGGACACTGATTCGGATAACTAGAACTAATTTGAATTATTCGGTTACTAATTTCGAAATTGTCACTAATTTGTATATTAAACACTCACGTTAATTATTCGGACACTTATGCTGATAATTAATACCAATTCGGATAGTTAACACGAATTTGGATAATTAACTTTAATTCAGATAACTAACACTAATTTGTATTATTCGTACACCATTTTTGATAATTAATACAAATTCTGATAATTAACACTAATTCGGATTATTGATGTGTTTTTGATTTCATTCTAACATACCTTTTTATCCTTCCAGAAGAAGTACGGTGCCCTTCGCGAAGGTCTTCTTCATCTGGGCGTAACAGCAGTGGGCCTTCTTCTGGGGCGGTTTCATCTAATGGGCAGCAAGACTCCCGATTTCGCCCCTGCGGATAATCCAGCTTCGGATAATTCTTCCCTGATGACACGAACGCTGACGTTCCTCTATTTGCCCGCCTTCAACTTCTGGCTGCTGCTTTGTCCCAGGTGGCTGAGCTTCGACTGGTCTATGGAGGCCATTCCACTGGTAAGTGGATTGTTTTTGGCTGTCTTGCACTTTAGAAAAAAATGCGTTAATTTTAAGGAAAAACTTCAGAAATGTACAGAAAAATACATATTTTTTCTTTACAACTGTTTTATTCTGTAAAAAATTTTGTTCAAAATGTATTTTTTTCTCTAGTCTGACTTTGAAAATTGAACCTTCAAGACCCAGCCAAAAAATTCTGCAGAATTGCTTCAAAAAAATTTCGATCTTGCAGTCATCTTTAAGAAATCTGCAGTTTTTTTTTAATCAAAAGAAAATTGAAGTATATCGAATGGGGATTATGCAGTTTTTCTATAGCAATTGTGCAGCAAATCTAAAGTCATTTTTAATGCTTCAGAAAAACTGCAGTTATTTTGAAGCAATAGAAAAGTGAGGCCTGACTATGGATATATCTGCGGTTTTTTATGCAGCAATTCTACAGCCATTCTGAAGTCATTTAGTCACTTTAAAAAAACTGCAGATATTTTGAAGCAGTAGAAATGTGAAGTCTGACCACGGTTGTATCTACAACTTTTCTGTAGAAATTTTTCAAATCATTCTGAAGTCATTTCGGCACTTCTCAACTGCAAAATTCTGCAGAATTGCTTCACAAAAAAACTTCAAAAATTCTGAAGGGATTTGAAACACTTAGTCTGTAGAATTGCTTCAAGAAAACTGCAGCTATTTTGAAGCAATATAAATGTAAAAATTGACCACAGGTGTATCTGCAGTTTTGCAGCAATTCTACAGCCATTCTAAAGTCATTTCGGCACTTTAAAAAAAATAGTTATTTTGAAGCAACAGACGAGCGAGAATATTTTCTAACTAAAATATAGTTTGCTCATATATTTACAGAACCAACTTCATAACAAGTTTCCGTGGCACAGTCGTTAGGACATTAGACAGCGGCCCAATTCCCATAAGATCAAATCCCGCGCTCCTACTTCCCAAAATGGTCAGAAAAACAGCCCACTCGTTCGATAATTTATTTCTTTATAATTTTTATTTTAATTACATTTCGCTAGATGGCGCCACGTTTTCTTAAAAAAGGCCAAAATATTCTGCAAAACTGCTTTACGGAAACTTCGAAAAAACTGCAGTTCTCTTGAAGCAATTCTGCAGACTAAGTGTTTCAAATCCCTTCAGAATTTGTGAAGTTTTTTGAAGTTTTTGTAAAGTTTTTTTGTGAAGCAATTCTGCAGAATTTTTTGGCTGGGGAAAGATATTTTTACCTTTAAATACACCCACAGATTTTCGAGATCATGCTTTGTATGACGCTGTAAAACATATCCTTAACCCTAATTACAGCAGGCTTGTCAATAGTAGGTAGTCACGCTACGGAAAGCACCCGAAAACGAAAAATTTACTGGTGCTGAGTGTTATCTTTCAATTTGACATGATTTAGGAGTCGGTCCCATATCCTGCTTAATGTACGGGCGTCTGGTTACCTTTTAGAAGTGATATGGTTAAACATGAGTTCTTATAAAAATTGGTTTGAATTGTACTCTAATGGAAGTCTAAATATATAATATCAAAATATACTTATTTATTGTATTTTTTTAAAAAAGAAATTCATACTCTCAGGTGTCCACGCCGTGGGATTTTCGCAACGCCTTCAGCATCTGTCTGTATGTCACGTTGCTGCATTTCCTGGCGCAAGTGTCCAAATCGCTGGCATCCCAGAAATCCAGTGCCCAGGCTGGCAGCCACGGCTCATGCGACTGCTCATCTACCTGCTGCACGTGGAACCACAGGCTGCAGTTAACTGGGAAGCAGTACAGGTAAGTTTGGTTTTATTGGTATCTTAACCCTTTCAGTCCCAAAAATTTACTACTCTACAGAAACATCTGATATTCACAAAATAAGCTTATTGTAGGTCAAATATACGAATTCCATAAGAAAAAAAATTAATTAAAATTTTTTATATGGTTTTTAAAACAATGCCAAAATTTTTTAACTGTATAAAACAACAAAATAAAAAATATATATTACCTAAAAACACTTCGAATTATTTATTTTAAGGTATCTGACCATATTATTAAAAAAAACAAGTAATTATTTTAACCGAAATAGTTTAAATTGTGTTTTAAATATGTGGAACTGAAGTGAACTTTTAAAAATCAGGTGAAACGCTTGTTAGCTATTTTCTAAATAAAAAAAATAGTAGTTCTGACTTCTATTGAGATTAATGTAAAATATTGTCTAATAGAACAAAGTGTGAAGAATCGAATGATGTGTGTTTGGATGTCATAACGGGACATAAACATTTTGAAAAAAATATTGAAAGTGATGATGCCAAATGGCATCACTGGGACTGAAAGGGTTAAGCTTATTTGCATAGTCGGGAGGGACAGGACACACGAACCTTCGCCAAAGATCGTCACTGTTCCACCAAGACGTGTTCACTATAAAAAAAATGAATGCCCAAAAACGGCGAAATTTTCCTTAATTTTGACGATCCGTTTACTGGCTGCTGCTCAGAGTTTTCGTTTCCTCAAAGTGAGGAAATTTGAATCGTCATTTTTATGAGGATTTGAATGTCATCCAATCTACAGATATATTTCGTCATTTTTGAGCATGTGAGTACAACAATGAGATTCAGTTTCCTCAAAATCAAGACACAGAATCGTCAAATCACGATCGTAAAAGTGAGGATTCGCGTTTACTCAAAAGTCGCGTGATAGTTTGACGATACAATCCTCAAAATTAACGAAATGAGCTTGAGGATTCATGAATCGTCATAAATGAAAGTGTTATTTCTAAGAGTGTTACCGAGGGCATTTTCATTCGTCACTGATTAGTTTTCTGTACTTAAGAGACAAGGCAAACCATAATTAATGACGAGAGAAAATGCTTTCATTAACGTCTGGGAGAAAGAGGGTCGATTTTTGGCGAAAGTTCACATGTCCTGTCCCTGGTCCTCCTTGTATGTCTGAGATTAATGATTCAACACTTCGATATTCATTGCCACGAATTGTGAGATCAAAAAGCCTGCTCGGCAGCGTGACTGAAACCTGTCAAAAAGTTACCGGTTTTGTGACTAAATATTAATAGTAAATCTTGGTAACATTTTTGATATCTTTCATGCCTTTTTAATCTTCTTTCCACCCGACCCATATGGATAATCCTAGATGGATGGGGTGACTATACTTGAATTAACTATCATTGTGCTTGTTTTGCCTAAACCCTTAAAGGCATAATTTTTTACATGTGCCTTAGTGGTTCTAAAATACGACGCCCGTCGCCAAAAGCCCTCGTGTAGCTCTAGTGCGACGATAATTCAAACCTAACCTAACTTACATGTGCCTTACTTATGACAGGTCTTCGTCATACAAGAACTACTCCTGCACAACCACAACCCCTGCTCCTGCCACCAACACCGGCGGCAACAACAACTCCAAACTAGATTCTTACTACTTCGGCGGCCTGCACAGTGCTATGGACGCTGGCATTATTGCTGGGGCACTGCTGGCACTACCTTTTCTGCCAGCAACCAACCTCTTCTTCTACGTGGGTTTCGTGGTAGCTGAGCGAGTTCTGTACATTCCCAGCATGGGTTTCTGTCTGCTGGTCGCTCTCGGATTCGACCAGCTGTACAGGAGGCAGGAGTTAGTTATCGTCAAGAGGTTGATGCTGGGAGTTCTGCTGGCGTTACTGGTTACGATGTCGGTGAGGACTGTCAGGAGAAACAGGGATTGGTGGAACGAGGAGAATCTGTACAGATCTGGAATTCCTATTAACCCACCTAAAGGTAAGATATTGGAAATTATAACAAAATTGGAATCCTTAAGAATTGGCTCCACGATCCTTCTCTAATATGCATGATACTGTTTTAATTGTACTACATATTTCCTTTTTCAAAGTTTTTTTTTGCGTTTTTACAGTGTAGTCTTCCAACTAAATAGGTGTATTAATGCAACTGCCACTAAAAATATCTTCCTCCCGAAATGTCACTATTTTAAACAAAGCTTACTAAGACAAACGTTTGATTTTAATAAATACTTTTACATGCAAGATCAAATATTTACTAAAGTTTAATTTAGCAATGTTTAAAAAAAATCAAAATTTTGTTTAAAAAATTGATCGATGATTTAAAATCAAATATATCACAAGCTTATTTACAAAAAAATTAAAGTTGTATAGTTCAAAAATATTTTTTTACTAATTGATTATTTTACACTTTAAAACTCTAGCAATTAGTTTACTTTGGTAATGTCTAATCTAATTGATCTTATTTGTTATTTAACTGTTGTAATAATCATGTTTTAAAACTACATATTTTATAAGCTTAAAACCCTATGATGATACTCTGTTTTATGCTAAAAATTTACCCAACCTTAAGGTCTTACATCCTTATGTTTTATCACAGCACTTTACTCTATTATCGTTATGAAGACAGTTAAAGGCAAAAATTAACCATAAGAATGGTAGATTTTTTTTATCATTAACAGGCTTTAAAGAACACAAAAAATGCTTTTCATTAAGCTCTTTTAAGTTATTATTTTAATGAAATACATTTCGAGAATTTTCAGTTAAAGAGGACAAAATATTTTTACTGTTATTTCCCTTAAATTCCTGCACTCAGAACAAATGTAAGGAAATGTTAATGTTCCATCTTATCGCCCTTCATTTTTTTTAACGACAGAGTTTTTAAATAGTCCTATTCAGAGTGTAGGTTTGCAGAGATTTAATTGAATCGCAAAAAGTGGAAAAAAAGGTTATGTCCTGAGAAAGATTTCGGTACAACCTTCCTTCTTTCAGTAAAATTTAAAAAGAAAAAGCGCAGTGGGACATTTTCCAAGGAACTCGACCCTTTTTTGCATTTAGCAAGTTAATTAACTTGTAGAGGGCTTTTTAAATATTTTTTTTTCTTCTAGTGAAAACATTTCGACGGTTGTAGAAAGAAGTTACGTGACATTTCGTAGTTTTAGTTCTCGTTGTTACAATAAAATCACACTTCAATTAAATTTGACCTTTTATTGCGGACTTTTGTTTGAGTCATTGCTTAATTGAATGATATATATAAGCAGACACAAGCCTAATATGCTATTTGGTTTCTCAGGAACAATATGCTGACGGCAATTTTTTTTTAGATTTTCAGGATTTTTTCCTCATTTTTTATAACGCTTTGTCTCTATAACATTATCGTGTTAAAATAATTTCCCAAGTCTTGTTATATTACAATATATTTAACCTCTTGCGACCTGGCGTCCCCATTTGGGGACATTTTTTAAAACCTCCCAACAAACTTAGTTCCGGAATTAACCTGGTTAGATAGAAAAGATCCAAATATCAGTTTTCAGACTCTGATTACAGGTATCAGTCATTTATTTCTATACAAAAATGAAGTTGAGCGAGGGTCAATACGATATTTAAGTTCTTAAAAAATTATTACATTTATTTTTCAAACTTTTATGAAAAGTTCTTTTAGTGGTTAATTTTAAAGGCATTTTGTATTAAAAGCAGTGTTAATAAATCTGTTAGCTACAAATAAGTGATACAGCCTTTTTTTGCATTTATAGCACACAAAAAATGGGAATTTTTAGAGTTTAACGCGTGTTCCTAAACATATTTTTAATAAACATATTTTTAAAAAAATTCTTTGCAAAACATACTTTTTAGCATATATTTGTATAAAAAGTATGTTCAGATTAATAACATACGTGTATGATTTTGCTCCGGACTTAAGAGGTTAAAATAAACCTACATTTTTGATAAGGTCATATCGAAAGTCGTAAATAAGTACGTATTCATAGATCTTACAGCAAGCATACTTCTATATATTTTTACATTAACCTTGCTAAGTGCTCGTATTTTATGTATTTTTCATCTTCGTGGTTTTAAGACGACAAAAAACTATATAAACTTTTTATAATTAATTCAGCATCAACTTGATTTATAAGACACTTTAGATAAACCGAAAAAGTTGCATTAATGGAACTCATTTTTTAACCCCTTTAATAAAAAAGCCAATAGATTTAATGCGTGGCAAAATGAATCAAGTTACTTTTGTCAGAATAGCTTATTTCCATAAAGAAATGTACTAAAAAGTCATACGTGGTTAAAATACTAATAAAAAATAGGATTCAGTGACTCAAAACTACTATTGTAAGCGTTTCAATGTCCCAGTCCCAGATTTCATTGATCATTTCGGGGGTGGTTTATGTGACACGACAAGCTTTGTCCACTACATTGATTAACCAATCGAGACCTTAATTTTTAATCCTAAGGAGCTGTCGCCACTCAAGACGTGAAACATGCCCATTGGTCGACGGGCTTAATAATTTAGAACGACAATAGGGGAGACCGGGTCTAGTTGATACAGGGTCAAGTTGATACAGTCAAAATAACTCCGTAATGCGCAGGCGCAATTAACTGGTATTCACTTGACTGGACGACCGGTCCGTCGTCAACAAACACGCGTGAGCACTTAGAGGAGGTTGCTTTGTTCTATGAGTTGTGAATTAAATACTGGTTTTGAGCTTTAAAAGTAAATTTTTACCCCTGTATTTGAAGTCTTATTGAAAGTTTACTTGTTAGTGGATTGTGTTATAAATAACATCACATTGTTACATGCTATAAAGGCAAGAATATAACCTAGTAGACTTTGTTCTAGCCCTTATTGGTTTTCCGTATTTTGCGGTTTAGTGTAATGGCGACGGTTGGGTCAAGTTGATACGCTTCTTTGGGGTCAAGTTGATATGGTGTATCAACTTAACCCACAATAATTTTCATATGTTGCATTTATTTATAGATATCAAGAAACTACAAAGAGGCGAAATACCAATTGATATTTTTGGAAGAGCTTATGAAGAGATTAGAAATTTCAGAATGTATATTAGGGAAGCAGCCAAAATCTTTAAAATAGACACAATAGCTCTTTACAGGTTCAAGACAAAAAGGGAAAATAAAACTTGAAATGCCAGAGGCTACTGACGAGGTTGTAAAAATGGGTTGTGCTAAACATCGACAAATATTGACTGACGAACTTGAGGAGGAGCTTAGCAGCTATATTTTAACAAGAAAATAAAAGTTAAAATTGTTTAAATCATTAGGGGGTAATATTACCAAGAATGGAAGAACAGAAAACAAAGAACAGAAAACCTGACAAAAGAAGTTAAAAATAAAAAAAGAGAGAAACGAAGAAAAATTTAAAAAGATGAATCAGACTCTGATGAAGGCGAAGAGTCTTTTTGTTTGGTGTGCTTCAAAACATATTCAACTTCAAAGCCTGGCCAGGACTGGCTACAATGCATATCCTGTAAGAAGTGGGCACACATCGCATGTGCTGAAGACAATCCATTTTACACGTGTTTCAATTGTCAATCAGATCCCAATTTCTCAGACTCGGAGTAATCAGTTACAATCAATGTAGGCCCTATCATGTAAAACTTTGTATCATATAAAGTTAAAAACCTATTTATATTGTAAAATAAAACACTCTTCGTAATTACTGCATTTTTTATTAGATATATTTAATTATTTCCTAGCACCGTCTCAGCTTACTCATATGCGTATCAACTTGACCCAAGGCCGTATCAACTTGACCCAGATCGGGTTAAGTTGATACACATTGCAACATTTTAAAAAACATTTTTTTTTGTCAGTGAAAATTCAATTCTATTTAGATTATAAAAAGATCAGGCGTTAGCCAAAGAGTTATAGTTACTAACTACACTTAGTTTGTTTCAAAATATTGACAGAAAAAAATTACAAAAATCATAAAGTAAAAAGTGTATCAACTTGACCCGGTCTCCCCTAAAGCGAACAAAGAATAAGGCCAATAATTCAGCTATAAATACCGGACTTGATTCGCTTGATCTCTGAAACAAACTCTAAAACAGGAAAACTAAAACAAGGAAACCTATTATAAGTTATGCGCACACAAAAACCCTTTCCTAGATTAACTGACTGAGACTCAATTAGGCTACTCAAGGGTACTTTCATATTTTTTTGGCCGGCGCTTTTATCTGACAGTTTCTAGGGGGAAAACGCAAAAAAAAAAAAAATCTTTTTCCAGAAGAAAATTTTTATCGAGGCAAAAGTAACTTTCCTTCATGAATATGTAGATATGTCTCTCGGTAAAATAAAAATAGAGACATTAACTTTCCGGCTTGTTTAATATGCATCGCTGGAATTTCTAATCATCCAAGTTTACCCGCTGAAAAAATCTTCCCATTTATTTATTATTTTCTTCTTCATTTTTCTCCTAATTCGCATCGTCACGTTGCAGAGAGACAGCTCTGCCACTTTTCGACATGTTAAATTAGAGATAATTCGGAATATTCACGTGGCCAAAACCCTAACTTTTTCAGAAATCTTGGTCAACATTAAGTTCTTTTTGTAAATCAGTTATCTTTTGAATTTCTTTTTAAGGCTGTAGTGCGATGTTTACTTTTAATCGTTTCCTACAGTGTAAATTTAGAAAAACCCCGAGGAAAACGTTTATATAATGCTTAGCATCCTACAGTGTAAAATTATAAAAAAAACCTGAGGAAACCCACATAAACAATATTTTGAAATTGTGTAACACAAAGAAATGACGGGCGCAGTACCTGAACTGCCCTTAGTAGCGCTGACTAACTCAGTCGTTCTATAAGGACAACCTAATTTAATGAAAATAAAAAAAGGCTATGATTCTTTCCTGGGTTTGAAAATTCCGACTAACTGGAATATTAAAATTGCTAAAATAATGAGGAAAATAGTTTTTCTTTTATTTTAGTAATTCAATAACTAAAAAGAGCCAGACATGTCATGGCGTATTTCTTGCCCAGTGACTATTGATATCAAAACTACCTAACATTCAAATTTTAAATAAAAGTTATTAAAAAAAATGTAAAAAAAAAGTCTTATTCAATTTAGGACTACATGCAGCCGATTTAAAACAATAAAAAAGTTATTATTTCCTATTATTGAACAATTTAAGGTGTTTTTCGTATATGAACCGACGTAGTCATTGCAGAATTTTTAGCCTACTTTTCTTTTTTTTAATTCGAAGAATTAAAAAAAAATGAAAAAGTAGGTATTGACATGCGGTCGATGTCCGTCCGTCCGTCTGTCCGTCCGTACCCCCCTTCCAAAATCAGTTCTAGCAATCCGATCTTAAAAGTTCTTTTTTTATTAGAAAGGTATAACCTCAGACACCCAACTTTACCCAAAAGTACGTATTCATAGATCTTACAGCAAGCATACTTCTATATATTTTCACATTAACCTTGCTAAGTGCTCGTATTTTATGTATACTTCATCTTCGTGGTTTTAAGACGACGAAACACTATATAAACTTTTTATAATTAATTCAGCATCAACTTTATTTATAAGACACTTTAGATAAACTGAAAAAGTTGCATTAATGGAACTATTTTTTTTACTCTTTTAATAAAAATGCCAATAGATTTAGTGCGTGGCAAAATGAATCAAGTTATTTTTGCCAGAATAGCTTCTTTCCATAAAGAAATCTACTAAAAAGTCATACGTGGTTAAAATACTAATAAAAAATAGGATTCAGTGATTCAAAACTACTATTGGAAGCGTTTCAATGTGTTTACGGCCCCAGTCCCAGATTTCATTGGTGATTTCTGTAATGGTTTATATGACACGACAAGCCTTGTCCACTACATTTATTAACCAATCGAGACCTTATTTTTAATCCTAGGGAACTGTCGCCACTCAAGACGTGAAACATGCCCATTGGTGATGGGCTTAATAATTTAGAACCACAATAAAGTGAACAAAGAATAAGACGATTTATTACTTATAAAACACAGAAACAACGGCAATCAGCTATAAATACTGGACTTGATTCGCTTGATCTCTGAAACAAACTCAAAAACAGGAAAACTAAAACAAGGAAACCTATTATAAGTTATACGCACACAAAAACCCTTTCCTAGATTAACTGACTGAGACTCAATTAGGCTACTCAAGGGTACTTTCATATTTTTTTGGCCGGCCCTTTTATCTGACAGTTTCTTGGGGGAAAAGCAAAAAAAAATCTTTTTCCAGAAGAAAATTTTTATCGAGGCAAAAGCAACTTTCCTTCATGAATATGTAGATATGTCTCTCGGTAAAATAAAAATAGAGACATTAACTTTCCGGCTTGTTTAATATGCATCGCTGGAATTTCTAATCATCCAAGTTTACCCGCTGAAAAAATCTTCCCATTTATTTATTATTTTCTTCTTCGTTTTTCTTCTAATTCGCATCGTCACGTTGCAGAGAGACAGCTCTGCCACTTTTCGACATGTTAAATTAGAGATAATTCGGAATATTTACGTGGCCAAAACCCTAACTTTTTTAGAAATCTTCGTATACATTACGTTCTTTTGATAAGTTCTTTTTGAAAATCAGTTATCTTTTGAATTTCGTCTGGAAGCTGTCGTGCGATGTTTACATTAACTCTTTTATCTAATTCTTAATATCCTACAGTGTAAAATTGCTAAAAACCCTGAGGAAAACCCCCAGAACTGTCCTCAGAAGGTATCGCTGACTAACTCAGTCAGAATTTTGAGACCCAAGAATCATAGCCTATTTTTAATTTCGTTAAATTAGGTTATCCTCATAGAAAAACTATCAGGAATATTAATATTGCTAAAATAATGAAGAAGATAGTTTTTGTATTTATTTTAGTTATTAAATCACTAAAAAGAGCCAGAAATGTCATGGCGTATTTATTGCCAAGTGACTGTTATTGCGCAAATTTAACTGCACCAAACGTCACCTACAAATCAAGCCATCATCTGCGTCAATTTCAGAATATCACATGACTTTCTGTTTGAGATTAATATCAAAACTACCTACTTCAAAATTTAAAATAAAAGATTTATTAAAAATGTAAAAAAAAGTTATTTAATTTCGAACTACATTCTATCAATTTAGAACAATAAAAATCGTTATTTCCTATTTATTGAACAACTTAAAGTGTTTTTCGTATATGAACCGATCTAGTCATTGCAGATTTTTTTTATGTCTAAAAATCGAGATTACAATAATGAGTTTTACGAAAAGACAAAACCCTTTGCTTTATATTTAATACAGTAAACACAAAATAAAAGATAATTAACGCAGTTGAGAGAGAATAAAATAATGTCATTGCATTGGCGTTTTCAGTGTTTGTAATGCGTTGTACTTAACAAAATTGCCGTAAAATACTAATAACAAAATAATCGAAGACACTTCGAATAAATTCCCATAACAAGCTATTATTTCCAAATTATAATAACCACCAACAAACGAAATCATTATTTCTTTTACACCTTTTAAAGAGCACCTTTTTAAAGTCGCTTCTTTCTTTCCAAGATTTAAATTGGACATGTTCTTTTTCTTCCCTCACAAAAGTTCGGAAAAAAAAGCAAAGCAAACGATTTTTACCCTTATCTTTTGTTTCCAGAATCTGGCAACTGTCGTTAAGAATGGCGTACGAAATAATGACTAGATCTTGGTAAATTTCATCTTGGGGTAAGAAACAACATCGCCAAAAAAATAAAGTAATAGAACCTATCCATTGCTGGCTATTGATAGATTTTTTCCTGAGGTTATAAATGAACTTTTCTTCCAAATAAAATTATCAGAGAGTAAATGTTGTTTTTTCTGTATCCGTAGAGGATTTAGTTGTTGAGTGAATCAAGTCTGTAAAGGTCGGCTGTGATAAAAGGATTTAGTAACGTAAGAGAACTCTATTAAAGTAACTAATGGGAAGTGTGTGGCTTCGCGGTTCGAGTATCTGAATTTTTGTTCGGTTAGGTTAGGTTTGAGTTATCGTCGCACTAGAGCTACGCGAGGGCTATTGGCGACGGGTGTCGTATTTTAAAACCACAGTCAAGTGACGAGCCTACACCTGAGTAGGCACCCAAAGCAACCGTTATGGGCGCCGTCGTATGCAGCGTTGGGACTTTGAAGGATATTTAACGTGCACTGCCTTACGCAGGGTATTATTCGACGGACATTTTTGGCTGCACGGGCCGTTTATTGGTCGGCTGTTATTTTGGTGATTCCCGGACCCGAACCTGGGACCTTTCGCATGCTAGGCGAGTGCCTAACCGACTGGGCTCCCCAGCCCCTGACATCTTGTTCGGAGGAACTTGAGTTCGATTCTGACCTGGACTTAAAAAATCTTACAACACAATTCTTTATATTTATAGAAAGTTGCCAAATTATAAATTTGATCGAGATCATAACTAGGATTTAGGAGTCAAAACTAAATATCGAGTGTTTAAAAAAATGACCGGTTATTTTAAATGAAAGGTCCGATTCAAAATGACGAGTCATTTTTGGAACACTTTATAAGTATATTCCAGTTAAAACGTTATATATGAACAATAGTATTCATAATTTATTCAATTAACTTCGTAATCAATCATTTTTCGAAAGTGAACAAATCTCAATTTTAATATTCATTTTCAGCCTATGATAAATTGATACTCGGTCGTAGAATCGTTATCATCTAATTTGATATTGTAAAAAAAATTGCCATTCAATTTTCGGGAGTATTTGTTATTTAAAGTGGCCACCACCTAAAATTTACTAGAAAATTTTGTTTATCTAAACAGGAACTGACAATATTAATTAAAATTTAGTTAAAATTAATTTATGTTGTTAAAAAGACTAACAATGAACATTATTTAAAAAAACAACAACTAAGACTTAAATGGTTACCGATTGATTTAAGGGGTCACAGGAGTCTTAAAAATGTGCAAAGAAGATACTACATAGCATAGTTTGATCTCTCTTGTAATTTTTTAACTACTCAATAAATGAGTATAATTTTTTTATATGTAATTCTACAAGATTCATTTATTATAAAACAAGTTTTAAAATTTATGAAACTTTAGCCAAAACTAAAATAAATGATATTAAACATTAAGGTACTTGAACACACTGTGATTAGGCTTGCGCGGCAGATTGTGAGGTCAAAATTGAAAAAATGACCAAGAAAATGACTTTATATTGTACAAATATGTACAGACTAGGACTTATACCTAAATTCTCAGCTCAATTTTAATTAGAAATTATTTTAAGAACCTTTTTCTAAAAAAATTATTAAAAAATTAAAAATTTTGATTTTAAATTTTTAAAAAAATAATTTCTAATTGAAATTGAGCTGAGAATTTAGGTATAAGTCCTAGTCTGTACATATTTGTACAATATAAAGTCCTTTTCTTATTCATTTTTTCAATTTTGACCTCACAATTTGCCGCGCAAGCCTAATCACAGTGTGTTCAAGTACCTTCATGTTTAATATCATTTATTTTAGTTTTGGCTAAAGTTTCATAAATTTTAAAACTTGTTTTATAATAAATAAATCTTGTAGAATTACATATAAAAAAATTATACTTATATATTCAGTAGTTCAAAAATGACATGAAAGATCAAACTTTGCTTTGTAGTATCTTCTTTGCACATTTTTAAGACTCCTTAGACCCCTTAAAAGCATTCAAAAATGACTTGATTCGTTTTTGCACTGCATTTTTCCAATTTTAAAACATCCAATTTATTCTGACTTGTAATTACGCGTAAGTCTGTTTACTTTTCTCTAAGGCTATCGGAGCTTTGAATCTTAAAGTTGTTAAGCTTCTTGGGTAATTGATGAATTTGTGTCTAAATATTTTCGGAAACTTATTATAGAACTAGCTGTTATACCCGACGTTGCACGGGTAGAGGTGAAAAAATAATCTAATAGTCAATTTAACCATTTTTTTCCCTTTCATTTGAGTAACATAAGATATGAAGATTACCAAGTAATTTTCCCTTTAATTACCCATCCTGGATATAGTAATGATTAATATTAATTTCAAAATAATACCTTTTATAAGAAGCTCAAATTAAAAAGAATACATATTTAAGTAAAAAATAATCAGTAATAATTAAAAATAAGCTACTCCAGCAAACAACAAACTATTTCCATTTTTATGTAGGTCAGTTCAATTCATCCATCATTTAATCCGTTATAGAAAAATAATCTTATGTTGCTGTTACCGTTCATTGTAAAGTACAGAATCCCTTTACTTATATTACCTTAAAAATTCAAAATTTTAAAAATGCTATAAAATTAACAGATACTGTCATAGTAATTTTCCGAATAAAAACATTTTAGCTTATTTGGCGTGTTTGAAAAATTTGGCGATTAAAATATATAGCTACCATTACACCCATTCAGCTCTGGCGCAAAGACCATCGCACAACCAACCAGCTATTAAAAAAAATGCTCTTTTGCACGTTCTTTGTAATAATTTGGCGAGTTTGGCAAAGTAATTGGCGAAAAAAGGAAGACATGAAATCCTAATATGGATCTGTAGTGCAACGGTCTCTAAAAAACCAACTTAGTTCAGTAAAAGCTTAACTATGCTTTTAAAAAAAATCATAATTGAAATCATATTTACACAATAAAATAAAGAATGGAGACTGGTAGGATTACGTAACTTGAAACATATCCAACTATTTTTTCAAATTATAAATTTTGTTTCTGAAGGCAATGAACAAATATTAAATAAATTAAACATTTTCAATTTCAATTGTTTTCTAAAAAGTTTTATTTAAATATTTCTGCCTGATGGCATCACGAAAGAGAAAAAATGATCGGATTTGAGCGAAAGTGGTGTATTTTTTTCCTTAAAACGTTCGAAAACGATAGAAGGAATAGTCCGATTCGAAAAATTCTTAGCCTATGTTTGTTCTGGAGATGAGATGAATTTTTGTGCCAAATTTCGTGACAATCTGTTGCGTGGTTATTAAGTTTTTGCGTCCTATACAGACAAACACACAAACAGAAGTCGCCTTTTATGTATATAGATTTTAAGTAGGTACTGTTTTTGTTTTTCGGTATCACAGATTTGAAATCCAAAACAAATTAATGGATGTTTAAAAAATATAATGAATTAAGAGTCAACTTTAGGTTATAAACTAATATTTTCATGATAATAATGGTTTTTATCTTAATATAATAATTCAGCTAAGACTATTACTGGCAGTAAAATTGTTCCTTCTATAATAATTTGTTACGAATGGTAACCTCGAAGCATTAAAAAAATTTCTACACAATTTTTATTTTATATAATTGAAAATCCGTAGCCAGTTTTGTTTTAAAACGAATTACAAAAAAAGACTATTGTCCCTTTTAATATTAGGTTTCCGACCTATCTACTAAACATATATTTTAAACATTTTAAAAAGAAACAGTTTCAAAATTTAAAAAATCAACCTCTAAAAGGTAATGCATTTTTAAAATATTGTTAAATTTTTGTCCGTTTATTTTCAATTTTTATGAAATTATACCTTTAACGTTATAAATGGTAGTGTTTTTTTTATTCTTTATCACTTTATCTATATAAATTACTTTTACCTATATGTTTTGTTACGAGGTAACCTAGGAAACCGGCGTCTGGTAGTTGAAAGATAGATAATAATCTATGATTTTTCTATATTATTGTTCTATAATTGAATTAGCTTCAGGGTATAATCCATTTGTGCTCTTTTTCTATGAGTAGCTTTCGTTCAGATATGAAATTGTAACATAATAAAAAGCCATGTGTTGGTACAGTTGTAATATTGATGGATTTTTGTAATTTATCAAACTTTATTTAGATCTTCTTCTGAGCTAAGGAGTTCAAAAATATATAAATGACGAAGGTTAAAAGAAGAAAAAAAAAAGATTGAATTTAGCTTTTCAAACAACGGTAAATTTTGTTGATCTAAATTTATAACAATTTAAGTCATGTTCTAAACTATTTCAGTTAATGCACATTAAAAGTAATTTAATTTATCTAGTTAACGATTGCATGAACCAGAATTGTAAAAACTAAAACCAAATAGTTAGTTAGGGTTTTCACTCTGATTTCTGTATACCACAAAAGAAAGGGACAAAGAACGGAGTTTCAGCATTTTGAAATTTAGTTAAATAAAAACACCAGGGGCAGTCATAAGTCGAGGTTATAGAAAACTAATTAAACGTACGTTGATAATAGTTTTGGTTCTAATCTATAATATCATTTAAATTTATATGATAACATTTTTGACACACCACAGCAGTAATACGCACTGTTTCTGTAAAGGTTGTTTTTCCTTTATATGAGACTTATCGTAGCGAAACAAACCGAATGCAAGACTTGCGGGTATTGTAAGAATTAATGATGACCTCACATTAGTGAATTGTTGAACAATTAACAATAGTCAATTTAATTAACTTATCAATATTGATTAACCCTTATCAAACTAAATTATTAAATTATGTTAATGACAGGCAATTTGCAGGTAGCGGATTTTTTTTTATAAAATCTGGTTTTAGAGAGTCCTAAGAAGTTATGACTATTTTCCAAATTCATATTTGTAGATGTTTCTACTTAGTTTTTATTTAAGAGGATGGGATTATAAAATGTTAACATCATATTAGACAATTTATTAAAAATAGAATAACTAAAGTTGGAAAAAATCTGATAAGCTTATTCAACAATAAGGTCCTCCGTAACCGTAAATGCGATATTTTTCTCTTCATCTGTGAAACTCTAATTGATTAAACGTTGCTACAGGGAATCATGTGGCACTATATTAGTGAATTCCGTAAAAAGAATCTTGTGTAAAACTGGTTTTATACTGCTTGATGATATCTTTTGTTTGATTTTTCAATCGCTGCAATGTTACGCCTCGGATTATTATTCTATTTACCATAATAACTTTGAAATACATAAAGAATTCAAATCTCCTTGCCAACCTAACTTGGGTAAAAATAGAGTAAAATTGCAGAGGGACAATCGCGATTGGTCCGTTAGTTGGAAACTCTTGTAAGGCCATATTTACAAACAAAATGACATGAAATACAATTTAACCAAAATACACTTTTCATTCTGATAAAATTGCCAAATTTTCTCTAATAATATTCAAATCAGTTGGACCTTAAACGAAATCAATGTTTTAAACATGTTTTCTGGGATGGATTCACAAATAAGTTATGGAACTCCTTATATGCGCGGAAGGATCTTCTCCGTAGCTAATTTCTATTTACCCAACTTAGGTTGGCGAGGAGTGTAACTGAGAGGTTCTAACCTTAGTTTTTTTGTGTTGCAGCGTACGGAAATCTCGCCAACATCCTCAGCTCTCAAGGGAAGAAGGCAGAGGCGGAGTGGGCGTACAAAAAAGCCTTGGCGTACAGATCCAACATGGCGGACGTCCATTACAATCTGTAAGTGCAACTTTTTGAAGATAATATTTTAAATGCTTAGGTATAAAAACGTATTTTATTTATATTAAAGTCTGTAATATAAGTTTATAATATAAGTCATTGAAATAAGTAGAGTGATAGAATTTTTGTTAAGTGTTACACAATTGAATCTCTTAATCTTAAAGTTATTTTTAGAGGAAGATTTCTCTCAACACTTTTTTTTCAATAAAATGTTAAAGGGAAGAAGCGAACTGGGAAATTCTCCTGACGTTTATGGAGTTTCGATTCAAATTGTAAAATAATTAAAAATGTAGTTTGTTTCTTCATGCATTATCTATTAATAGAACAGCTATTTAGTTTTCTACACATTTTTAAATGAGCAACTTCTGAAAAATAAAAATATATTTAAAAACCTATTTACTTTTGATTTTATATTCTATGTTTAGACATTTTCAAATGTTTAGTTTCTTTTAGATTTTCTATATATACTTCTAAAAATATGTCTAACTTTTGAAAAATTATAATATCTAATAAAAAGAAAACTTAATCCCTTAATTATTCTCTACAAGTAGATGTTTTTTAATGTTTAGGTTCGTTTAATATAAATTATAAAAGTTTTAGAAATGTGAATTTAATTATTTGGTTTATATTCTACTTCTAGGGGTATACTTCAGCAGGAACAGTCACGTTATGAAGAGGCTCTATTAAGCTATAAATTAGCTATACAGTTCCGACCTAGACTTGCCAGTAAGTAAATTATTCTTTAACAACTAAATTCAACTTAAAAATACTTCAGTTAAATTCTAAGATGAGTTTCTATTTTGGTCAGATAACAAGTATGTCACAGAAGTAAAATTAAATTCGAAAAAGAAAAATGGTGCGAGAAAATCATTTTTCGAAAAAGAAAAATGGTGCAAAGAAGACATTTTTCGAAACGAAAAACGGTGCAAGAAAATCATCTTTTTCTTTTTCTCAAATGTACACTTCGATTGTTACATAAACATAATATTACTTTCACCAGCCTTATATCACGATCTATACCACTATTAACCTAGTACCTTTTAAAAACAATTTATTCTCCCTGTATATGACTGGAACCAACAGTCAAAGAGGAAATACGGACGAAGCCAAGAAATTCTTTTACTATTCTAAAAAAGGGGAGGGGAGAAAAGTTTTATGCTCCATAAAGCCTCAACAACCGAGTGGCCTGAGGCCACCTATAACTGCCCCCCTAACTTCCGAGCCATAATTACAGACCTTGGAATATATATGTATTTTTTTATTGTGGCCACTTGTGTTTTCGGTAGTATAATTCGGTCCTCCAGAGCAACAGGGGACTAACTCCTTCTCCAGAAGGTGGCGTGGCCGGTTAAGATGGTATGCCACTAAGGATACTGATGCCAGTGTGGTTTTAGACTGAAGAATCGTGGCCAGATTTGGCGGCTTTTTGAAAATGTCATCAACTCGAAATGATAACAAACTCCGGCACTTGCCCAGATGGTTTTGCCATCTCGAAATGACCAACAGTACTAGCTAATTCAAAAAATCTCCGACTTAAAACAACGGAAAAATTCATTAAAATGCAGACCAGATTTATAAAAAAAAAAGTGGAGCGTTAAAATGCCGAAGACTTGATTTAAAAAAATTATTATTATTTTTGAAATCATTAAGCATATAATTAACAAAAGATGAGTATAAGAAAACTTCAGAATAAATTATATGCATCTTAGATTTAAATAGATCAACAATTCGAAATTTTCAATGCTATTGCTAATTTCGCCAAATGTTTCGATATAACCAATTTTTGGGGTTACCAGATTTGGCGTAAAATTGCCGGCCACGATTCTTCAGTTCTTGTTTCATATAGAGATCATGATGGATAAAAAAAATAAGTAATGGGGAATAATACAGGACTAATATGTGTGTGCTGGCGTGGTGTTCAAAATCCTGACATCTCATACGATGTCGATAAGATACCAATCCTTCACATCCATGAATTTATAGGATGCCTGGATAATTACTATGCGAATCGCAGGAACCAGCGTTCATTATTGCAACTTTAATTTTAACTACTATGTATGTATCGATAAAAATTCCGATTTTACTTTTAAACAAAAAATGTAAAATAGTAAAATTCGTCACTTCGAACCACTTTGACTCTGAATCCCAGTTTCTTCAGCGGTATTTTAAAGGGTTTGGCCGACCCGTCGTAAAAACTAAAGTTAGAACGTTAAAGAGAAGATGCACTATTTAATTCTTACTTGTTCTGATTTGGAACAGAGACACTGTTTTTGGTTCAGCATTATCACTTGACCGTAGTTCTCAAAATACAAAGCAAAGCCCGTCGCCAATTGCCTATTGGCCATTGAACGACTTCAATTCAATCAAATTCAAAGTCAATTAAAATTCAAATAAATGTCTTTTCTATTATTCTCGCATGGGATTCACAAGAATCTTAATAATTAATTATCTTTTCGAATATATTATGTATATAATCTTTAAAACGCCTCTTACAACACATCGCCTGATTAATTTTGTATTTCGATTAAAATCAATCATAATATTTTAAAAACTTTTTTATACAAAAAAATTCTTTAAGCTTTTGTATGAAATAAGTTTACTGCAATAAACTGGAACCAAAAACATTTCGTATTTATAAAGAACCACAATTTCTCATCCATAGACATAAAACCCATGTTAGGGCATTTTAGAAAGGGTAACTGCGAGATTTTATTTTTTATTTTAAATTTCGGGTGCTGTTTTAGGTTTTGTGGGATTTTTACAACTTTTTTCCGGAGCAAATATATATTTAGTTTTGAAATGGGAATATTTTAAGAATAATTTTTTACGTGACTTGTTTCCGCTCGTGTTTGGAAACGCTTGAAAAACGTTGTTACGGCGTCTTAATGTTTTGTTTTATGTTGGATATTTCTTGGTGAGAGAATGTAAAAGGTGGATATAATTGAAGTTTTATTTTCTAGGTGTATGTAACGTAATATAAACTGGTCAGAACCAAAGTTAGAAATGTGGTGGGAACGCTGAGCAATGATATAGAAGTTTGTTTTCGAACATCAGTAGACTAATGGAATAAAAAAAAGTTATATTATGATGTGCATACACCTTAAAATCGACATAGAAAACTGAAAAATCGCCGAAACTTTGCATTTTTTCATGTATGTATCTGTTACGTGAAGAAATTGACAATTTGGATACGAAAATATGTATTTCTGGTAGTTTCCGGTGGGTTGGATGGAAAAAGATTGTACCAGTGTTACATTCAGTTGTCTCTGGACCGGTAAGAATGGTTAGATGACAGTCATTCCTGGATTTTTGGTCAATTTCTCTATCTCTACGATATTACATGGACATTATTGAACTTTTCCAAATAAAATCTTAGGCTTTTGCTCATTTCTAACTTTTTTAACGTGGTAATTTTACAGCCATATTAAAAAAAACTACCTTCTATTCTCTGCTGCCTGTGTTTAGGATGCAGTTTTACAACTTATATGAAACTAAATATGCTATAGAGTATATAAAAAATTAGATATTAACTTATTTAATCTCTCTTTCTAGTGGCTCACTTAAATCTGGGTCTGGTGCTTGGAATTTTGGGTAGAAAAGATGAAGCCGCAGATGTAAGTTATTATTAAGTCATAATTAAATTTTTTATTAAATTAAATTAAATTAAGGATTTGAAATTATTAATCTCAAACTTATTTCTCCTTATTTTCCCATATATGAAACCCGTTAATATCTTGATTTTAATAGCAAAAAAATTAAACCTTAAAAACAACATTTTTATATTTAACTTGTTAATCTTGTCGTAAAAGCTATGATTGAAGGCAAGATTTCCTTAGAGGGCAAAAAAGATTTCCTAGATCTAATAGGGAAAAATTAAGGTTAACTAACGGAGCTAACAAATTATTTTTAAACTCATTATCTAAACACCATTTTTGCACTAGTTATAACTTTAGTATCCCTCATTTAGGTGTACCGACATTGTGCTGAATTAGACAGCAGCGGACTGAAAGACCCTAAAATGCACGAGACGACAAAAATCTCGGCTCTATTCAATCTGGGAAGGCTCTATGCGGATGATGGATCGTATAAGGTAAGTTAAATGCGATATTACTTTATGGATATGCGTTTTAAAAGTAATAAGTGATGGGTATTTAAAAAAAATAAACTTTCAAGACATAAAAAATGAATCTCATAGAAAACAATGAAAAGAAATGGTATTCTACCATTTTGCGTGAGCAATTATCACCAAACGGAATATAAGCCATTGTAATGTAAAATCATGCAAATAATATTGGGATTTTTATGAATAATTTATTGAGATTTTTTTTATCTCACTAACAACTTAAAAAAATTTTCTTGCAGCAAGCCATCCAAGTGTACCAAGAAGCAGTTGCTAAAATGCCCCACCACTACCAGCCTCAATCTCTATATAATATGATGGGTAAGTGCATAGGTTAAACAAACTTCTAAATGTAAGGAGGTTCATTGGCAAATTTTCCAGACTGCGTTTCTCTTCTTTAACATTTAATGAAAAAAAGTGTGAAGGCATATCCTTCTGCGGACTTGACAAATTTTTCGTTAGTCTACATTTGGAGACTGAACACTCTTAAAAATGAATGCTCAAAAACGACGAAATTTTCCTTAATTTTGACGATTCCATTACTGGCTATTGCTCCGAGTTTTCGTTTCCTCAAAGTGAGGAAATTTGAATCGTCATTTTTATGAGGATTTGAATGTCGTCTAATCTAAAGAAATATTTCGTCATTTTTGAGCATGTGAGTACAACAATGAGATTCAGTTTCCTCAAAATCAAGATACAGAATCGTCAAATCAAGATCGTAAAAGTGAGGATTCGCGTTTACTCAAAAGTCACGTGATAGTTTGTCGAAACAATCCTCAAAAATTAACGAAATGAGGCTTGAGGATTCATGAATCGTCAAAAATGAAAGTGTTATTTTTTAGAGTGAAGGGCTAGTGACTAATTTTAACCAATGTGTTCGTTCTACAGGCGAAGCGTTCTTCAAGCTGAAAGAGTTCGAAGAAGCCGAGAGGTGGTACCAGCAAGCCCTGAGGGCCAAGGCAGACCACATACCAGCCCACCTTACCTATGCAAAGTTACTATCGAAATGGGTGAGTACACATTACACAATATATCAAATTACGCACAGTTTCACCATTAGCTTCTTGGTACTACACATAAATAGTCAATGTTCTATAATATTCTTCTTATAGTGTAAGGGAAAATGGTCATTCCCATTTCCTATTATTTTTAGATCAAAATATCTACCAATTAGGAGCAATATTCCATTTCCGTTACTATATTCTTTTAAAGTTTTAATAACCCTTTCACAAACCAAAACGACGTGGCTCGTAGAATTCTTCTGTCATTCCGAAATTTAATATTTTGGAGTAGTTATGATAACAATGTTCTTCTCTACTAGCCGATTGGCGTTACGTTTCCGAGCAATGAAAATTAAAAAATGTGGTAAGCGTTTCACTTCAACGACTTGATATAATATGTAGCAACCCTGGCATTCGTTATTAAAAGTTAAAATTCCCAGCCCTGCAAAAGTCGCAAATAAACAGATCGGCCATTATACACTGACATTTCTTACCAAAAATTATAAATTTACAATCATTTAAAAGAAAATAAATGAAACCTTATAATAATCACCCGGTATAGTAAATACAAAAAAAAATGAATGTTTTTTTTTTCTTTTTCGTTTATTAGGGAAGGCAGAGAGAGGCTGAACAATGGTTTCTAAAAGCTAAAGTCATCGCTCCCAATGATTCCAGTGTGTACCAGCACTACGGTAAGTTATGTTCCTTTGAGAAAATCACTTCAGGACTAATCGTTGATATGTTCTTATAGAATAAAAACAGTAAGAAGCAACTCAGTGGCTGAGAGGCATTACGAGTCCTCCTCATAAGCCCAAATTTGCATGCTTCTCGTTGGATTTTATGGATGGGAAAATGTTATAGGATTAGTATGTGGCACGTAAAAGATCCATTTCATTTGGCTTGTGTTCTCTCGGTAAAGTTAAATCTCGGCATACTTTAACATCCACTGAAATCCTAGATTCATTGTAATCTGAGCGTCAAAATTGGTCGCGAGAGCAGCGTAGATGGTGCCACAAAAAAATGTTTCTCATTTCTGGGGAATATGCCGAGTCTGCAAAGGCCAAGCCGCTAATAAAGCACCCCCTTTGAGAAAAATATCTTAAATGGCTTTTGCCGTAACCAGTTATTTATTCCCGCTTTCCAAAAATCATTAGTCATCATATCTAAACAGTCTGTGATTCATAAATTTTCTAAGCTTTACTTATATCTAAGAGGTATTTGTTAACCTCTTTTCATACTCTGTTGCTATATAATTTTTATGTTACGCTTCAATTCCAGGTCAATTTTTGTCAGAAAACGAGCGCCACAGTGAAGCAGCCAATGTATATTTGAGAGCAGCAGAACTGGCTCCAGAAGAATACGAAATCATTTTTAACGCTGCCAATGCTCTCAGGTAAGTTTCGTCTACCATCACATATCAATTAATATATGCATTATATATCAATTAACATTTACATCACACATCAACTAACAAAGTTTATTACGTTATTATTTTGTTGATTGGGGTTAATGATCCCAAAACCAATTATGCAATTTCTTGCCAACACTTTCCCGGGCCAAGCAAAAAGATATAAATTATATAACTTGTATCCAATCGCAAACGAAGAGCCGGGAATAATTTTAAGTAGGTTTGGATTAGAGAACTTTGAGTGCACAATAGCTTGATGTATCAACCATATATTATCAATTCACTTATACTTGTTTTTAATTAAAAAATGTCTTTTAGGCAAGCTGGGAGAAATGAGGATGCAGAACATTACTACCAGATTGCAGTGAAGCTGAGACCCCAGGTAAATACTAATGTCTTTGTAGTTAGGTTCCGAGGTAATATTCATGGTATCGATAAATCTAGTTCTTCCACGCCAGTTTATCATCTTCAAAACTCTATCCAAATGTCTTTGCTTATTGCATGAGTATATTTATACTTACTTCTTTAGTTTGTCTAGTCTCCAAAGAGGGAATATGAACTGCTTCTTTTTAATTTATTGTAGAAAATTTTCGACTTTTTTAATTTTCGAAATACTTAATTTGCCTGGCAAAGAATTTTGCATTGGTATTCTTCTTGAAAAGCTTCGTTAATTGTCTGAATTCCAAACTGCATGGTTTTAATTGCAACATTCTTGATTTCTTGTAAGCAATTTTGACTTTCATGACTGATTCAATACGCATGGTTATAAAATATCTGTATTGGTCTTCTTTTTGAAAATCTTATTATTTGTCGACATTTATCTAAAAAGGAAACACGAACTGCATGAATTTATTTGTTGCACCTTTCTTTGATTACTTCTTAGTAACTTTCTTTTTTGGGGCTACCCATGAAGAATCTATATTAGTAACAATCTTGATTCAAATTGTTTCGAAATTTATCATTTTTAAAATTTTAAATTGGATTATTTTTGCAGAAATGCACTCTCAAAATTTGACTTTTTTGTAGGAGGTCGGCAGTCACATGAACCTCGGTGCTATGCTCCATGTGAACGGCAAGCTACAAGAAGCTGAGTTAGCGTATCTGGAGGCCTTAAGGCTCAAGCCTGGAGACCACATGACGCAGAATAATCTGGCGAAGCTTCGGGTGCTGCTGAACAAAAGTTCCGATAGGAAGGATAGCAGGAGGTAGATAATTTCATGCTATTTCAGCTTTTTCATTTTCTTGTGCTTGCCGACTGAATTTTTTTATTATGTCAGCCTCATTTGGCAAATTAGTTTTTGCAATGGTTTTGGTTAAGAATTTTAAAATCAACTTGTCTTTACTCTCGTTTTTGTATTAGTACAATTCGTTGTTTTTGCGTATTGGCAAACGCTTCTTTTAAAAGTGAAAATTGCATTTCAAATGGTTTGCTATTAGCCAAAGTCCCTAAACGATACTGTCTGCTTAAGACGAGACGATGTCTAGACCCCAGTTCTGCCGAGCTAACGAAGTAAACCTATTTCCACTTCTGATTTCGTTGGTGAGATCTTTTATTTTCATTCCCTAATTTTGGTTAAAGCTACAAGAACAAGTAAAATTATTTGTGGTTTGAGAATTTTGAAATAATACCACACTAAATCTATCCATTACATTTAACGTCAGAGAAAGGAAAAACCCGAGGCAATTGTTATATTTGCTTACACGTTCAGGGAAAAGTTGTGTCGACATTTGAATAATTATATGGATTCGAAACCGAAAGTGAATTCGAAGTTGGCTACAAAACAGAATGATCTGTCAACTGGTCATGATTCATCAAAGATAAGTAAATTTTGTTTAGCAAGGCACTCTAAAAATTGAATGCTCAAAAACGACGAAATATTCCTTAATTTTGACGATTCCATTACTGGTATATGCTCCGAGTTTTCGTTTCCTCAAAGTGAGGAAAATTGAATCGTCATTTTTTGAGCATGTGATTACAACAATGAGATTCTGTTTCCTCAAAATCAAGGTAAAGCATCGTCAAATCACGATCTTAAAAGTGAGGATTCGCGTTTACTCAAAAGTCTCGCGTAAGTTTGACGAAACAATCCCCAAAATTAACGAAATGAGGCTTGAGGATTAATGGCTTGAGGATCAAAAATGAAAGTGTTACTTCTGAGAGTGCTTTTGTTTTGGCACGGTAGCATTATATTATAAGCTCTAAGTATAGTTAACATAACTGTTGTCTTCTTATTTCCAGGAGGTGACAAGCTACGTCAACCTAGGAGCCATGCTTCACGTGAACGGGAAGCTGCAGGAGGCGGAGGACGCCTACCTGGCAGCTTTGGAACGGAGACCAGACGACCCCGTCACTCGGAACAATTTACAGAAACTTCGGAACTTGCTCGGACCGAAACGGGGCCGGAGATAACCAACCCCCCACTCTTCATTTCTTTGTGAAACCGAATCTTTTTCATTTCTTTTGCTACTCTTGAGTTTGCCTTACCAACCTCAAGAAGATGCATCGGCTGTTCGCCTGGCGAACTTCAACAGATGAAACTGCTGTTCAATTGTAATAATTGATAACCAGCCCCCAACTCTTCATTTCTTTGTGAAACCGAAAATATTTCATTTGCTACTCTTGAGTTTGCCTTACCAACCTCAAGAAGATGCATCGGCAGTTCGCCTGGCGAACTTCAACAGATGAAACTGCTGTTCAATTGTAATAATTGATAACCAGCCCCCAACTCTTCATTTCTTTGTGAAACCGAAAATATTTCATTTGCTACTCTTGAGTTTGCCTTACCAACCTCAAGAAGATGCATCGGCAGTTCGCCTGGCGAACTTCAACGGATGAAACTGCTGTTCAATTGTAATAATTGATAACCAGCCCCCAACTCTTCATTTCTTTGTGAAACCGAAAATATTTCATTTGCTACTCTTGAGTTTGCCTTACCAACCTCAAGAAGATGCATCGGCAGTTCGCCTGGCGAACTTCAACAGATGAAACTGCTGTTCAATTGTAATAATTGATAACCAGCCCCCAACTCTTCATTTCTTTGTGAAACCGAAAATATTTCATTTGCTACTCTTGAGTTTGCCTTACCAACCTCAAGAAGATGCATCGGCAGTTCGCCTGGCGAACTTCAACAGATGAAACTGCTGTTCAATTGTAATAATTGATAACCAGCCCCCAACTCTTCATTTCTTTGTGAAACCGAAAATATTTCATTTGCTACTCTTGAGTTTGCCTTACCAACCTCAAGAAGATGCATCGGCAGTTCGCCTGGCGAACTTCAACAGATGAAACTGCTGTTCAATTGTAATAATTGATAACCAGCCCCCAACTCTTCATTTCTTTGTGAAACCGAAAATATTTCATTTGCTACTCTTGAGTTTGCCTCACCAACCCCAAGAAGATGCATCGGCAGTTCGCCTGGCGAACTTCAACAGATGAAACTGCTGTTGGATTGGGAAGATTGCTGCGTTAAACACCTCAGGCTAGAAATTGGCAGAAGAAAGCGATGCTGAATTACAAAACGTTTGGTTTTGGAATAGTATTTGTCGGTTTTCGAAAATTAAGGAAGATTACGATTGTTGTTGGAAATGTCCCAACTGCTGGTAGATTTTCAAGACGAGTATCTTAGTTGGACGTTTTAAGCTTCAGTTATTTATTGACTAATTTCATGCAACGGTATTGGAAGAAATAACTAAGAAACAGTGATATCTTTGGCGTAGGTATTGCAGGATTTTTAGTTCCGTATAGGCAACAGAAGTTTCAGCTGGCATCTTCAAACTTGGACAAACCCGGAGTTGGCGCCAATTACGTACTTCTAACTCGGCGATGTTTCGGTTCCAACCTTCGCCGATAAATTCTCGTATTATTTTCTCTAGTGCATAGATCGTAATATCCCAATTTTTTAGAAACTGTTTGGCATTTTACATTTTAAAAAAAGATGTCTCTGCACCGACTTTCCGAAGAAGCTCCATTGAATTAAATTGCGACGACAATACAATTAATTGATATTTTGTTCGGCGGAATGGCCAAAAATATATGATTTTGTGTGAGCACTTGTTTTGCTTTTCTGTTGCTTGCACTGAATGAAATCTTTGGAGCTTTTTCACTCAAGAGAAATATAACATTACAAGAAGAGTTAAACGGTTGAAAGAAATCACTTATTATTTATATAAATGTAAATATTTGCGCATATTTATACTTGCAACAAATCTTATTTAGTAAGATTCCTTAATTTAAGCTGTTGATATATTCCTTGAAACATGATCTGTTGCGGGAACAGATGCTTTATAGGACATTTTTGTTGTGTTTTTTATAATGACTAAACTCCCCGGAGCAACATCCTTTTACTTGGCCAAGGCCTTTCAGCTTTCGTGACCGAGTGCTCTGAGGTGCTATGCTTATGTCCCGGTAAGGTAGTCAGCCTCACGCAGAACCCCCAGTGTTTAGTTCCCAAGCATGCTTGGTACCCATTTCCTCGACACCCCTCAAGGGATGAAAGGATGGGTCAACGTCGCCCGATCCGGGATTCAAGCTTCGGACCTGTGGCGAGGCAATGTGAAACACTACCGCTATTTAAATATGAGTTTTTAATGAGGAGATGCAAGAAAATCTGCAACTCTAGAAACTTTAAAAAAAAATATTTGAAATCCTTATTAAAATTCAAAAATAGCTTTTTTTAATCTAATTTAACGCCTGGCAGCAGTACTTACATAATAATTATTTTATCAAGAAAGTCATCTAGTATTCTTTCTAAATAATAAGATAGTCACTAATGAATTTTACGTTAAAATAAAGCACACAAAAATGTCCTATATTTTACCCGTTTCCTGTTGTGTACATAATACGTTGCACACAAACTTTTTGCTGTGAGTGAATTACGATATGATTTATACGTTATCACTGGTGATATTTTAGTAATTATACGTATTTTAGGCCTTCAGAATGCAATTGGAAAAATTCTATAAGCCAAAAACCAGGCAATATTGCAGTTGCAATGTACTTCGATAACAAAGTTTTTTATAAAAAATAATCATCATATGATATAAAAACTAAGTTTAACGATAGAAAATTTTCTAAAAATCCTTTGTTTAACCAATACCGTAAATTAATGAGCATTTATGTTTTGTACTCGCAATTTAATAAGGAATAAGCTTTTGAGAAACTTTTGTTATGAGCTTGGAATTCGCAATTTTAAGTTAGTTTCCTTTGATTTGCTCTGATTGTATTCTGAATGTCTCACAGTTTTGTTTTGCTTTTTTTTTATCAATTGAGGACCAATTCTATCGAGATTTCGAATTGTATAGATAGATTTTTTCGATAATTCCAAAGTGTTGAAATTTAAGCATTTCCTTTGCTACTTGTGAAAAGGAAATAGAATGTAGATAAAATTAAACTGATTTTAATGACTTACGCATATGCAATCCAGAAAAAAAAATATTGAATTATAGATGATAATTTTTGTTAGGATTGGAAATGTACTTAGAATCGGTAATTAAAAAGACAATAATTTCACCTGGACTATGCATTTCCCCGTAAAATTTATTAAAATTTTTTGCTTCAGGAGTTTGCCACATATTAAGGTTTAAAAACTAAGATTGTTTAATTTTGTTTTTCAAATTTGTTGTGTTATGCGTTAACTACTTGAAAACAATTGTTTAATTCAATTCAAAAAGATTGACTTTTTATACTAGAACAATAACATTTGAAACTAAAGTAATTGAAAATGTATATTGTTATCATTCAAGCTTAACTTATTATCCCAGGTGACTTTAACTTGTCTTATGAAAGACTTCAATCCGACGAAATTTTTCAAATCCAATGGCGCAATGAACGGTGAATTTGTAAATTGAAATCTAGTCACAAAAAAATATTAGTATAACTCATATTGGTATATATTTAGGGTCGCTTCTTTATGGCAGCGAATGGGTGAAATTAGGGACCCTATATTGAAAGGGAGACGACATACATCAGTGGCTAACATCAATTCCTAGGTGGGTTTTCGTTAATTACATGGTCGGAAGAGCATTAGCATAATTCTAAACAATGCATTCGATTTTCAAGATAAATAATAAAATGGTATACATTTTTTAACTTTTCAAATTATGTATTACGAACCTATAACATTTACTTTAAAAATTATTTTTCTTTTTATAATTTTTTGTTTACGTGAAAGACAAGATAACCTACACTCTAAAAAGTGAATGCTCAAAAACGACGAAATTTTCCTTAATTTTGACGATTCCGTTACTGGCAAATGCTCCGAGTTTTCGTTTCCTCAAAGTGAGGCTATTTGAATCGTCATTTTTATGAGGATTTGAATGTCGTCTAATCTAAAGAAATATTTCGTCATTTTTGAGCATGTGAGTACAACAATGAGATTCAGTTTCCTCAAAATCAAGATACAGAATCGTCAAATCACGATCGTAAAAGTGAGGATTCGCGTTTACTCAAAAGTCACGTGATAGTTTGACGAAACAATTCTCAAAATTAACGAAATGAGGCTTGAGGATTCATGAATCGTCAAGAATGAAAGTGTTATTTCTGAGAGTGTATCAAAAGCTAGAGAATTTCTTGCGAATTCAGCGATTTATACTACCAAATTTAGCAACTTTTCTGGAGATTTTAGCTATTCATCGCAATACCATCTTTAACATTTTACTATTAGACAGGACAGGCGGTTAATCAAAACTATGTTTGATTCTTATTCGATGGTCGTGTCGTCACCCTACCAATACAGGCTCTCTAGGTGAAATACACGATAAAGAGTTTGGAAAAAGGCACATTTTGAATACAATCTCTTAAGAAGTTCTTCCACTATGTATATTGTTATGTGCCTGCTTATTAACTGTGATGGAATACTTGTGAAAAAGAGAGCTGCGTATTAAAAAAATATAGATGGATTATGGACGATTGTAGATATGAATGAATGAGTAAAGAAAGTTGGAATTTTTTTTTCCGTTTTTTTAAAAGCACGTCCACTGTTTTGAATTCCATTTTGTTTTACACCATGACTATTAATAAAATTGGACTTTTCTTTCAATGGATTCTGAGTCTTATTTCAATGCACTTACACATAGAGAAGACCATAGTGAAACTCGTAGTTTCCTTGCACAGAAGCCACATCCATGGGCGGAGCTATAAAACGCGCAGAGCAATCTGATGAAGAGAAAGTTTCAGTCTTTTTATTTTGTTTTCATTTGATTGCTCCTCGCTTTTTATAGCTCCGCCCATGGTCGTAGCTTCTGTGCCAGGAAACTATGAGTTTAACTATATGAATCTTATAATTGGGATAATAATAGCGTAAACCCAATTTAAATCTCCCGGAAAAGCGGTCTGAAAATATACCACGTGACTGACAATGTAGTGTTTCATGCTATTAAACGCAAAACCATTTGGTCCCACAAAGTTGAACTTTAAAAAATGAAAAGTAACTCGTCTTATTAAGTTTGTCCTATAATTACATAAAATAAATAAACTATGTACTTTGAAACAAAATATCTTACTATAAATAAAAACAACTGTACTTATTTAAGGACTTTGGCAAAAATTCTACCACTCAATACCTCATTCCAGGATTTAAAACAATATTTATTGTAAGAATTTTTTTCAAAAGAATTTGTTTTTGCTAAAATTCAACCGCCGAATGCTTCAAATCACGATACGGACAAAAATATAAAACGAGTTTATTTTGGACCCTAGCGTAATAACGTTAAAGTAACAAAATGCGTACTACACTAAATTCGTACAAAAAATATTAATGTTTTTTTAGAAATTAATAAAAAAGCTTATAGATTAAAAAAACATGTTTGGTAAAAAACTAAAAGTATTTTTTTAATTAAAGGCTTTAGTTCTAACACATAAATTTTTGATCATACAAAATTAATACCAAATAGTCCAAATACTTCTGTTGTACTGGACATTTGAATTTACTGTGACTAATAAGATAAATGGTTAATTTCCCTTACCCAGCTTTCGACAAACTGCGAAGTTAGGCGACTTTTGTAAAAACCAATATTTTCTGGTAATCACACACAAATCCAATGAAAGTAGTTGAAAATTATTGTTTTTTCCACACAAAAAAAAGTCGTAAGTAAAGACTGCGTTCTGAAAATGTTTTTTTTTTTTTCGGGTTCGAAAAGTAAGATTAGTACTGAAATTCTAAAAATAGAAAAATAGAAACTTACCATTTGGTTGTCTACTTTGAAATATATACTTTCACGGTAGTCGACAAACTGCTATCTTATTATATCCTAAGGAATACTCTGAAAAGAAAAGTATAAAATTAGTCATACGTATAAGAATAAAAAATCTAAAATAAAAAGATACATTAATTTCATGATTTAGATTAGTTTTATTTTGAATTAATTTTAGATTCTCGCAAACATGTTTTCATAAAAAAAATCTTCTTGAAATGTATAAATTATGTCCATGTAACAGATATAAAAGTAGAAAGAAAAGGATACCAACTCGTTTTTAAATTAGAAACTTTAAAAAAAAACCCAATAATTCTTTGTTTTAAAAACCATCACAATTTAATCCATCAAACAGAATCTACCTCTTCCATTTTTTAAAAACCACGTTGAGATTTTTTTTAAAAACCTTGAAATAAATTTTTCTTTTTAAATCAAAACGCGAACAAGAATTCACTTTTTAGTATAAAACAGAACTTTCGAAACTACATTTATCTTGTGCTTTAAATTTCGAAAAAAATATTCATTGGCAAAAACAATCTGAAAATAAAGCAAGTTTTTTTTCGTAATCCCAAAAAGATGAATAAAAATGGAGAAATAAAAAATGGCCGCCACACGTATTCCTCCTTTACACAGCAGCTGTGGCCAATCGTATGCATTGACGTACTTATCTCCACCAATGAAAATCTAAGTTCTCTTCTTGGAAGAGCCTAACGTAAAAAAAATGGACGCAAGTATAAATAATGAATAAAAAATGCATAAAGGGTGTTCGAATGCCGAATAATGATTTCTTCTGCGGTTGACAGGTCTCATTTTTAGATGGATTCTTATAATTTATTGAATTCTGTAGATTCAGAGTTTCAAGTCAAATAGAAATGTCTTCGAACTGTTTTAAGGGTTTTAATACTTGACAAGACAGAAGTGCTAAGATATAAAAAACGATATTGTATTTGATATTGTATTGTGCAATATAATAGTTTTTAATTACTTAATTTCGAAATTATAAAGCAGTAGCATTTTCCACAAAAACTTGGTTCACAAAAACAAAGTAAGTTGCAATTTTCAATTATTTTAATCTAGCATCCATCCCCCCTTAAACTAGAAATTCAGTTGTCAAAATAAAAACCCATAAAAAATCTCGAATTTTTTTGCATTAAACCACGGCCAACTTCAATAACAAGGTCAGAGAAGCTCTCCTAAACAAGAGCATAGATGGAAATTTTGACGTCACTGTTCCCAGTGCCGAAGATCGAGAAACTAGTTCGGACGCATTCAGAACCCTAAAAATATGGTCAGCCGTGAACGCGTGGTTCCGAACACGTTTCGAAAGAGGTTCTCTTCATCTTTGGAACAACGTCACTATCTATGACGATCAACGATCTATGACGTCAAAATTTCCGTCCCCGAGCTTGTTTGCGAAAGCTTCTACGGCCTTAGTAGTTGAGTAGAGCATGATTAAACACAGTAAATTTCAGAAAAATGTAGTTTTCCGCATTAAAAAAATCGTATTTTTTAAAATTAAGAAGAGTTTTTGCGTAAGGAAACTTTTTGATCCCGCAATCTTGAAGTTGCAAGTGAAGCTTTATACCACTCGTCGACCAAATCTCTCACCATATTGAAGTCAAAAGAAGTCAACTTGTTGACATTTAACATGATCCCAGAAGTGACGTCACAGATAACAAGTTTTTGAGGAAATGATTTTCAACTATGGAAATCCAAGAAGTAAAGTTTCCAAGTCGTAAAGTAAGGTAAACGGTTCAAAACGTCGAAAAGTATGAAAAATTTCAGTAAAAGGGACGGTTTTGTTTTGCACAATAGCTATAAAATTTTAACTTAAATAAATGAAGAGTACACGGGAAGAACCGATTGATTTCGTACAAGGCTTTCCTTAATAGCCTCTTTGGGGATGATAGCGAGAAATCGCCTAAACTGGTGTAAAGAAGCCAGTTACTCGCTTTGTTTATAATTCGTGACAACCCTAATTCACGCCAGAGTTGAGTGGAACGAGTCACACGTTTGTACCGCAAGTGACGAACCATAAGAAAAACCGGTTTTCGGTCGCCAATGTCCGCCAAGCAGAGACAACTACGGAAAGACTCTAAAGAAATCAATCGGTTCTTTCCGTGTACTCTTCAAATACATGTCAAATTTGCTGAAATCTCTCACGTTATCATTGAGAAACATTTTTAAAAAATCCAATAGATCAATATGCTGTTTTTTCATATCTTAATTACTTGGCAGTTGTGGGGGGAGGGGGAGGGAAAAGTCATTGTCATGACGCGACATTAGGGAAGGGACATCCATCAAATAAGGGGATAAAAGGGATTTTTGATGGGGAAAAAGTTTTCTGAAACTGACAAACTCTTCGGTGGCTTCGCTTTTCATGTAAGGAGGATGTCTAAAAATTTATTTCGTCAAAAAAAAAAAATGACGAGATAAGATGATGGTACATTTTGAGCGATATCTGCAGTTAAAAAAGTTAATGACTTTTAAAGTGATATTGACACGTTAGTAGTTTGAAATATACATAAAACAGCAGCTTGGTTCAGTTATATTGCGAATAAGTTAGTGCTTAGTCTATAAAATATAAAAATAAAATTTTCACCTTTTTAGTTATTACACATTCTATAAATTTAATGTTCTGTGTTAGTGAAGAAATCTTAGAAACATCTTCCTAGAATTTTTTTTGCACCTCATGAAGTTTAATAAAATGAGAATATTTTTTTTCTTGAGATTTCACAAACCATATAAATAAAAAAACCATTTCGAACACTTAAATTACACTTAAGGTTAAGTACACCAATACTCTTCAATAGCAACGCCATTTTTAGCGTAATAGAGAAAGATTGCTCTATCGAAGTAGATGAAATGAGGACTTACAAAATCTCTAAATAATCGCTGCTAATTGCGTAAGTCTCCAATTTTAAAAATTAAATTATTTTTAGAGTATTTTGTCCATCCACAAGTTTGTGTTCTATACAGAAAGTTTTTCTTAAAAAATAAATGAAAACTAGGGGTGTGTAACACGGCTAGTTTTTCAATTGCCCAACTAATAGCTCAGTTAAATCTAATTATATACATACCTTAAAGGTTATTTCAATACTTAAAGCTATCTATGGCAGCTACCCTTAGACATACACAATTATCCCGAAAACCTTATTATAACATCCGACCGCGACTGGGAACTCGTGCACCACATTGGAAGTAGCAAGTTATTTTTAGTTCAAGCTGTAGGACCACTGAACTGAACTGAAACTCTGGAAGGAGCATCCCTTGAAAAGCTGGTGAAGCCAATTTTTGGGTCACTTGGCGGCAGCTTTAGGGAGAATATGTGGCGAGCGATTAGGCTTGTGCCGGCAAAATCCAATGCAAACTGTTAAGGGGTCTAAGGAGTCTTAAAAATGTGCAAAGAAGGAACTACAAAGTATAGTTTGATCTGTCATGTAATTTTTTAACTACTCAATATACAAGTATAATTTTTTTATATGTAATTCTACAAGATTTATTTATTATAAAACAAATTTTAAAATTTATGAAACTTTAGCCAAAACTAAAATAAATGATATTAAACATAAAGCTATTTTAACACATTGTGATTAGGCCTGCGCGGCAAATTTTGAGGTCAAAATTGAAAAAATGACCAAGAAAATGACTTTATATTGTACAAATATGTACAAACTTGGACTTATACCTAAATTCTCAGCTCAATTTTAATTAGAAATTATTTAAAAATAAATTTAAAATCAAAATTTTAAAATTTTTATTAATTTTTTTAGAAAAAAGTTCTTAAAATAATTTCTAATTAAAATTGAGCTGAGAATTTAGGTATAAGTCCTAGTTTGTACATATTTGTACAATATAAAGTAATTTCCTTGGTCATTTTTTCAATTTTGACCTCAAAATTTGCCGCGCAAGCCTAATCGCAATGTGTTAAAATAGCTTTATGTTTAATATCATTTATTTTAGTCTTGGCTAAAGTTTCATAAATTTTAAAATTTGTTTTATAATAAATAAATCTTGTAGAATTACATATAAAAAAATTATACACTTGTATATTGAGTAGTTACAAAATTACATGACAGATCAAACCATACTTTGTAGTTCCTTCTTTGCACATTTTTAAGACTCCTTAGACCCCTTAAGTCAAGTCTCACTTGTGATCGGCGAATTCATGCCAAATGTGGCAAATATTCTCCCTAAAGCTGTCGCCAAGTGACCCAAAAATATGCTTCACCAGCTAGGATGCTTCTTTCGTGGGATGCTAATTCCAGAGTTTTAGTTCAGTTCAGTGTGTAGGACGGTCTTTACATAGACAGACGTAGCAATGTTCCAAACCGCCTTTTTGGAATCAGTACCCTCCAAAAATGTGTTGAAAACACAATTTTTGTATTTCGCATTTTCGACTCAATTGTAATACTTTCATTACCTTACATTTCGTATTAACGGCTCAGTGGCTGAGAGGTTAAACGTGTCCGATTTGTTAGCCCAAGATTGTGGTTTCAAGCCCTGACTGAGTCGACGGATTTTCTGGATGGGTGGATGGGAAAATCGTGGGTATGCATGTCATATGATTCTGTGGCATGTAAAAGATCCCTGGATGGCCAATTTGGCTTGCTCTCTCTCGGCAAAATTAAATCTTAGCATACTTTGGCATTGTCACCTGGGCGTCAAAGTGGTAGCGAGAGTCGCCTAGACGGTGCCACAAAAAAGTTGCTCTCAATTCTGGGGAATATGCCTAGTCTGCAAAAGGCTTGGCCGCCAATGTTGCAGCCCCATTAGAGAAAACAAACATTTCATATTAGGTAAATGAAAGTAAGTATTTGATTGGATAGTGACGTTGGTAACCTTTTAGGATACCAAATGCTAAGTTTATTTTAATTCATCGGACTTCATATTTTTTGAGTCCCGAATTATAAAGAACTGCTGAAGAGTCAAATGATCTTCACTGCTTTTAATCTCTAAGGAAATGGCGAAACTCTTTATCCACAGTTGTCGCCAAAGTCCGTCGCCATCTATCATCGTTAAAGGAGTCTTAGCGGTAGTCTTTTTGGTGACGGATTAGAGCGATATTTTGGGTCAAGGGGAGAATGGTAATGAATCATTATTAGGGTAGGATTTGAGTTAATTTGGGGGTTAAATTAAAGCATCGTGACCGGATTTGGCGGCTCTTTGAAAATGTCGCCAATTCGAAATACAAACCCCGGCACTTGCCGAGATGGTTGCCATCTCCGAATTTACCAAAAGTACTACCTAATTTTAAAATGGCCACCATCCACCCCCCAAAATTTCATTAAATTGCAGACCAGATTTATTAAAAAAGTGGAGCGTTAAAATACCGAAGAATTGATTTGAAAAAATTAATTAATTATTTAAAATCATTAAGCATATCTATATACATAAAAGGCGACTTCTGTTTGTCTGTTTGTCTCCTTGTATAGGACGCAAAAACTTAAGAACCACGCAACAGATTGTCACGAAATTTGGCACAAAAATTCATCTCATCTCCAGAACAAACATAGGCTAAGAATGTTTCGAATCGGACCATTCCTTCTATCGTTTTCGAACGTTTTAAGGGAAAAAATACACCACTTTCGCTCAAATCCGATCATTTTTTCTCTTTCGTGATGCCATCAGGCAGAAAAATTTAAATAAAACTTTTTAGAAAACAATTGAAATTGAAAATGTTTAATTTATTTAATATTTGTTCATTGCCTTCAGAAACAAAATTAATAATTTGAAAAAATAGTTGGATATGTTTCAAGTTACGTAATACTACCAGTCTCCATTCTATTATTTTATTGTGTACATATGATTTTAATTATGATTTTTTCAAAAGCATAGTTAAGCTTTTACTGAATTTTGTTGCTTTTTGAAGACCGTTGCACTGCAGATGCATATTAGGGTTTCATGTCTTCCTTCTTTCGCCAATTACTTTGCCAAACTCGCCAAATTATTACAAAGAACGTGCAAAAGAGCATTTTGTTTTAAAAAAAGCTATTTGGTTGTGCGATGGTCTTAGCGCTAGAGCTGAATGGGTGTAATGGTAGCTATATATTTTCTTCGCCAAATTTTTTAAACACGCCAAATGAGCTAAAATGTTTTTATTTGGAAAATTACTACGACATTATCTGTTAATTTTATAGCATTTTTTAAATTTTGAATTTTTTAATGTAATAAGTAGCGGGATTTTGTACTTTAATAATGAACGGTATCAGCAACATAAGCTTATTAAAAAGCAAATAAACTTATAAAAAATGCAAATCGTTTGCTGTTTGCTGGAGTAGCTTATTTTTAATTCTTACTGATTATTTTTTTTACTTAAATATGTATTCTCTTAATTTGAGCTTCTTATCAAAGGTATTTTTTAAATTAATATTAATTAATACTATATCCAAGATGGGTAATTAAATGGAACAAATTACTGGGTAATCTTCATATCTTATGTAACTCAAATGAAAGAAAAAATAGTAAAATTGACTATAAAATTACTTTTTTACCTCTACCCGTGCAACGTCGGGTATAACAGCTAGTTGTTAATAAAAGTTTAGTATGGAAAAAAGTTAGAATATAAATTATATGCATTTTAGATTTAAATAGATAAACCAATTCGAAATTGTCAATGCAATTGCTAATTTTACCAAAGGTTGACATTAATACCAATTTTTTGGGGTTACCAGATTTGGCGTGAAATTGTCGGCCACGATTCTTTAGTTTCACCCATTTGGGTAGAAATATCGTATAACTAGAGCTGCTCGAGGGGTTAAGGCGACAGGCGTCATTTACACGACAGCCAAGGGACGAACCGATATCTTTGTGTTTTCTTTTGACTCAGGCGCCGTATTTTTCTTCCAGCTTTTATTCATGCATTTCATAAAATATCGGCTTCGATTGATACTCTGTTCCCACGTGACATCGATTCACCTACCGATGTTGGAGGAAAAGTTAGTTTTTATTCCCAACTCAGTATCCAATCAAGAATTAAAATATGTGTTTTAATAGAATAAAAGATTCAATAATTTAATTGATATGTCTCATGTTTTCTTACAACAAAGTTTAACATGTCAATTTAAGATGAAAATTGTTAACTAATACTAAAATTCAACTGAGCCAAGAAAAACTGGGATGAAAAATTGTCTATCACCGAAACACGCTTCAAACATATTGTTCATATTTATTAAGGGGTCATAGGAGTCTTAAAAATGTGCAAAGAAGGTACTACAAAACATTGTTTGATCTTTTATGAAATTTTTTAACTACTCAATATACAAGTATAATTTTTTATATGTAATTCTAAAAGATTTACGTAATACAAAACAAATTTTAAAATTTATGAAACTTTAGCCAAAACTAAAATAAATGATATTAAGCATAAAGCTATTTGAACACATTGGGATTAGGCTTGCGCGGCAAATTTTGAGGACAAAATTGAAAAAATGACCAAGCAAATGACTTTTTATTGTACAAATATGTACAAACAAAGACTTATACCTAAATTCTCAGCTCAATTTTAATTAGAAATTATTTTAAGAGCTTTTTTCTAAAAAAATTTATAAAAATTTTCAAATTTTGATTTAAAATATTTTTTTTAAAAAATTCGAATTAAAATTGAGCTGAGAATTTAGGTATAAGTCTTTGTTTGTACATATTTGTACAATATAAAGTCATTTTCTTGTTCTTTTTTTCAATTTTGACCTCAAAATTTGCCGCGCAAGCCTAATCACAATGTGTTCAAGTAGCTTTATGTTTAATATCTTTTATTTTAGTTTCTGCTAAAGTTTCATAAATTTTAAAATTTGTTTTATAACTAATAAATCTTGTAGAATTACATCTAAAAAAATTATGCTTATATATTGAGTAGTTAAAAAATTACATGAAAGGTCAAACACTGTTTTGTAGTACCTTCTTTGCACATTTTTAAGACTCCTATGACCCCTTAATTCGTTTATTTTGCTAATAAGTTATTATTACAGAAATCCCCTAATAAAACTAAGCGAAGAAACAACCTTTTTCTATCGAAAATTTACGATCAATAATAAAAATACTAATGCTAACATACATATGAAAATACTGATAGACTATACTAATTTTATGGATTTTTTAAAAATATTTTTTCTTTGTTTCAATTTGTATGCTTATTTGTACAGCTGTGGAAATAAAAAAGTACCAACTTGAGGTTATTTCGGCCGATAGTCATCCTATAGAATCGGACCTTTTTGACTTAGTGAAAAAATAACATTCTAAGTTGATTGCATGACACACAATTTGCATAAGGGGCAGTCTTCATATTAAAAATGTTACGAACTTTGAAATTTCCAATGGCAACACCCAATTTTAATAACTTAGAAATGCTAAGCACTCTTGAAAACCCTTAAATCTAAGTTTTTGTTACATTTGGATGAATATTTGACGAGTTATTCAATCGAATCACTTGTGGACCTTTTGGGGATCATCTCTAAAATGACAAGCAAGCATGCATGCAAGGCCGTCTTTATTTATCAGTTACACATGTAATCTAATACACAGTCCCCTAAAGAGCAATTAAAAAGTATTTTGTGATTTACTCAGCAAAATAGGAATAAAAAAATTTTAAAATTGGGATTTCGCTTAAACTTCCTGTCTTAAATTTATTTCTGTAAAAATATTAAGGGGCTCCTATTCATATTTTTTCAAAAAATTAATAATTATTTAAAAATGTAAAAATTGCTTTAAATACCCCAATATTGAATGCATTTTGTTTGGGTTATTATAACTTCTTTTCAGTAAAAAATTCGTTTCATTATCTTAATTATTTATAGATTGGGATAGTTTTTATGTGCAACTCATTTAACATTACGACCCCTAATTTTTGCACGTCTCTAACTCCATTATTATTGCTTAAAAACTAACAGAACTTAATATTTAGTGTTAAAATATGTCATTGATGTGAAATATGGACTCAAAAAGGGGTGTTGCTATTGAAAATTTTGAAGTTTGTATCGCTTTTAATATGAAGGCGGCCCCTTATGCAAATTTTGCGTCATGCAATTAATTAAGAATATTATTTGGTTACAAAGCCAAAAAGGTTCGATTCTATAGGATGACTAACGGCCGAAATAATCACTAGTGGGTACTTTTTTATTTCCACAGCTTTACCTAGCGATAAATATAAAAATCACGTTACATAATATATTTTTAGATTAAAAAAATTAGTTATAAATTAATTATTTTTTTCCAATATTTTTTTAAAGTATGCAGTAGAAAAGAAATCCAAAAATCTCGTCTCACCAAAAAAAAGTCAAATCCATGTCTTTCAATTCAACTAGAAAAAAAAAAATTCCCTAAAAAATTTAGTGATTTTTTTAATTTTATATATTCAATCAGTAATTTTCTGAAACTAATTTAAATGTTAATATTCCCCTAGCCGCATTCTTCAGAGGCGTAGCTTTAAATGCAATTAAATCTCTATCGCAAAAACTAAGGCCCAAAAAAAAAATTAAAAACTAAAAAAAGTCTCCCTAGCGTAAAAAAAATAAACCAACTTGCAAACTAAAACTAACTGCTTTTGATTAATTAATTAATTAAAAATGCGTGTCGGGTTTTTCATTATTTTTGTTGTTGTTATCTTTTGCAGAATAATCTCATTTAAAATTGCTTCCGGTCATGGTTTCCGCTCGTTAAAATTTATAAATTAGCCTTTGTTAAAAGTAATTAGTTTTCATCTTAGAAGAGGTAACTTTGTTTGTGGCACTAGGGAATGCCTTAAAAAGATATTTTTTGTTTACTTTAAAGCGGAGTTTTTTTTCTTGACCCCTTGAAAAAAATTCTCGCAAAAAAGTCAAAATTCATAAACTAGAAATATAAAAATAGAAATAAATATTTTGGTTAGGTTAGGTTTGAATTATCGTCGCACTAGAGCTACACGAGGGCTATTGGCGACGGGCGTCGTATTTAAGAACCACAGTCAGGTGACGAGCCAACACCTGATTAGGCACCCAACGCAACCGTTAAGGGCGACATCGTTCTCAGCGTTAGGACTTTGAAGGATATTTAACGTGCACTCCCTTACACGGGAAATTATTCGTCGGATATTTTTGGCTGTATGGGCCATTTATAGGTCGGCAGTTATTTTTGGAGATGCCCGAACCCGAACTTTGAACCTTTCTCATGCCAGGCGAGTGTCTAACCGACTGGGCTCCCCAGCCCCTAAATATTTTGGTATATGACGCTTATGATCAAATCTCATGTTGATTAAAGTTTGTAGTACTTAGAGTGTAGAAGGTTTAGCATTTTTTGAAAAACTGAGTTGAATTTCGAACTACAATTTTTCAATCAGATAAATAAACATACTTCAGCCATCTTACAAATTTATTACGACAATTTTTAAATCGTTTTGCACAGTAAAAATATCCGACATTTTATATCACTATAGCCATATTATTTTGCATTTCCTTAGCTGCGTGTTTAACGGCTGCGTTGGGTGCCTATTCAGGTGTTGGCTCATCTCCTGAGTGTGATTTGCACCACCCTGTGTTTTTTTTTAAAACTGGAATTGCCAATTTTATCCAATACATAAGTTTTTCGTGCACGGTGCTATACCTAAACAAAGAGTCACCATCAAACTAATCAAGGAAACAAAAACCTAAGCTTAATTTTGTATATTTATTGAATGCTAATGTAAAGTAACTTCAGATTGAATAAACAGTAAAATAAAATTTCTTTAGAAAAGCATCTGCAATCTATTAATGACGTGGTGGAAGTAGTCAAATCTAACAAATCACAAAAGCAAAAATCAATGTCAAGACACAATTAGCGAGTGGTCAGATTAGACTACTCTCCCTACGTCAGCTATTAAATAGCACCTCCTGCAAAAGTCTTATTTACAAAAGTAGTTGAACTAAATTGCATCGATAGTAAAAGAAAGCATTTTTCACACCACTAAAACTTCTATTTGTAGCAATTACGTAAGTTTTAGTACACTGCTCAAAACAATTAGGAGAGCACTTTTAGTACTTTTATAACCTATCGGTCTCGGCTTTAAATTTTCTATTCTAAAAATCAAAAATTTTTGTTATAGATTAATTATGCATCCAAAATGAAATGGTAAAAAAAGGTATAAAACCTGAAATTTTTTAACTAAAATTGAAGAGGAAAATTTGTAATCGTTACCCCCCCCCCCACCCTCCCTTTGAACAAATTATAATAATACTTATTTCAAACTTTCTTTGTTAAAAATAGTTTAAATCAATTTTGAAACATCTAATTTTTAAACATATAAAAAATGCATGCATAAAAAATTCAGTGCCAATTTATTTGCTAAACTTGTGTCATAGCTAATTTTATTTTACCATGTTTTTATATTTTTATTTAATTAAAACAAACATTATTTAATTCTTCATAAGAGATTATTCTTCCATCTAACGATACATAAGGGCGAGCTTAACTTAGTCAGAAAAAGAATTGCAAGCTGATGATTATAAGTGGAATCATTGGGGGTAAAATAGTTTAAACTATGAGCTCCCCTAATTGTTGTGAGCAGTGTACAAGGAGATCCCCCAAAAAAACTTCGTAAAAGTAAATAAACGCCAACCTAAAAAAAAAAACCCCTATGCATTTATTTTATAACAAAAAACAAGTCATTATGAAAGTTGTAGCTAAAAAAGCCCTGATATAAAAGGAATGCCAATCTCTTATTTAAAACTTCCTGGTCATAATTAATAGTATAATTTAAGTTTCGCCGCCATAAAAAAAACTGTTTAAGGTTGGTGCCCCTTCCCCCATCTTAACCACCCTCTATACCTTTATATAAATGTATTGAGATTATATATTTGTTAAAAAAAAATTTAACAGTATCCTTCGCTATTTCGATTTAGTAATTCAAGTTCATTTGGTGACTTCGTTTTTTTTTAGTGGTATTAAGATGGGCACCAACCTCAAACAGTTTTTTTAGACAACAGCGAAACTTAAATTATACTATTAATTATGACCAGGAAGTTTTAAATAAGAGATTGGCATTCCTTTTATATCAGGGCTTTTTTAGCTACAACTTTCATAATGACTTGTTTTTTGTTATAAAATAAATGCATAGGGGTTTTTTTTTTGAGGTGGGCGTTTGTTTACTTTTACGAAGTTTTTTGGGGGGATATCAGTAGTTTTTTTTTTAAATAATAAAATACACAGACACTATATGACTACAAAATTGACGACAAGATTTCAATGTTTATTGAGAGTTATATAATTTCCGAGAACCAAAAAATATTATTTCTTACTCTTCATAGAAAAAGCAAAGTGTTTAAAAAGATTGAATATTAATATGAACTGAATCTGGCAACCAAATATGAATGTTTACATTTATTCCATTATCATTCATTCCATTATCGTTGTTGATGTATTTTCTTTAAATTAAAACGCCCAAAAAAATTAAATGGCGCATTCCGTTTATTAGTTAGAATTCTAAAGTTTTTTTAATCTGTTGATTCAGATATTTGATTAATCATATATTTAAAAGCTGTAATGGCGGCTTGTTCGTTGTGTTTTTGAACTCTGACGCTCTTTGATAGAAATATAGCAAACCTCGTTTGGCCTCGTTTTTGAAGGTACTTGGCCGCTAGGACGGCTTGTTTATCGCGCATTCATACCGCCAATAGTAATATAGATTTTAATTAATTAAAAATAGAAAGATATATTTTTGAAACTTCAAACCTATGAAAGGGGCTGAATTGCGGCATTCTTAATCGTTTAGTAAAAGCAGCTTCGATATTCATGGTCTAGTAATGGCTGTAAGTCTCTTCAAAAATTAGGTCAAAATTTGACTAAAACTGCTCGAAAGATTTCATTTTCGTAAATTTCCATAATTTTTTTCTCCGCTGCTTTTTGTTCTAGAATATCCATTTTTTTATTTAAAGTAATCTACAAAACCTCTCTACTGTATTTTTTTTATTGTTCCATGATGTTTAGTTTGCCTGGTAGAAAATAAAATCAATTTTGCTGTTAACATAGCGAAATGTTTTCTGTAAATATACATAACTGCCGTTTAGCCCTTGGCGTCATTTTGAGATTGGCGGGTGGAACGACCGTTCCGCCTGATACTAATTTCGCTCCTAAACACACAACGAAATCGATCACACTGATACCTCATCATCGTTTGATCCCCCATTCGGTTCCTGTCTAGTACAAGAACATCTTGTACTACACAGTAAAAAAAAATCTGTAGTATTACTAGAAAATTTCTTGGAAACTCAGGTGCCATGAACTTTTCTAGTAACCTTACTGCATTAAACTTAGTAAGTAACACATACATTTCCTTAGTAACCATACTTTGAAAGCTGTATTAGATTTACAGATGTTCTGCTTGTACGTGTACTAAGAAACTTGCAGTAGCTTTACATGGGATTTTCATGTAAGTTTACTAAGAAACTATAAACAGTTTCAAAAATTTCAAACCAGAGGGCACCACTAATTTTTTCTTGTAAGTCAGTTCTTTCGAATTTGCGGAGGCTCGAACCCACGTATCTCCGGATCCGAGCGTTCGCTTGCAACGAGGAACTGCGCGGAACCTCGCTGCCATCGGGGCTTGCTATTCGTTTGCGTGTAAATAAAGAGGTTAAAATCTTGATCGTTAAAGAAGTTTTATGTTATTGATAGAAATTTTACTATTGATTTTTTTTGTTTCTTATCATTGCGATTATCAATTCGTCATAATTTTCCTATGAAACGTACATTAATTGAATTTTTACCTTTGACCGATATCGAATCAATGACTTTTATTAATAGAATTTCGTTCACCGATTGCTGATTTTGACTCGCGCACTTTCAAATTACAGATATGATCACCTGTGAGTTCTCGCTAAATCCGATGACCAATCGAACTACTTTCGAGAAACAATGCTGCTAGGAAAACGACGCATCTCTAGAAAAGATAGGCAGGGGGCGCTGTAGGCGTTACATTAATTTACTTAGTATTACTACAGCAGTTTGTTTAGTAAACCTACTATAAGATTGGTTACAGGTGATTTTCTAGTAAATGGTGTGATACCTGTAAAGTTACTTAGTAATTGCAAGTAAATTCAGGCCAAATGTTTTACAGTGTAGACCGGAAAGGAAACGCCACTGCGGAAACCAATGCCCGCCACTGAGTACGGAATCGCCACTGTGGAAGTCCGTTCCTAGAGGGGCAATAACTGCTGGGTAAGGATATTGCTTTTGAGTTGGAGGATGCAAAAATGAGTTATTTTCAAATAGCATTTCGTTATGCTTCGGTTTTATTGTGGTTTGGGTTGAATTATCGTCGCTCTAGATCTGCACGAGCAAGGTGACGGGAGGTGTAATTTATAATCATTGGTGTCAAACACTGTCAAGCCGACACCTGAACCTGCACCAAACGCACATGTTAAGGACTGCGGCTGTGTGATTTACACTGTAACATAAATCTAAAAACAATACTATACTATATTACATTCCGTGGTGTTGCTAAGTTTCTTCCAAACAATTTGTATTTTGAATCCTAACTTCCCTTTCCTAAATAATGACCATAAAGAATCGTAGCAATATATTTGAAAAACAAATTAAGCGAAATACCCACTTTAAAATAATATCTTGAAATGCTTATTATAAATTTCATTGAATTTTGATTATTATGAGTGGGTGTCACAATTATTTTTTTATAATTGCGTGAAAAAAAGCCGACTTTTACATTATAATTTCAATATCAGACGCGTGCACAAAGCTAGACTTTTTGAAACAGTGAAAAAAAGTACTTTTTTTCACCCAAAAGTAGTGAAAAAAAGACTTTGTCGCACTCTTTTTATAAGATGCCAACATTTCAAGGTAAAATTTCGATTTGATAATACTCATAAAATCCAAAGATTTATCGATCTGCTGTATTTAAAAATATTATGCTCGTGAATTATTTTTGAATCAATGAATTTTTTTCTCGCGATGGGAATATTTCTTAAGTCACGCCCTTCGTACTGCGAGTTCATTGGTTGCTTTCTTTGACAAAATGTTGAAACACGCTTATTGGTTTTTTATAGCGTCACGCGCTCCAAACTGCGAGTTCATTGGTTGTTTTCCTTGACATCTCTTAGTCTATTTTAGTCTAATTAGCACGTGAATTATTTTTGAACCAATGAGATTTGATTTTTTTTTCACGCAATTATAAAAAATAGTGTATGAAACACGTGCGAAAAGTAAACTTTATAAAACTCGTGTCTTTATTTCACTCGCTCGTACCTCGCTCGTGAAATAAAATCCACTTGTTTTAAAAAGCATTACTTTTCGCACTAGTTGCATAAATATCTATAGTCTCATGCGATGTCGTTCTAACAAAAACTAAAAAGAACGTGTGAGACAAAGTGTCTAAGCGCCGGCAACTTTTGCGGTTTCAGAACCAATCTCGACAAATATCACATGGCGTAATGCACCCCGGCTCTCTTATCTTGAACTAGCAGTATGGTCCCGCCTTACTGGGAATCCGTTAACTTCGCATTGCTTCCGTTTAGAGGCATACTTACTTGTGAAAATACACTCAAAATCAGAACAAAATTAAATTCTTGTTGGCGCATGCGCACTTAAAAAAGCAAACACTAATAGAGGATGAAGCAGTCTTAGGGCGAGCGCATATCTCAACCAAACTCAATCAATCAAATTAATAGAGGATGGCGTCAAGCCCCCGTTTCGGCCCGGTCCATGTATTTTCAAGCCCTGTTATGGCCCCACAATCCCACGTGGATGACGTTTTTTTAAACTAATTATATTAATTAAAAATCACAATCAAATATAAAAAACTAAGCCTCAGGTAAACACGTAAGTATTAAAAGGAATCTATATTAAAAATTTCGAAATTTTTAGAGCAGTCTAATTAGGTCTTTTACGATCCACAGACATACACACAGACAGACAGACTCTTTCTTTTATTATTATAGATGAGCAACATATTATCAAACGTATTGATCTATTATTCACAGAAAATGCTCAAATGTTAATTTCCTTTCACTGCAAGTTTTGTTAAGGATTTTTGCCTATAACTTCAAAGGTTTTATCCTCTTCTTAGCCATTCTAACATAGCACGAAGTGCAAAACAAACAACAGAAAATCCCACCTTTAAACGATGTTTTGTATTATAGATACAGAATTGGTGCTACTTAATTATATGCCATTGTTTAAAATCCTGACACCTCGTAAGATTTCGCTCAAAGGTTGCGTTGGGTGACAGCTCAGACGCCTGTAAAATCACTTTAGAGCGGTTCGTAATGATGGAATCCTTTCCCAAAAGGCCTTCACACTCTCAGAAATAACACTTTCATTTTTGACGATTCATGAATCCTCAAGCCTCATTTCGTTAATTTTGGGGATTGTTTCGTCAAACTATCACGTGACTTTTGAGTAAACGCGAATCCTCACTTTAACGATCATGATTTGACGATTCTGTATCTTGATTTTGAGAAAACTGAATCTCATTGTTGTACTCACATGCTCAAAAATGACGAAATATTTCTTTAGATTAGACGACATTCAAATCCTCATAAAAATGACCATTCGAATTTCCTCACTTTGAGGAAAGTAAAACTCGGAGCATTTGCCAGTAACGGAATCGTCAAAACTAAGGAAAATTTCGTCGTTTTTGAGCATTCGTTTTTGGGAGTGCATGTAGCTCTAATGCAACGCTAGTTCATCCAGAACAAAACTATTAGTCTAATTTTTACTTACTTAGGAAACTGGCCTCTACCACTGTTACAAACAGATGAAAAATATTAGATTGTTTTTACATCCCTATTGTCTATGCCTCCCTCAGTCGTGGGATGGGGGGGGGGGGGCGGGGTTGAAAGGATCATGCAGGGAGTGTGCGGGGGTGGTGGGCAGAGTCATTAGAATGCCTACCTACTCAGATTGAATTGTTTTCCCATTTAAATATTTGAAAAGGCATCCGCCTCAGGATTCAGCCTTTTCAGGGGCGGGGGTTCGAATCCCACCTACTGCCAGTCATCCTGTTACCCTTTATTTACTGAAGCGCCCCAAAACGCCCGAACAACTAAGAATTCGATAATGTTTTTCCTATCAAATATTACGAGGAAGCAAAAATCCTTCGTAGCGAAAGGATTAAATCGGATATCTGTACTGGGAAAGAGTAGAAAAGTCAAACTCGTGACGGATGGGCCCGAGTACACTGGGACAGACGTGCTCGCTAGATCTGTGGAGTCCGAAGTCCTTACGGCGTCAGCGTACGATGTCGCTCAAGGTTCCTTTGGGTGCCCGCTCAGATGTCGACCTCGTCACTTGACCAGGGTTCTAAATTTCAAGGCGTTATTGGCTGTGTTAAAGCTCCTAATGGAGGCTAAATAGGCAGCCGGAAACGAATACACCCCAATATTTGAATGCAATGGGTCGATACCAAGGTCAGTTGGTCTTGCCTAGTAATTTTGGTCTTTTTCCCTACAGGAAATAGAGGCCAAGCAAAAGCTGGAAAAGCAATTGGATCTGTTTGTATAGTATATAATTCAGTTTCACTTTGATGCTGGTGTTTATATGCTTATGGTATATATAAAAGAGATAGTGTAAAAAGAGTATTCAAAAATTGGTTCTTAAACCCTTTCAGTCTCAGTGATGCCATTTAGCATCATCAAGTTTTCGATCATAATTTAAAAAAAAAAGTAATAGTGCTGACATCTTTTTGGATTGATAAAAAATATTTTCAATAAGAAAAAAGTTTGAAGAATCCAATTAAGTGCTTTTTGATATCGTAAATAGCTATAAACGATCACATTTTTTTTCTAAAATGATTATGCCAAATTGTCATTCATTGGGACTGAACGGGTTACAATGATACACTAGTCAAAAGACACTGTTTGGTCTAAATCTACGTTTCCCAACCGTTGGGCCCCACACGATGAAGATTTTATACAGATTACATTAAAAAAATATTTATTTTCCTTAGTTGCGCACCGAACCAAATCAGCATTTATCAGAAAAATCACATTGAACCCTACAATCCTACTTTAGGTAACAGGTAATTTCAAATTTTCAGTCCATAGTTTACATACAGTTTGAACACAGTAATAAAGAATATTTAACACAATTCCAGATGGAAAAATTTGTTGAACCGTTTTGCCAGAGAAATAGTAATATTCTATCATGTTAAGGTGGTCGGTCTTACGATAATACCCTTCCCTAACAGTTATAATGTTTAGTAATTTTTTACTCTTACCCCTTCTCAAGGTTCCCAACCAGTTTATCCTCTTGCGAACTGGCGTCCCCAGTTGGGGACATTTTTTATAACCTCCTCACAAGCAATTAACATGTTAATTAGTTCCCGAAATTGACCTGTTCCGATAGAAGAAGATCCAAATATAGGTTTTAAACCTTTGATTACAGGTATCAGTTACTTATTTCGATAAAAAATGAAGTTGAACAAGGGTCAATGCGATAGTAAAATTCTTAAAAAATCATTTTAATTTCTTTTCAAACTTTTCAAAAAGTTCTTTTAGTTGTTGACTGTAAAGGCATTATGCATTAATAACAATGACAAAATAATCTTTCAACTTAAAATAAGTTATAAGCCTTTTTTTTTCCATTTATAGCACAAAAAATTTGTACTTTTAGAGTTTAAGGCGTGTCCCTAAGTAACTATTAAACATAATTTTTTTTAATTTTCGTTGCGAAACATACTTTTTAGCATAGATTTTTATGAAAAGTATGTTTATATTAAGAGAATACGTGTAGGATTTTGCTCGGGTCTTATGAGGTTAACCCTTCTCAAAGTTCTCAACCAGTTTATAACTATCCAGATTTCCCAAGTTGCTAAAGCATACACATAGCGAAATTTTGTTACTAAACAATACTTCATATCTAAGATTCAAATATGATTATATCACCTAAGACGATCAATGTAAAAAGTAAAATGCAGCTTACCTTGTTCATGTTCTTCAATGATGCCTCAGTAGTCTTCCAAATAGGTAACACTGTAATGTAATATTTACAACTAAGTAATACTAATTTTATAATAGTAATACTATTTACTGACAAACGACACGCACGCACTGCTTACCCACTAAAGTTTAGGTTTTGAACGTTTCCTGCTGTCCAGTTCTAGCACTCATTCGAAGATCTTTAACACAGCTAATACACATCTCGTGAATCAAGGTCAAATGACGAGTTCAACATCTGAGCTTGTACTACAACATCTGAGCAAGTGAAGAAGTCAATACTTGAGGGAACGCAGTAATTATGTACTAACCGTTAATTATCAAAAAACAAAAATTGTAGCCAAAATCTTTCATACTTTGCCCAAACATGCATTTATACAGAATCAAGGAAATAAAGTTTAATACATTTACAAAGGGGCTGTAGGGTGAGCTGTGGTCAGTGTCTTGATCTGCGGATCGGAAAGTCCCGTAATCGAGTCATAATCGCTGAAAACCCAGCGAGTATATGCGGAGTACGTGCTCATTAAATCTGTTGGGTCCGAAACTCCTGTGGGTGGTCATTGCGCAGTTTCCCACGGGTACAGGTTCCAGGAGACTATTTCCCTCCCCTTCAGAGACGTGTCTAAATTGTGGAGGTGGAGCGCGATAGATGGCAGCATCTGTCACGTATATGTGTGCATGTGAGTTGGAGTGTGTGTTGTGACTGTCTTATGTAACGAAGGTTTATAAGCGGCTCTCTGAGCAAGCACACAAGCCTGAAAATATATGTAAACCAACCATATACATTTACAAAGTAAAAATAAGTATCTTCCAAAAGACAGCTTGCAGGGGGATTTGGCTGTGTAGTAATATAAGTGAGATCCATACATAAATATTATAGAATATGTCTAAAAGCACGCTTCGATCAAAACAATGAATTAGCTACCAACGACTAAATAAATGGACTACTTTGCAATGACGTCTACATCAACGTCACATTACTTCCACCGTTGTCTTAAACCCCGCAAAACAAACCATCCGGGAGCTAATTCGTCTAGCCTATACTGACACAGGCATAAGGCTTCTAACCCACAAACAAACCATTCTCCGCCTCGATCCAATTGTCCATTGCAGTTAAGGGTTTCATATTTGCTTTGGTTGCTCGCTCAGGTGTCAAGTATGGCACTTGGCCAGTGCTCGAAATTAAGAAGCAAAATTGGCTCTGTTTAAACTCTACGGAGGCTAGAATTAGACAACCAGACACTTCCAACCTAGCCTAATTTTTCTTTAGAATTTCCCATTTATTTAACGCGCACCAAATCCGATCAAAAACCGAATTTTACGCATTTTAACACTTTGCTAATTTATTAAAAAAATGAATCGACAAAAAAGAGCTTGGTAATTTGAATTGTAAATTACAAGGAAATTTGTTTTGAACTACCTCGAAATGTAAGTTGGCTTCATCAAACAACTCAAATTGAGTTTACTTCTTCACTTCATGTAGCGTCTTTAATTATATTAGAACATTTTCTGTTCTTTCTAGAATTTTCCTCGGGTGTTTTTTCGAAACATTTCTCGCTACGTCAACTTTTTTAATTCGATTACCCACTACTAGTTCAAATTCATAAAGTTTTGGAATATTATTAAGTTAAGGATTTTACGAGTCTAAAAAAAGTTAGGTGCGAAAATATTTTTGTTTGAATAAATTCAATAATTCCTTAAGTACACAGTGGAAAACAATTCTGAATACACTTATTACTATTCTAATTTAAAGAACAATAATTTAATTTAATTAAAAATTAAATCAATTTGAAGTGAAATGAAAAATTATTTTTCTATCAATTGGATTTGAAAGATTTATACAGTTAAAATAATGAACTCGCTTAATATTAAACATTTAATTTTATATTAGTAAATGAAAAATGTTTTTGGCTGCTATCCACATAATCTGTCTTTGTGCTTCATTTAATATAGATCTAAATTCATAAAATACATAGTAATAGTTTTACTTAGTCGCATTCTTTCAAACTATATTTGGCTATAAACTTTTATGATATTCGTTTATTACAGCTTTGGATAATATATGGTTTGATAATACTATTGATATTATGATACTAAAATATGAAGGTATGTAGTTAATAAATTTTTGAAAGAAGAATGGAAGAACAAAATATATTTTAAACACCCTAAATACACTTTAAAAACTCTTTCATTAACAATACTTTAAGTTTTCGAACAATTTAACCCCAAGCACGATAGCGTTCTTTATTTTCCCAAAAAAAGAATTTCTACTCTTTTTTGTACTTGGCGTATATTTTCCTGCCCTTTGGCACCACATTTTTAGAAAGTTCGTGACGGCACATAACAAAAGATGCCAAGCCCAACAAAGGACGGCGCCAAAAGCGCAACATGATTTATTCTTTGACCCAACCGGAGGGCTAAAGATGACAAATTTACTATAAATAACAATAAAAAAAGATGTTTTGTGTCAACATTGTATACCGCTTTTGAAGCTTTTCTGTAATGTTGGGATCGCAGCTGTAGCCGATGACAAAAAATAAACAGGAATTAAATTGGTGTGTTAGTGAAATAATGGCTTAAGTCCTCTTCTAACATAGGTCCAATATGGCTGTGTTGTTAACCTTTTCAGTCGCAGTGATGCCATTTGGCATCATCATTTTCAATATTTTTTTCAAAATGTTTATGTCCTGTTATGACATCCAAACACACATCATTCGATTCTTCGCACTTTGTTCATTAAACAATATTTTACATTAATCTCAATAGAAGTCAGAACTACTATTTTTTTGTTTAGAAAATAGCTAACAAGCGTTTCACCTGATTTTTGAAAAGTTCACTTTAGTTCCACACATTTAAAACACAATTTAAACTATTTCGGTTAAACTAATTACTAATTATTTTAATAATATGATAAGATACCTTAAAATATGTATCTCGAAGTGTTTTTAGGTAAAATGTATATTTTTTATTTGTTGTTTTCCACAGTTAAAAAATTTTAGCATTATTTCATTCAAAAACTATATAAAAAATTAATTACAATTTTTTTTCTTATGGAACTCTTATTTTTGACTTAAAATAAGCTTATTTTGTGAATATCAGATGTTTCTGTAGTGTAATAAATTTTTGGGACTGAAAGGGTTAAAGGAGGGGAATAGGCGCGCCAGACGGAGGGTCTCCAAAGCAAATAGTGCCTCAGTGGAAGGAGAAAAGAAAGTGCGTCAGTGGAATCCAAAGGAGAAAAAAAAAATACTTTCACTGTCACATTTCTCCGGCTGTAAGGAACCTTTTTACAAATGGATTTTTAATGTGATAAATGTAGCTGACTTATAGGTCAAGACAATCAAATTTTTTGAAATGGGTTCGAATATTTTTTAAAATTTCCGATAAATAATTTACAAAAAGTATTCGAAGCAATTTTAAAAAGTTGTATTATAGAGACCTGTAAGTTACCTACATTTATTATTTAAATTAAACCGTTTGCAAAAATATTCACTATATACAGCCGGAGAAATGTGGCAGCGAAATAGTTTTTTCCAAATTGGGTTAACACTGAGGCACTTGAGTTTTTTAGACCCGAGGTCCAGCGCGCCCATTCCCCCTAAATAGCCAAAATACTTGTTTAATTTATTAATAGAAGAATAAAAAACAGGCGGCACCCGACCACATCCTGGACTGTCTGGGACTTTCCAGACACGATTTGTATGAAAATCCAGTCATGGTCCTAGACTTTTTACGAGTGACAAACATTATAGACCTAGTTTAGTTCTGCTAAACCAAAGAGATAAGCAACAACAACACAACAACAGAAGAATAAATGTTTAATTAAACGAGTTCATATAATTTGAACTTTTTGGGCCATCATACGGTAGGGTAGACTTACCAGTGAATGAACGTTTCAGGCGCTGCGTTCGCCAGTGAATAAACACCAGGACATAATGACCAGGACAACAACCATGTGTCAGATAGCTTCCTAATACTACACTCTTAAAACAAACGAGCGAATTTAACTCAATCTGAGTAATTTTCACTCCTCCAGTCTTGAAAATGCACTTCTCCGAAAGGAGTGGATCCTTTGTGTGTTAAACCTCCAACAGGATCACTCGAAACGAGCGATTTTAACTCAGTCTGAGTTAATATTCACTCCTTTCCAGTGCCGAAAATGCACTTCTCCAACTGGAGTGGATTTCACTCTTTTGTTTTAAGAGTGTACATGGGAGGAAGTCAGTGTTGCCAATCCATCAAGTGGAATGATTTTCAATCCTTATTTTTTAATTATATTTACCAAATGTTCATTCACTGGGGCATGTTCACTCACTGGTTAGTCTACCCTACAACATTTGCGCCACAGGTTGAAAACCTTTATACACGGTGCTATCTTTTCGATGGATTTTTTCTTTTCTTTGGAGACTACGATCTGTTCATAGGATGGCTAAGGCGAAGACAGAACCCCGGAGGGTATCTCCAGTAGTACGACCCTTACCCACCGCGTAACGGTTGTGGACTTGATCATTCGACATTTCCGAACAAAAATGGCCTACATTAGAAGCGGACTTGAGTCGATTTTGCTTTGAACCATCCATATGGTGCTTACAAAGTGAGTTGCCAAGTTTTAAGCTTGGTAATGGCTATGTATTTAATGTTGGAATAAATGTGTAAACAAGTGACAAATATAGTATGGTATGGTATGGTTTATATATATATTCCAGATTGTGTGCTTGTTCAGAGAACCGCTTATAAGCTTTCGTCAAGTGGGACGGACACAGAAAGAATATTAACAGTCACAAAAAAAGGAATAACACATAGAAAACTAACAACATTTATTGACGGTCACAAACATACATGCCTGACCGGGATTCGAACCCGACCCCAGCAGCTCCAAAGTCTAGCGTCCTAACGATTGCGCCACCAGGGCGGCGTGACAAATATACTGAATATATTTTTTAATAAGGGATGGATGGGCCTAGATAGCCTGGTCGGTAAGGTCTTAGACTTGCATCCCTAAGGTTGCAAGTATGGGGCCCGCTGCCTTCCGAAGACCCCCGTGTACGTTAATGGTGACTGGTGCACATTAAATCAGTCGTGGTCACAAAGTCTTCCAAGTTCCCACAACAAATCAATATCTCTTTGAGTAACAAGACGATTCTGGGGATCCTCTAGTTGGCCTCTGTTTCTGAAAATTAGAGGGATCTGCTTATTTGTATGTATGTTCTGTGTCTGTCTTACTTGACGAAGGTTTATAAGCAGGTCTCTGACCAAGCACAAACCTAAATATGTATCTACCTACCAAAAAGGATGGACAAAAATTTCCCTACTAAGTTTTTCCGTTCATTTTTTTTTATTAAAGAAAAAAGGGTCACTTGACAAACTACACTGCTCAAAACAATTAGGGGAGCACTTTGCGTACTTTTGTTTGCCCGTCTAGTTCCAACTTGTTATTTTTTACTATAAAAATCTAAAATTGGTGAAATACATTAATTATGCATCCAGATTGAAATGGTAAAAAACAGGGAAACAAATCTTAATTTTTTTAACTAAAATTTAAGGGGCAAAAAATGGGAATCATAACTTTTGAAAAAATTATAACAATATTTTTTTCAAAATTTTAATTGTAAAAAAAATGATAAAATCAAATTTTAGACTTCTAAGAATGCAAGCGTGAAGAATTTAGGGTCAATTTATTTCCTAAAAGTTTTTGGGAGTGAATTTTATTTTACCATGTTTTTAATATTTTCATTCAATTAAAACAAACATTATTTAATTCTTCAAAAGACTTGATTCTTACATATAACGATATCTAAGTTCAAGTTCAACTTTGTGAGAAAAGAAATCGGAAGCTGATGATAAGAAATGGAGTCATTGGGGGCGAAATGGTTTAAACCATGCATTCCCCTAATTGTTTTGAGCAGTGTATATTAAATATTTTCAGTTGAAATATCTAAGCCTAAAACAATAAGTTACAATAACCCCTTTAACAATAAAAGGTTATTGTACACTATTCAGTCATCTAATTTACGACTGTACACGCTAATGAAACCACGTCAATATATGACCAACATATGGAATATGCATGAATAAAAGCCAATATATGGAATATGCATGAATAAAAGAACATAATTTTCACTTGTCAAACCATATTACAAATGCCTTTTGCTTTCCCCCTAAACATCTTTTAACACCCACTAAGAAAAAAAAAATAACATCCCGAATTGCAAACGATTTCCAAAAAGAGGGTGGAAGAATAAAATATGTTCCACGATTTGTAAGCCTAATCTATTCATGTTCTATGTTTGCCTTTCTTTAAAGAAAGATGGAACGATGAATTCGTCAAACATGCTGAATACATTTTTAACAAGCGGGGATGTAAATTAGGGGGCTAAGATATTAATAATAATCCTCCACCCGCCTCATAAAGTTGACGTCAGATTTGCTGTCGCTGAATATGAATTGAAATAGGGAATAAAAATTCGAATTTTTGAACTGATTTAAATGTAAGGGGGTCGTCAAGAAATTTAGTTAGTTTTTGTTGTATTAGTAAATTTCATTAAATAGCACGGTTGAATTCCTAATCAGTATTCCTAAACTAGCAATATTAATATTTCTAAATTTTCTATAATGGTTAGGTTGGTTAAATTTGGTTGGTTGGGTTCGTATCATATACTACAGCTTTATCTTAACGGATGTTTAGCTAAGAATTTCGCAGTTGATTTCAAAATTAATGGTTCCATCCAATTCAAGAGATTAAATGCAAATTCGGAATTGTACAGTTTAGTTACAATTTTACGCTAAATTGTTTCAAAGTTAACAATTAATGATTTAACTTCAGGAACAACTACATTGCATACTACAATGAACTTTGTACAACTGCAGTTATTGCATAAGCTACAACACAGTAACACTTATGAAACTTATTACATTGATTGATTACTATACCTATTCCAGTAGCCACATTAAGCTGAGAATTTCGATTTTCTTAATGTGGTGTTCATTAATCTAATTAGAAATTGGACTTGTTCCATTTCACAATCATTATATTATTAATTCATTGTCTTCCCTAAACGTAATACATTTGAACGAGAACTAGTGTGAAATTCGCCAATCGAAAATAAGATTTCTGTTTACCTAAATAAAAAAAATATAAGACAAATAAAGACCATAGTCGTTAACAATTTATGTTGGTCGAATTAAGTAAGACAAAAACCGAATTTAAAAACTTTAAAGTATCGTTTTTATTTTAAAATGAAAATGTTATACGTACAGCTGCGGAAATAAAAAAAGTACCACTAGTGATTATTTCAGCAATTAGTCACCCTATAGAATCGGACCTTTTTTAAATTGTGAACAATAAGCGTTCTGAGTTAATTGCATGACACAAAATTTGCATAAGGGGTTATCTTCATATTAAAAATGTTACTAACTTTAAAATTTCCAATAGCAACACCCCTTTTTGAGTCCATATTTCAATTCTATAACCTATGTTAATACTAAATGCCAAATTTTGTTAGTTTTTATGCATTATTAGGGGAGTTAGAGACGTGCAAAGTTTAGGTCCCTTAATGTTAAATGAGTTGCACATAAAAAACTATCCCAATCTATAAATAATTAAGATAATGAAACGAATTTTTTACTGAAAAGAAATTATAATAACCCAAACAAAATGCATTCAATATTGGGGTATTTAAAACAATTTTTATATTTTTTAATAATTATTATATTAATTTTTTTTTTAAATATGAATAGAAACCCCTTGATATTTTTACAGAAATAAATTCAAGACAGGAAATTTAAGCGAAATCCAAATTTTTAAAAAAATTTATTCATAATTTGCTGAGTAAATCACAAAATATTTTTTAATTACCCTTTAGGGGACTGTGTATAAGATTACATGTGTAATTGATAAATAAAGACTGCCTTGCATGCATGCTTGCTTGTCATTTAGAGATTGTCCCCAAATGATCAACAAGTGATTCGATTGAATAACTCATTTAATATTCATTCAAATGTAACAAAAACTTAGATTTAAGGGTTTTCGAGAGTGCTTAACATTTCTAAGTTATTAAAATTGGGTGTTGCTATTGGAAATTTCAAAGTTCGTGACATTTTTAATATGAAGACGGCCCCTTATGCAAATTTTGTGTCATGCAATTAACTCAGAACGCTTATTGTTCACAATTTAAAAAAGGTCCGATTCTATAGGGTGACTAATGGCTGAAATAATCACTAGTGGTACTTTTTTTATTTCCGCAGCTGTACATTGTAGATTCTGAGAAAAAGATACATAGACATTGAAAAAGTAAGTTTTGAGATATAAGCGTTTTAAGTAAACAATAGTGGTTTCTTACCATTGAAAAGCGGTTCTCTGAACAAGCACACAAGCTGAAATATATATGTACCATACCATTGAAACATTTTTTAAAAAATATTTCGAAATACTTCTATTACTCGAAACTTTTGATGTGAGATATCTTTGCAAAGCTAAGATTTAATATTTTTAGAAACACTAAAAACATTCAAATGTCATTTAAATTTTTTTTTATGTACATGGTACACCTTAAATATTTTTTACTACATATTTGGACATTTAAGTGTTAATCGTATCTACAAAGTAAAGAGTAAAAAAAAAGAGTTAATGAGTAAATAAAGATTGAGCAACCCCGCGTACAATCCTGACTCCCTACCACGTTAGGAGCTCGAATTACAATCAAGCTCTTCTAATAACCCGTAATATAAAACTTCAAATTTCAAAACTTTCCCATTTTAACTAATCCCCAAAGTTTAAAAAAATGAAAAATAAATCAAATTATAAAAACATCGGGAATCAATTTCGAAACAAGGGGTTTCCAGCTTGTTTCGTTTTTAATGACGCCATTGGTCCTTGGCCCATGAAACCATTACTAAAGTCCCCTCCTTTCCAACCCTTCAATTGATGACTCACTCCCTCCCCCATCCCCGAAAACCCTTGGCAACTTTTCCAGAGGTTCGATTATTTTTACAAAGAAGTTTGGGGAAACTTAAAGTTCAATCCAACTTTAATATCGAGTTTTGAAACATGAAGTTTTAGAAGATGTTGCCGAAAGTTAGTTCGTCAGTTACAGTATGGTTAGCTATAACCTTTTGCAACCTTTCGTCCCCATTTGGGTAAATTTTTTGAAACCTCCCCACAAACAATTAAAACGTTAATTAGTTCCGAAATAGACCTGGCCAAATTGAAGAATATCCAAATATTAGTTTTGAGCCTTTGATTGCAGGTATCAGTCATTTATTTCTATATAAAATGAAATTGAACGAGGGTCAATACGATATTCGAGTTCTTAAAATAATAATTTTAATTTCTTTAAGACTTTTCAAAAAGTTGTTTTAGTAGTTAATTTTAAAGGCATTTTGCACTAGAACAGTGTTAAAATGAAATTCATTTGAACACTGTTCTAGTGTAATGAAATGTAAACTACAAAGTGATACTGCCTCTTGTTTTGCATTTACAGCACGAAAATGTGTATTTTTAGCGATTAAGGCGTGTCTCAGTAACTATTAAACATAATTTTTTTAATGAATTTTCAAAACATATTTTCTTGCATATATTCGTAAGAAATTATGTTTAGATTAAGATAATCGTGTAGGATTTTGCTCGGGTCTTAGGGTTATACACGTTGGACTATCACATTTATTTGTTCACGTAAAAGTAGTGGGACCTGTACTTAAGAAATTCAAGTGTCGTAATACCTTTTCTAATCCATTGTCGAAACAATCTTGTTATTGAAGAGCCCTCTCGAGTCGAAATTCAAAACTCAATATAATTTTTATTGTTCTCGAGTTCCATTTCCGTGTTTGAATTTGTGATTTAAATCGCTCTCTTGAGTTCACTCTAATCTCGTTTCAGATAGGCTTAAAACCCCTACGATTTTTTTTATGGCAGAACTTAAGAATGAATAATCGATGTAAAAAAATCGATTGTTTTCATTATTTGATGTTTATTTCTTTGATTCGATTTTTATTTTATTAAGTGGCTTTGTATTTTAGGGGGGGGAAGGAAAATTTGTTTTGTAAACGTGGTGAAGTTTAGTCTTTGGGTTTGATTGGATTTTTTTTAATGAATTTGATTGAAAAAGTTAATTTTAAAAAGAATTTTTATGATTTATTTGTTTAAATGAGCATAAATGAACATAATTTTACTTATCTGTAAATGAAAAGTTATTAACGAATCGTTAATTAACTTACGTAGATTGAAACGAATGCCCAATTCTTTCATAATACATGCTTTAAATTTTTTATAGTCTTTTATAAATGCAGTTTTTAAAATTCCTTAGAAATAATGTGGAGCTTTTAATTGCAAACTCTAGTATGTTGATTGATACAGCGCAAAACTGCTTTTAAGTTTGTGTTTATAAAGTAACTAAAGTATAAAAAATGTAAAATAAAAATAAATAATTGTTTAAATTGTTGATTTATTTCATATTTTCCCCCTATAAAATATATTGTGTTGAGTTTTTAACGATAAATTTGCAAATAATAGTGTGCAACTTTTAAGGTAAAATTCTTGTTTGTGCAATGTTAGTCTATACGCTTTCCAAAAAGAAATCTCGGGACAGATGTCAGACTTCCATTTCCACAGGTACTCTATGCATTAAGCCAACGGAAGCTATTACATCCCTTCTAGAAACAATAACAACAACAGCCAAATAGGTAGGTAGGTTTGAATTTTCCTCGCACTAGAGCTACGCGAGGGCTATTGACGACGGGCTTCGTAATTTTGAACCGCAATCAAGTGACAAACCGACACCTGAGTAGACACCCAACGTAACAGTTAAGGGTGACATGGTACGCAGCGTCGGGACTATGGACCTTATTTAATGCGCACTCCCTCTACACGGGGTATTATTCACCGGACATTTTTTGGCTGCACGGACCGTTTATAGGTCGGCAGTTATTTCGGCGATGACCGGACCCGAACCTGGGACCTTCCACATGATAGGCGAATTCCTAACCGACTTGGCTCCCTAGCCCCCTGAGACGGAAGTCAGACTTCCACTTTCATAGGGACACTATGAGTTGTGCCAACAGCAGCTATTACGCTTCTCCTGGTAACAATAACAACAAACAAAAATAAAAGAAAATAATCCAATAAAGTATTAATGAAATAAAGTTATTTCTCCAAAATATCATCGATTTTACCTCCATAATAATTCAAATATAATAATAGTAATCGAACAAAAAATATGTTCCTTTATGTGATTTCTTTCCACAACTAAGAAATCAGAGATGTCTTAGTTCACCCTATTGGTTGTTCAATGATACGGAAAAAAATAAAATGCCAATGAAAAGTGCTCTTGCATGCAATTCTTAAGAAATATCTTTTATTTTATTGGTACTCTTACACTCAAGTTGTGTTGTCTGGGTGAGCATAAGTCTTTGGTAAGATTTTTTTTTTTTTTTTGTAATTTTGCGGCATTTCTGAGGGTCTTAGAAAAGTAATCTGCTTATGGGAATTCAAGGGATTTTTATTTGTTAAACGTTTATAAGATAAGTTTCAAAAAGTTTTTTAATACTTTAAGGAAAAGAAGAAAGGGGCATTGCTACACTAAAATTTTTAACGGAATAAAAAATGCCTGGAAAAAAGTAATTCAAGTAAACTTAAGTTTTGGTATTTGAAACTTAGAAAACCCATTTATATATAACTTTTAGGAACAAAATAATTTCTCCTTTTTGTCCCACGCGACGTCAACGTTGCATACACTCTTAGAAATAACACTTTCATTTTTGGCGATTCAGGAATCCTCAAGCCTCATTCCGTTAATTTTGAGGATTGTTTCGTCAAACTATCACTTGACTTTTGAGTAAACGCGAATCCTCACTTTTACGATCGTGATTTGACGATTCTGTATCTTGATTTTGAGGAAACTGAATCTCATTGTTGTACTCACATGCTCAAAAATGACGAAATATTTCTTTAGATTAGACGCATTAAAACCCTAATAAAAATGACGATTCAAATTTCCTCATTTTGAGGAAACGAAATCTCAGAGCATTTGCCAGTAACGGAATCGTCAAAATTAAGGAAAATTTCGCCATTTTTGAGCATTCATTTTTTAGAGTGTAAAAGTCCAAAAGAATAAGCCAATATTCTCTAGGCCTTCCTGCGAGGAAAGAACTTGAATCTTTTATCTAGTATGCTTGTGCACGTTCTGTTGAAACCTTTTTGCGTTTCTGTAATAATAAGAATATGAATATTTTAGAAACTTTCCTTATCTCTTCCCCAGGGACGTGTAGCTGACGCACGTTTTATATATTTTTTAACCAAAAAACAAAGCAAAATGTTTATATCGATCCAGCTCACTGTCCTGCAATTTAACGTAGCCTTTCCACTAAGGACGTAGTAGCACGTTTGCTCAATATTTCATAAAGCAAATATGAAGCTTGATAATTATATTCATGGGGGTTAGATGTTGTTGCGTTTTGGAATCGATATTTTTTTATTTATGTATGAAAAAAAAAGAACAGGGTTGTCGAAAATATTGTTCCACCGGGGTCTCGTTTTATGCAGTATGCATGGCGTAAACTTGTAGCAAAAATAAAGAAAAAGATAAAGAGAAGGCTATTTTTACAGAAATAAATTATTGATCCTTAATAAGGATATTACACACGAAGAAAAAATAAATATTTTGAGGTCCATAACGCAAAAATGGGAATATAAGTTACACAATGTATTTTATATACATTATGGACTACCTTCTCATAATTTAATACTTTATTTTTAAGATATCAAACATTTTAACTTTTATAGACAACATATTTATTCAAGTAGGTCATTTTAATTAACGTTTTAACTTGATATTTTAAGTCAAAAGAATTAAAAAGTTTTTGAAATCACAACCATTAAATGATAAGACGAAATGAATATTTGAGTGATTCGTTTGTTGTTTATGTAGTCCGTAGTTATGTAGTCCAATTTCAAAAACTGCATGCTTAAAAACCTTATTAAAACTATAGAGGCGTTTCCAACAAATTAAAACAAAGCATAGAAATTTCAACGTAATCAAAAAGTACTTCAAACACTTCTTGAACTTCAAAGCAAAAATGATTCCTAAACAATTTTATACAAAACGACCAATATGGTGCCGAATTCCCAACGAGAGCTTTTCAAAGGGTTGCGATCAAATATACGAACGAGAATTTTAGAAAGCACTCAAAATCAAAGGATAGGGACAAAAGCAAAAGAGCAAATACAAAATTCCAATCAGAGCAATTAACGGTTCACGTAAATTTGGCCTTTATGAATCATAGAAATGCCGCTTTTGTGTTTTACGCTTGCTGCAACAGGAAAGCTAAATTATTTGGAATTTTAAGTGGTCGTGCTTACTGTTCCATTTTGATTGCTTTCGGTATCGTCGGCATTTTCAGAATTTTGGATGACTTTTAGAAAAGGTTTATTGGTAAATGTGCTTAATATTTTACTTTGAACTTGGATGGTTCGTGATATTTCAATAGAACTCGTATGATAGTTATTGGTTTATATTGAAGAAAACACATATGATTTTAGTTTTGATTCAATTTCAGATAAACATATGGCAACACTAGAACTGGCGCACAATAAGTGCACGAATGCAAGAGTCGACGTTACAGACATATTTCAAGTTTTCTATGCCTAACTGCAAATATTTAAAAGATAACTAACTGCAAATATTAAACAGATAAACATATAGCTAAATATAATTTAGATAAACAGGTAGCAGCAACAGAACCGGCACACAATAAGCGCACGTACGGACGAGTCAACGTTACAGACAGATTTCATGTTCTCTATGCCTAACTGCAATCTTCAAAAAGCTTATTTCAAGCTGTTATTAAACAAATAGCTTATTACAATTTAGATAAACAGGTAGCAACTACAGAACCGGCACACAATAAATGCACGAATGGAAAAGTCGACGCTACAGACACATTTCAAGTTCTCTATGCCTAACTGCAAATCTTCAAAAAGCTTATTTCAAGCTGTTATTAAACAAATAGCTAATTACAATTTAGATAAACAGGTAGCAACTACAGAACCGGCACACAATAAGTGCACGAATGGAAGAGTCGACGTTACAGACAGATATTCAAGTTCTCTATGCCCAACTGCAAATGTTTTATTAGGCTTATTTCAAAATTCTTTGGTATGGGTATGTTAAACTATTAAAACTAAAATAGAATACAAGTTTTTAAAATTATAACGTATATTATTGCCTAGACTATCAAAACGTGTCCTCTAAAAGTTAAGATCAAGTTGTTTCAACTTACTATTAATATACTATAGTATTCGTTTTAATCGACAATCTTACAACAGACGAGTGATTTTAACTCAGTCTGAGTTATTTTTCACTCTTTTGTTTAGTTAAACCTCCGAACTGCGGACAAGTGACCCAGATGACACCAGAGCTTTCAAACAAGGAAAATTCGAGCTATTTGAAAACACAAAATTAGGTTTTGTAAAGAGTTGTGCATGTAAGTTTTATCAAATATATTTCCTCCAAAAATATCAATCGTACACTCTTAAAACAAACGAGCGATTCTCAGTCTGAGGCAATTTTCACTCCTTTCTAGTGTCGAAAATGCTCTTCTCCTACACTCTTAAAACAAAAGATTGAAATCCACTCCAGTTGGAGAAGTGCATTTTCGACACTGGAAAGGAGTGAATATTAACTCAGACTGAGTTAAAATCGCTCGTTCGTTTTAAGAGTGTATAGGAGTGGATTTCACTCTTTTGTTTTAAGAGTGTAGATATATAGTTGTAACGTAGTAAGTAAATAAGCTCCAGCTCTAGCGTGGTGGGTATTCAACGTTGTCTGTGCGTGCTCGTTTCGGACGCTACAGATGTCTTAAAACTTTATGATTTACGTAAGTATTGGTGAGAAGACTGCAGAAGAAAACATGTAATGTTACGTTTGTAATAAGGTTGTTCTGTAATGGAAACAATGACCAACTAACTGAAATGAAAATTTGAAATCCTATAGTTGACCTGATTTCTAAAAACAATTTGTCAATAACACATTACCTTATGACTTAAATATTACAAAAGTGTTAATGTCATTTTCAGCATCTACTCTCCAAACAACAAAAATCGATTGAATAATCGCTGTTTAAAACTTTGAATATATATCAGGCACCTTTAATCATTAATAATTCGCAAGCTTAAAACGGCAAGTCATTTTAAAAGCATTATTCACCATATCCATAACACACAAAAAATAAGGCCCAAAACTGATGCCAAAACTTATTTTTAAAAATCGCTCTACTTATAATAAACGTTCGAAGAGTGACGCTTTTAATCGATACCACTTTTCCATCACTAAATCCTTGGATAAATTTTAAAAAAGGGTTAAGTCCGCTAGAAGATTTCCTTGCCTTCTTTTTCTTTCACAAATATGTTGAACAGAATAAGCGTAAAGGGAAATTTTCCAATGGACTGGAAGGCTTTTTAAATTTAGCAATCTAAATGTTTGAAGGAAAAAATCATACTCATACAACACAAGATAAGGCGTCTCCTATAAAATTTGGGAACACGGTACGATAACGTTCCACGTGAGATATTTAGAGTAATTATCACCCAGGGAAAGGCTAACGCGAAAAAAAAGGTAACTGTTCCCCCTCCCCTCAATATGTCAATCTCCTGATAGGGTTGCCGTCAAAAGGGTTTAAGATCGCCAAAGCAGATAGGATGTAGCCAAATGTGGATTGGTCGATGAAGACGACTAGGCAGTCCTGGCTTTTGATTTGAACGTTTACGTACACGTAGGTATGTTTCTAGCCTTAACACATAGCACGTTGGCCTCATAGTTAGACATCTCAATCCAGTATTAAAGTTGACCTCGCAGCCAACACCCAACGAAACTTCTTCATCCAATGTTACTAACAACACCCAACGTATTGGAGATTTTAGACGCCACAGATTTAACCCTTTCACTAATGAAACGGCCCATGACGTCTGACTAAGGATTAATAATGATATTCCTATCACATATTACGATGAAACAAAAATCCTTCCTGGCGAAAGAGTTAACGTGAATGTGTGTGCAGTATAAATTCGGGCACTGCCGGGATAAATTGGTATATATTTTATTTTGCAGTACAAACAAATCCATTTTATGGAAAAAAATTAAATATTATTCAAAATTGTGTTCCTTCATATGGATCTGTAATAATTATAGAATTAGGAAAGAGAATAGAACGATCCATGCATGTGCACAGTAACGCACAAAAGAAGCAGGCTAAAGCGGTGCATCTTGAGATACCTCAGTGCCAGTTTCATTTACTATGTTATGCGCAGTAGCTAAAAAAAACCCGCTAAAGCGGTACATCTTGAAACACCTCAGTGCCAGTTTCATTTACTATGTTATGCGCAGTAGCTAAAAAAAACCCGCTAAAGCGGTACATCTTGAGACACCTCAGTGCCGGTATGTTATGCGCAGTAACTCGAAAAACCTGATAGCCCTGCTTCAAAATATTTGAAGTGATCATAGACCCCTCTACTCCTCCTTCCTATCTCTAAGGTAATGATTGGTTGGTTGACATATATTTTCAGGCTTGTGTGCTTGGTCGCAAGGACCCGCTTATAAACCATCGTCAAGTAGAACAACACAAGACACACACAAACATATATGACAGATGTTGCCATCTGTCGCCACCTCCACAATTTAGACATGTCCCTGAAGGGGAGGGAAATTTTCTCCAGGAACCTGTCCCCATGGTGAACTGCGCAATGACCGACCACAGGACTTTCGGACCCAACAGATTTTACGAGCACGTACTCCGCATATACTCGGTAAGTCTTCAGTGGCACCGGGTCTCGAACTCTCAACCTTCCGATCTCGAGTCCGAGATCCTGACCACTAGGCTCCTTACAGCCCCCTCTATGGTAATGATGCGAGCTATTAAATTCATCATTGTTGCCATAAAAGTTACCAAAAATTTTTAATTTTTCGTGAAACTTACGTTGTGGTTCCCTGGCATCATAATATTAGCGAATTGTCGCCAATGTGTTCACCCACTAAGCCAAAAATCCCTTGCACATAAGATAAGTTAGAGTTTTCAACATCAGTTTACGTCAGGCTAAAAAAAAAGCAAACTCCTGGTCTTATCTAGAAAAGAGAGACTTAAGTTATCAGGGGCTTTGGGATATTAACGTTAACGACGTCACGGATATGTTGTCCTAGATCAGTAAATATATCTTTTTTAAGTAAAAAAATGTCCTTTGCGAAATGCAGATAACTAATTTTTATTTAAGTGGATTTTGATATATTTTATGTTTTGGTTATAGTTTCTGCAAGTTTAAATTTATAAGTGGGGTGATTAAAAAATATCTAACTTTGATATAAACTGCAAAACCTTCATTGCAAAGTGCTGTTGGGGGGGCAGGGGCAAACAGGGCTTCAGAATCAAGTTTAAAAACTGAAGTAGCAATGGCTGACAAACCGTCCTTAAAAACCAATAATCTCTTGCATAAGCCTTAGTTCACTAGCTTCAGAAAACATATGGTTTGATGCTATATAGTTTTCTTATTCAAATCCTATTTTACTTTATGCTTTCAGCACCTTCAAAATAAACTATGTGTTTTTGCGTATTTCAATTATTTTAATATTTTTTAAAAGACAATTGGTAAAAGGCTGTTGGTCGCTATTGAGAGAATACCCTTTGTAAACCAATCTAATTGGTTATTGTTTAGAAAAATAACTTATTTTGATTTTTATCTTTTAATTAAATCCCGATAGTAAAAGATAGAAATTAGTAAACACATTCATAATATTACTGTCTATTGGGAAAAATAACTTGTTTATATTCATTTGTAACAATAAAAATATTTATTTTCTATACAGTACACTTTATAAATACAAAACAGTTCTTTGGTATTATGAAACAACAAGACGAAATGTACTTAGCACCCAGCATTTTTTGTAACCATTAAAACTAAGTTATAATTAAATTATTATCTTTTTGATTACCAACAATTTCTTATCAATGACAATGTTTCAAAGGATATTTTCCAGTAGAATACGACTGGTAGATTAGTATTAAAAACTATCACAGTTCATTTTTTTATGAGTTGTTAAAATACATATAACACTTTAATTTACTATGCGATCAATAAAAAAGTTTGAATATGATATCTCTTTGAAATAAGACCTCTTGGCTAGAGTCATCTAAAACTTTAACAATCAGAAGAATGTTATTATAAATGGTAAAAATCAATATAGCAATGAAATACTGGATTATTACACTCCTCGCCAACCTAACTTGGGTAAAAACAATGGGTGAAAAGGCAGAGGAAAATAGCGCGATTGGTCCGTTAGTTAGAAACTCTTGTAATTTAATATTGGCATACAAAATAATCTGAATAAAATTTAACAAAAATACACTTTCCAATCTTATAAAATTGCCAAATTTCCCAAATAATATTTAAATCTGTTAGACCTTAAACGAAATTAATGTTTTAAACATGTTTACTGGATGTATTCACAAATAATTTATGGAATTCTTTACCTTCGCGTAAGGATCTTCACCATAGCATATTTCTATTTACCCAACTTAGGTTGGCAAGGAGTGTAGGATAATTTCGCAATGGAGTTAGAATATAATTAATTGATTTTCATCAAACAAAATTCCATTGCATGACGAGTGTTTTTGCCAATTTTTAGGAGGTTCAGTACCCCAAAATCGGTGAAAAAATAATAAAAAAATTATTGGCTTAAAATGCTATTACAACCATTATTAATAATGTCACAAAGTATCAAGGCGATTAGAAAAATATTTTTGACATTAAAAGCCATTTAATTTAACCCATTACTTACTGAAACGGGTTAACAATAAAAACTTTAAACGCGTTTTTCTCAGGATTTTCTGAACTTCGATGTACCTTTTCTCAAAAACTATGCTATGTTTTTTCGTAAACTATTTTTTTATGTGATGTAATACATAGTATAGATTAATCTGAGGTTATAAATTTTAATAAAACTAAAGTAAAAAAAAATATGGGGCAAAAAAACTTTTAACCTCAGATTAATATATAAGGTTGGTATAACACACACAGAAAATTTTAAGATGATCTGATCAGTAGTTATTGTGAAAAGGTACATTGCAATTGGCCAATTTACCATTACCGATATAGAACATACCGAACCTCCTTAACCATTCTAATTGGTGTTTTTCTTTATTTTACAGTCGCATAATATTTGCTAATTGAAAGCATGCCCTTATTACTTTCTAAAAATATCTTCATCTGCTGGAGGAAGAAAAAAAAAACATAATATTTTAAGGATTTTGAAAATTTCATCTATTCTATTGGAATATTATTACTTAAAAGTTTTTCTTGTCCTTTGTGTCTCCCGTTCTTTAGTAGTCTTGAAGATGAAGTAAGCTGTCGAACCCTGATCACAATTATTTCAATAATGCTGAAATCACTGAAGTCCGTATCTTCGTCCGCGGCTGCATCAACGAATAAATCTGCAAGAGAAAGATAGCGATAAGTATCTGACATAAATGGGCGGGGTATTATTTTTGAGAAAAAAATCATACTTGTTGAGAACCTACTATACTGTGTAGCAATTTATACTCTACATAACTCTATACTAATAAACAGTGGATGCAATCTATTATGAACACATAACTACTGGCTATCCGAATGAAAAAAAATCTTGCCCAAAACTTAGTATTTCAACCTTTTTTTTATATATTTTGAACACAAGACGAAATTTTGTTATAGAAGTTAATTCTCTTTCGTGTCAATTTTGTCACGCGCTCATTTTAGATTCATATAGTTTATTTGCTTTTATGGTAGTACTGTCTATTGACAACATCGTTTTAATAGCTAAAGCTAGCCCTTTTTTGTAAAATTATTTTTATATAAATAATTTCCTAAAGGGTCTAATAAAAGTGTTTTGAAATTGAGCTCTGTACGTTTCATTTCGATCGCGCAAGCGATAAGTCGCCAACCTCCACCAAATAAAATATTTTTTTTTAATGTTAAACTTTAACTGTTTGTGCTGTAGCCCTTTAACCGTGTACACTGCGCTGTGTGTTTTGTTACCATAAAATTCCGCTAGTTACCAAAGATTTTTGCAGAGATTTACGCTTGCGAAATTAAAGTACATTGAACTCTTCTTTTTGATAATCTGACAGCTGGTAAAACAGAATTTATAAATGTAACTATGTAAAATGAATATTTCGATCTACTATTGTTAGTATGAGTAGAGCACAAATTCAACGGTGGATTTGGAATTTAATTCGATATATTACAAGCTTCTTCTGCCAGGAACCGTCGACAACAGTTCATTAAAAATTCGTTGTTCAATGTTAAATTTTATAAAACAGAGTACTCATTGAGAGAATAAAATAAAATTATAATTAGAGAAAACAAAAAAAAAGTTAAAAGATTACTGTTAATTCTCTATTTAAAATACAACATTATAGCACAAATTCAACGGTGGATTTGGAATTTAATTCGATATATTACAAGCTTCTTCTGCCAGGAACCGTCGACAACAGTTCATTAAAAATTCGTTGTTCAATGTTAAATTTTATTAAACAGAGTACTCATTGAAAGAATAGAATAAAATTATAATTATAGAAAACAAACTAGTAAAAAGTTAAAAGATTACTGTTAATTCTCTATTTAAAATACAACAATATGCAATTTGTGTTCATTAATTATATTAAAAAACACAATTTAAAAAGGCTTTCAGGGGTTTGTCTTAAGCCAAATATAATTGTTATTGATGCGTCTATGAATATTTTATTCGCATAATCGCAACTTTATGAATGCCAGATCATTAGAAAAAAAATGAAACGATAAACTAAAAATCGAATTTAAATCTCGCATTCTGTCTCTATTACCAGAAATAAATGAATGAAAACAAAAATACGATCTTCAGAATAATATATTGGAGAATAAGCCGAAATCAAATGATGCGTTATTAAGATTTTTCTTCGCTTATCTTTTAAGTTGTGCTAAAATGGCTTTTCTGAAGCTCCTATTATAAATAAGGAACATTCTCTTCCAAATCATGTTTGTTTGTTATATAGTTTTTTTTTTTTTAAAGCGGGCTGGGGAGCCCAATCGGTTAGGCACACGCCTATGATGCGAAAGGTCCCAGGTTCGGGTAAGGGCATCGCCAAAATAACTGCCAACCTTTAAACGGCCAGTGCAGCCAAAATGTCCGGTGTAAGGGAGTGCACGTTAAATATCCTTCAAAGTCTTAACGCTACGTACGATGTCGCCCTTTACGGTTACGTTGGGTTCCTATTCAGGTGTTTATTCAAAACTTAATCTAACCTAATAACCTAATATTTTTTTTTTATGTATGACCTATAGTTTCTCAAAGAGGAGTAAAGGAACAATAAATTATTTTCTGGGATCAAAACTAAGAATAGCCCGGTTCTCAATCATCACACATTCAATTAAAATAAGTAATCAATTTAGGTTAGGTTTGAATTATCGTCGCACTAGAGCTACACGAGGGCTATTGGTGACGGGCGTCGTATTTTAGAACCACAGTCAAGTGATGATCCGACACCTGAATAGGCAACCAAAGCAACCGTTAAGGGCGATATCATGCGCAGCGTTGGGACTTAGAAGCATATTTAACGTGCACTCCCTTACACGGGGTATTATTCGTCGGACATTTTTGGCTGCACGGGCCGCTTATAAGTCGGCAGTTATTTTGGCGATGCCCGGACCCGAACCTGGGACCTTTCGCATGCTAGGCGAATGCCTAACCGACTGGGCTCCCCAGCCACCAAATAAGTAATTAAAAATTAGTTTTCAAAATCTGTTGAAATAAAATAAGAGAATTTCAAAGTAAAGTTACACATTTTTTTTAATGCTACAAAAATTGCAATAAAAATGGCTGCTTCAAAGACCTTCGACGCAATGCTCTGTTTGAAATTTGTTATTTTTTATTTTTTTTAATTAATTTTTTTAATTTATGTGAAAAAATATGTGTTTGTCAAATGTTGCTACCGAACAACAAAAACAGTTTTACAACATCTTCATTACAAAACACAAATCGTATTTAGTAATTGTTTTGCCAGGGATAATAAGAAAAATAACAAGTGAAAACAATAAGACTATATTTTCTAAACTAAGTGTTAAAAAATGCATTTTTATTTAATCTTTTGTAAGAAAATGATACGTTAATGCATGCAAAGTTGTCAACGGGCCAGAAAAAAAAGCAATTTTGCTTTGAAATCCCTGAATTTTATGATTTAAAAAAAAATCGAAGTGTTTGTTTTTAAGAGAAACTACTTTGGAAGAATTGGATGTTTTTAGTGTGCTTAGTGGAGCAGAATAGAGAATTTTTGGTCGTTTAACACATTCGCTGCCACTAAATCATCGATACAGTCTTCATCGATAGAGGCTGATGAAGTAGAAAAACATCCTGTTTTTTTAAACCCGTTCGTTACAATGGAAATAAACAAATTGTTCATTTTTGAACAAGTACAAATCTAAGTTCGATTGTTCGAGATCGTAAAATAGCAAGGTTAGGTTGAATTAACGTCACTAACTAAAGCTACCTAGTCTTAAAAATACAAGGAAATGTTCCTGACCTTTTCCAACCGGATAACTCATCATCTAGCCCTAATTATTGATTTGAAAGCCAATTACCAGATTTGATTCAGTAATTAACTTTTCGACTAAGAAATCATCATTAAATTTTCCTAATTCGTATTTTTTGGGTAGTTTTTGTTTAAAACAAAAAATAAAACAGACTATTTGCAATTTTTTTATAGCTAGATTGTTGAATAACAACCTGAATCACTTTACGAAATGCGGTATGTTAGGTGTCTGGTCGCTCTACACTTGAGACGAAGGATTTAATTTCCTCGTATTTTAAAATAGAAGGCCCTCTTTCAAATCACCAAGTATTATTCCAAGCACAGAAGGATCGGTTGTAAAAGTTAAAAACGAACTTGAAGTCATAAGAACGGTTGGCAAAATGGTACTATGAATTTCGTCAGAATGTGCTGTTATCGGTGAATCGGAACCACGCGACACCCTAAGGAGTCAGTGGCATCCAACGTGTTAAGAAGAGGGTTGTTTAGAGAAAGAGTTATCATTTGAATGGCAAATGCAGTAACAGATAAAAAAAATTTTGTGAGTTTTATATTTGAAGAGTACAGGGAAGAACCGATTGATTTATTTTTGCGGACGCCCGCAATTGTCTGTGCTTGGCGGACATTGGCGGCAGAAAACCGGTTTCTCTCTTTTTTTCTTCGCTTGGTTTAAGCGTCGGGATCGTCAATCGACTGAATCTCAGTAGCTAGGAACCACAGAAATAGTAGTTAAAGTATTAGAGTTGAAGATCACGTGACCTACAACACTGGCTTCATTGGGTCTCTTCTGGGAGCTCCTTGCGCGTACCGTCGTTACCATTGGAGGTCACGTGATCTGCCACTATTACTTTAACGATAATCTCTGTGGTAGGAAGTGTGGTTTCCTTACACAAGTTTAGGCGATCACTCGCTATCATCGCCAAAGTGGCCTGCTAAGGAAACTTCTCTACAAAATCAATCGGTTTTTCCCGTGTACTCTTCATTTATTTCGTAAAAAATTCGTGTATCTTTTTATGTATGACCTATAGGTTTTCAAAGAGGAGTAAAGGAACAATAAATCATTTTCGGTTATCAACTAAGAATAGCTCGGCTTCAATCATAAGACATTAAATTGAAATAAGTAATTAAAATTAGTTTTCAAAATTAGTTGAAATAAAAAAAAAGAGAATTTCAAAGTAAGTTAATCATTAAAATGCATATTCATGAATGCAACACTTTATTTTTTAGTTAAAATAAACCACAATATAAATTAAATTTTAAAATATTTTCCTTGATTTAAAGAGTGTTTGAAATGTCATTTTTTAAATATTTTTAATGCCTAATTAGCTTATAAAGTTTTAAAATTCAGACATGGTTTATCAACAAATAGCGATACAGCGACACTAATGAAAATAATGAAAATTAAAAATTGTTTTTCGATTAACTAAATGCTATTTCATTTGAATTTTTTTTATTGATATTACTATTTTCAAGTGTGGTCTAACATGTGAGCCTTTTCAAATGTGGTCATAACATGTGACCCCCTGAGACACAAAAAAGGAATCGTTATCCTTTTACAAATTAAAATTTTAATTTGTAACTGAAAATTAATTTTTGTTTAAATTTGTAAAAATTTATACAGATGATTGAATCAACATTTCCTGTCTACGAAGACACAAACTTTATATAATTGATAGGAATGTTGGCTTGTCCCTCTACCAACCATAAAATCATTCGTTGTATTGGACATGGGTAGTAGAATCTAGCCTTTAATTAGTACATTAGTATTATTCGCGATGTACCTGTGCTGGCTCTCACAACAGTTATAGTGTGTCTACATAGGCCGTTCAACAAGTGAATTTTCGCACAAGACAGCGCCACTCGAGTGGGTGTGGCTAAGAAACCATCCAAGAGCCAAGTGCATTAGCGAAATAAAAGTAAAAGTAGGCAAGTTTCACTATCTTGCTTTACAGTTCATACAGCTCATCGAATTACACTGGTGGCCAATTGCTAAGGACGATACGGTTTTTTCAATATAACTTTGTATAAAAGCTTTCCAAATCAACACATTTAATACCGTAAGATTCCCAATACGTAAGGACACGAGTAATAAAAGCAACACTTACTAAAAGAGAAATCAGAGGGATAAAAGGAAGCTTTATTGAAAGAGAAATGGAATTCTATTCCATGCACCTCTGAAGTGGAGATGAATTTGGATTTTCAATTGCGACAATTTTACGAGTGCGCCATGAATATCGATAATCCAATAAAACATCAAATTTACGACATAGTTTTAACCTTAAAAGCCAGATCCATTGACGACTGATCATTAAATGTGAGAAACGTCTATGTCGATTCTACGTCGAACAAGTGTCGTCTTGTTAACTATTTAATGAATGTTCACCGATATGGGCTTCTGGAGCCGTATGTATCGAATATCCGCAATATATCATACTTAATGAATTTCCTCCGTCGTCGATGATCCGTTTTTGTCTTTAGGATGCAGCTGTGTCGTAGTTTTAATGTTTTACTGGATTATCGATATTTATTACACACTCATGAAATTATCGTAAGTGAAAGTCCAAAATTCATCACCACTACGGAGATGCATGGAATGGAACTTCATTTCCCTTTCAATAAAGCTTCTTTTTATCCCTCTGATTACTCTTTTAGTAGGTGCTGCTTACATTACTCATGTCCTTACGTATTGAGGATCTTACGGTATTAAATGTGTTGATTTGAAAAGCTTTTGTACAAAATTTTATTGAAAAAACCGTCTCGTCCTTAGCAATTGGCCACCAGTGTATGTTGTCCTATTCAGAATTCGCAGCGCTACCACTTATCGGTCGGCCAATGTCGACACACTAGAACTGTACAGAGCGCCGGCACAGACCTCTTATCCGAAAACTAGGCTCCACAAGGGGACGACTTTGTAAGTCGTCCGAGTGTACCCAACTTGTCTTGTGCACGTTGGGGCGAAACCGGACCAGAATCCGCTTGAAAGGCAGGTCCGGACCCGAGACCCGGACCTCAGGTAGCCTTGCTCGCAGGCCACAATGCACCGACCACCTGGGCGGTTGTCGCACTCTTCGAAGCGTCCGTTCGGTGGGGGGTTCAGGACAGAACAGCTTCCGCCTTCTTGTTCGCCGGATCCTGTGAAATATGGGTTAAAAATTAATGAAATTTGTCAGAAGGAAATTTAAAAGGTTTTGTTAGTAAAATAGCACAGACAGTGTTAACAAATAGTGAAAAAATAATTTATTTATTATATCTCCAAACAATCAAAGTAACTCGTAATGAATAATTCAAACGGTTGAAAGGAGGAAGAATACAATGTTTAAACCACCGACTAATTAGCTGCCGGTGGTTTGTTTGAGGGGTTTGAGACAACGGCTGACGTTGCTATGACGTCACTGTGGGAGTGGCCGTAAAGTTGTCCATTGAATCACTAACTGTAATAAGGTGGCTCGTCCGCAAAAAATTCCCTATGTGTTTCTTTTACAATATTGAAAAGTAGAAGCGTGATTCTTCGATGGAATTTACACTTTTATTACATTTTGCTATTCGATCATATTGTAACTTGGTTTACAATCAATTAAAAAAATATTACGGAGTTCATGGAAAATAATTAAGTTTTATAAAGAACTAAAAGGCAGGGTGTCCAATATTGTAAAACCTCGTAGAACAAAGTAGAAAATAATAACATAAATTATTTGTTTTTCCTGACTAGGAATTTTGTTCCATTTTGCAACAACAGATGACGCTACCAAACATATGAAATCTCTTTGACGTAAGTAATTCCCCAAAACATCCAGAAAGGTAAAGAGATAAACCTTAAATAATAATAATAAACTATTATGAATAATTAACTATATAAACTACGTTACATAATTAACAATTACTAATAATTTAACTATTATTAATAGATTATTAAGAGGTTCTGTAGTTTTTTATTTGTCAAAATAAACAACCAAAATATAAACTAAAAAAGGCATTACTATACTGTATTTTTTTTGCTACCGTTACTCTTACGAATAAAGTTACACAACCCAAAAATGACGACTTGAGTGGACTGTAGCTAAGGTATGAAATCAATTTTTTCTGAAAATAATTTTTGTTACATTTTTATGCGTTCAAAGTTTACATTCTATTAAACCGAAAAAATACAACACGGCTCACTCTTTTTTTTTTACTGTAAGGACCAATAATGAAATATGAATGCATTATTCCATTCAGACAGACTAATATCGTCCACTTTGCTGAACTTGATCAGGCATTTCATGAAAGAGATTGACCTTATAATGTATCACAACCTCCTACAATAAATTGTTTCTCTAGTTTGAAAAAAAATATAATAAAAAACATGGCCCCTTTATAAACAACGAAAAACCAGTGGGTAGGTAATCTTTAAACCAAATGCGAAGTTAATTAAGTAAAATACATTAATTCCACTAATTTACAATGGTGGCATTGTAAATTAAATGATGTACGGACTATCCCTTCTGACTTCAAAATATTTCCCCTTCTGATTAAATGGCATTTTTAGAGTATTTTCTCTGGTAGGCCACGCCATCAATGCTGACGCTAAATATCGACTTTTCGATGAAATAGTTAAACATTTTACTAATTTACTTGTACAGGGTAAACTAACCAGTGAATGAACGTTTAAGGCGCTGCGTTCGTCAGTGAATAAACACCAAGACACAATGACCAGGACAACCAACCATATGTCAGATAGCTTCCTATTAGATGGGAGGAAGTCAGTGTTGCCAATCCATCTAGTGGAATGATTTTTAATCCTTATTTTTTAATTATGTTTACCGTATGTCCATTCACCGGGGCCTGTTCACTCACTGGTCAGTCTACCCTACAAAAATTTGTCCACTCACTGGAGCAGATGGGCGTGTAGTCGGACCACCGACCTCCGGACTGGCAAGTCAGTGTCCTCTGACCCCTCAGAACGTAATTGTTGTCGCACGAAAAAACGCACGTCTCACCGACTCTACCAGGTTGGCAGGTTCCCAAGATGTAGCCATGATCGGGGGCTACCAGGCTGGAGCAAGTTGTAGGCTGAGCAGCTAAGATAAAAAAAAAATCCGCGTATGTAAATGAATGACATAGAGATGCATGTTTTATTTATGTGCATAATTAGTAAAAGCCTTTGTGAAAAAAGTTCCTCAAAACGAGACAGGAATAAAAAAAGGGAATGAAGTGTATTAGAGATGGAAAACCTGAAATTATTATACCTATAAACCAGTTTTTGGCTGAACCATTTAAGGCGAAAATCGATATTTTTTTTCTTACAACTGACCTATCCTTAACAAAGGCTGTGCTGTTACATTACATATGTTGCGAAAAACGAATATCACTTAAATGTTGTTGTAGACACACATTGTGTCTAAAACAACATTTAAGTGATATTCGTTTTTCGAAAAAAAAACAGGCTGTGGCAAAAGCTATCAAAACTAGGCTACTACAACTGCATCTTATCGATCCTGCGAATTTAGATCATGTGCCTCAGGGATACAAACTGTGCAATGCACAGTGGTAACGCTCGCTCATACGCAGTTGTCGCCATCACTTTGGATAACAGTACAGCAGCAGACCAACGACTTTATTGATCAGCCCACTCTGGTGAATACATCCTTTTTCTAGAACCCGATTTTTGAGTGGTCGTAACACCATCAATTTAAGTCACAAAAGTAAAAATAACAAAACCTACCAACGCAAGTGGGAGCCGCAGACGACCAGGATCCCCCTGGCTGGCAGTACAGAGTAGCCTGTCCGTTGAGGTTATAGCCAGCCTGGCAACTGAAAAAGCAACTTTGGCCAGCGGTGGCGCTAACGCAAGTTCCACTCAGGCCTCCGTTTTGAGGTGCTACCAACGCTGGACAACCGTTAGCTGGAAAGAGAGGAATTTATCCATATAGATATGTATGGCAAATAATGTTCTTCTATTGTGAGCAGGCAAATAGCAGTACCTAGACTTGGACAGTTGTTGGAAGGATTCAATAACCAACCCTCAAGAAAGTATACTTAAAGGTTAATCCTTTCAGAGCAAAAAAAAAGGTGCGGTTTATTGTTTTGGTTACTGCTGTCTACCTGAATACAGCAAATTTGGTAAACATATATGAAGAGTACACGGGAAAAACCGATTGATTTTTCAGAGAAGTTTCCTTAGCAGGCCACTTTGGCGATGATAGCGAGTGACTGCCTAAACTTGTGTAAGGAAACCAGTTCCTACCACAGATATCATAGTTGAAGTAATAGAGTGGTAGATCACGTGACTTCCAATGCTAACGACCGGACGCGCAAGGAGCTCCCAGAAGAGCCCCAATGAAGTCAGTGTTGTAGGTCACGTGATATGCCACTCTACTTTAACTACTCTCTTTGTTGTTTTTTTTTTTTTCAGAAAAATTAGTATTTTTGCAAAAGGCCTCCTTTCCATGTACAGTGCTATATGATGTGTATCGAAAAAATGGAAATTAGTTGTACTTCAGCTTTTGTTTGCAATTTCAACTCAACGGAACCAACTCCTACCTGTGCAAACGGGGGCGTTTCCAGACCATCTTCCGTCGCTGCCACAGACCAGTGTCGACTGTCCCACTAAGGTGTATCCACCGTTGCAGAGGAAAGAGCATGACTGTCCCACCGAACCAGGATTGCACTGGCCGGAAGTTCCACCGTTTGAAGGAGCCGGCAGAGATGGGCAGGACCGTACTACAGAGATAAATATAAACAAGTTGGGAGTACAGTTTCTTAATGAAGGATCTAGTTGACAAAACTCCCATTTTCTAAAGTTTTTTTTCTCTAATGAGGCTGCAACATTGGAATTCTGTCAAGCCTTTTGCAGACTCGGCATATTCCCCAGACCTGAGAGTCATTTTTTTGTGGCACCATCTAGGCGACTCTTGCTACCAATTTTGACGCGCAGATTACAATGAATCTGAGCTCTCTGTAGATGTTAAAGTATGCCGATATTTAATTTTGCCAGGAGTACCCAAGCCAAATGGACCCTCCAGGGTCTTTTACATGCCCCACACTCTTTAACAAACGAGCGATTTTAACTCAGTTTGAGTTAATTTTCACTCCTCCAGTGTCGAAAATGCACTTATCCTACAGGAGTGGATCCCTAGTGTGTTACTCCTCCGACAGGATCAGTCCTAAGTGATTTTAACTCAGTCTGAGTTAATATTTACTCCTTTGTTGAAAATGCACTTCTCCTACAGGAGTGTATTGAACTGTTATGTTTTTAGTGTGAATAATCGTATGACATGCATGCCCAAGATTTTCCCATCCAGAAAATCGGATGACTCAGCCGTGGCTAGAACCCGCGATCTTGGGCTTACGAGGCGGACACCATTTTCTAAAGTGTAACTAAGATAATAGGGTCTTGAGCGTTTATTGGTGATTTATCTATTCAATTGAACGAAGTAACAGACGAATGGAGTAACATAACCGGACCCTATATCTTAGTTATACTTAAGAGAAGGCGAGGTTTTAAACGAAATCCTTCTATCATCTACTTATACTAATACGAAATATAGAAACGAGTCGAGACAAGTCCATCATATTCACCTGATTAAATGGTCTGACTTGTCATTTAGCATTTAATACGATATAGTAGTGTTGAAAATTGCAATAAATGAATGAATGGGGTACTTAACCACGATTTAATTTAGTCATTAAGAAATTAACAGAACCGAAGGAATTAATTAGATGTTTGCTGCTGTGACAGTTTTTTAAAATATCAGCAACAACTAATTAACAAAAGACGTCAGTCGATAATCGGAGACTCCAGCGTCAAATAAGTAATAAAGTAAGTATTGCTTCAAATCAATTTTTACCATTGCAGCTAGGTATGCCAGATGACCACTGTCCATCGGTCTGGCAGAAAATCGTCGGATTACCGACCAGCGTGTATCCAGCCTGGCAAGTGATGGTGCAGGACTGACCAGGAATGCCAGGATTACAAGAACCGGAAGTCGATCCAGATGGAACTTGAACTGAGGGGCAACCGCTTTCGCTGGCTGAAATTGAAAACAGTTCAAATTCATAAACTGACGCGTTTAAATGTCAAAATGCCGTTTCTAGTGGAAGAACTTAGCCCTTTAATACACTTTATTTCATGATTGCAATGTGCTGGTGGAGGCATTAATATCAGATCCCAGGATATCAAACAGCAGATAAGTCTTGGAAAGTCAAAACCAATTCTACTTCTACGCCACTAAGTGGCTCTCTCTAATTGAACTTATTGTATATATAGTATAAACACCTTTTTAAAAAAACCTAGCTACTTTTATGACAAGAGCTAGCACCTCTTAAAAGTTATTTTAGAAAAAAATATACAATGCGTATATGTATAATTTTTGGACATTTAAAAACGATTGCTAGCGTTTAAAATTTTCGGTGACAAGTTTTTCAACAAATACCACCCATGGAAAAATGCTTTCGTTATACATCTTCCAAGATAATGAAGAATCAAGCCCAATTTTGCACTGGAGTAACATCGTTCACCTCCAACGTCACTGATGTTTAGCAGCAAAACAAAATGTGAACTGGCCAAATAATACTTAATTTTTTTTTTATCTATTTTAAAATAATATTTCACAGTAAGCCATGGCTCTGAAGTTGTAGTTTTGAAGTATGATTTGATAACAGTTACAGCATCCAGCGCAACCAAATAGCACATAATAACCATAATTTGCGGGTATGTCATTAATAGTATAAAGTCAATGATACTCACCGATGCACCTTGGAAGTGTAGATGACCATTGTCCGTTGCTCTGACACACCAACACTCTGGTGTCTGAGGGCCTGTACCCAGACAGACATACCATCTGACACGTGTCCCCTTCGCTGGCTGCAACGCAGCTACCAACTAATCTACCACCCGGGGAAGGCACCAGAGTAGGACAGACTCCTGTGACTTCCGGACTGCCTCCTGAAACATAAGTCGAGGCTTAATTTGTTTATTAATAGGCGCGTTTACATGAGCCATCGAATCCATGGAATGTCAAAATCCCCCCCTACTAAAAATGGTCAGTAGAGATCAATAGAAATTTTTTATGTGGAAATGGCCTACTGGTACCAATAGCAATCTATATTGATATCTATACAAATCTCTACTGATCTCTATTGATATCCATGCAAATCTCTACTGATCTCTATAGATATCAGTGCAGACCTATTGATGTCATTTGAGATCAGTAGCTTACTGATATTTTCTTTACTGGTGTCGTTAGAGCTCTATTGATATCAATACGAAATATTATCAGTAGTTTACTGATATCAATAGCTTCTACTGATAACAATAGAGACATCCTTAGAAGTAAGTACACATCAATAAAGCTGTACTTATGTCAATAGATTTTTGTATTGATCTCTATGGATCATTTTTAGTAGGGCCATTAGGGGAAAAAGAGGTCGAACTGGATTTCTAACCCAAATGATATTCTGTGGCCGAATCCATGGTATGAAACATCAAACCCTCCTTCATTGGAGGGTTTGTGAAACTCCCCAATGAAACCGTGCAATTCCGGTTCTGTCCGGGAGAAATTCCCCTATAGGAAAATTGCTGAGTTTGCTCTTCAATCCATATATTCGATGGCTCATGTAAACGCGCCTAAGCCCTAATGTCACCTATGTCGAGACTAATCTTGAACTGACTTATGTCAGTTGCGTTAGGTGTTGTTAGAAATTTTTACTAATGGCGGTAGAAGGCATCAATTGAAACACACCTCTGACACATCAGGACTTTCCCCTGAAATGCAACAATGCGAAGTTTAAATGGTCTGTCCAAAAAGTGCAAGACAAAGCATCATCACTGAATTTAAGGGCATGAGGTTAAGTCGAATGTGTTTTTGAATTTTTGACTATCCGTTATTAAGTATCTTTTTCTTCATTAGTTACGTTAGCATTGATTAATCCGAACAGAATTGCTCTGCAAATTAGATTTCAAAGTTAGTCAGATTCCATTAGACAGTTAGTAACCAGTACTCGAGTTTCTGTTGCTGTAGGTGGTGGTATGGTTTTCAACAAGGTGATAGCGTAAAAGATATTTGCACCATATTACTTAATCAAGCAAATATAGTTACATGCATATAAAAGTGATAATAGTAGCAACATACTGTCCGATTCAATTAATTTATTCTTAGCTGAAAATTGAAATAAAAAATATGTAAAATCATGTCATGTTTACGTTCGAACGTTATATAAATAGACAATGAAAATATCTTAGCAATCATCAGGTTATTTTCACAATATCATCACTTAGAAATGAAGTTTATCCGTAGAATTATTTTCTAGTTTTGTTTCTAGATTTATAACGAGCAATCCATAAGTCAACAGCGAACCGAAACTGGTTAAAATTAGACTCAGTTTCAATTCCACCATTCCACAAGCTGACATCGAATGAAATTCAGCAGTCCTCATGTTCTTCAGCAAATTGACCATTTCCCAATCAGGTTTATTACTCGACACCAAGACATCATGAACGTGCTGGTATCGATCCCTGATATCTTGTACTTTGCTACGAATTCTTGATGCACAAATGACGATCATCAAGACGATGGATATTGCTAACAGATTCTGAGTGATAATTTCAGACGCCATAGACACGCTGATTTTTTCTGGTTCCAATACGGTAAAGGCTGCCAGATTTATGAACATGTTCATCATCTGCGAACACAGAAGGACGAATACAGTCCTTGACAGCGCGTCTCCGAGACTACGGGCAAGCCCGTACAGGATCATTTGACGTTGAAGAACCCGAACCAGATCCATCCGGTTTCGCAGTTTTGACAAGACAATGTCAACTTCCATGAAATCCGTAAGTAGGTTGCTACATTGGTAGTATGCAGAGCTGCAAAAAGCAGCAAGTAGTGAATTATATGCGAATAATACAATGGAACATGAAGTGACAGCTACGATTCTCATGGCTTTGGTATAAAATCTATTTTCGTCTATATCGAGATATAGGTTAAAGTACCCTTTAAACTCATTCGTTGCATAGGGCAGGAATGCAACACATATTATACAGTTTATTCCTATAAGAATAAGGGAAAGTATCATATAGAGATTGAAGGCCTTGTTTCGTTTCATTGCTTTCTTGCGGTTTCTTTCCATTTTATTGAGTTTTTTAATTATATATCGAACTTTCCTCTTTTTAGTGTTGAAAGAATACCAACAAGCCCCTGCAAGTAAAAACGAAAAAAATATTGAAGCATTGATTTGAATCGGCATTTGTGACTTTATGCATCCAACTATAACGAAAACTTGTACAAAGAGAAAGAAGATTGGATATGTTTTCGAAAATACTTTTGTGAGCGTGACTTCTTTTTTCGTTTGGTAGTTGAAAATAGGAGTTCCAGTCAATTTCAGAAGCCACATAATTACAAGTGGCCCTTTTTCACCGGCGCTTGCTAAATGAAAACCGCGACGCTTGAATCTTAATACTGAAGTCAACTTCATTTTGTTAGTACACTGCAGCAATCAGAAACAGGTTAAATTGATCGTCCTACATAACTTGTAACAACTGCAAAAGTTTATGAAGGGTCCAGTTGTGAAATTCGCATTATTCAAAGCATGACTGACTATGATACTAGGGTCCGGTTCTTCCTATGGAGACTTGTGACGATCGTAAATTGTTTTTTGTGGTTCAAATATCTAAAGAACCGGTCTTTACCCAATATCTTATTATAATTTGAAGAGTGGGAGTTTCGAAAAGACTTCAAATGTCGATAATATCATACTGCTACAATCGCGGTTGATATATATGGTTCGATACTCTTTTGTGTTCCAGTTTGCAACCATTTTAATAATTAGAAAAATCCATTTCCCACCCTATTATCTTTTGTTAGCTTTTACATTATCCCATTAGACTATCATACCATTAGACTAAGCACACATAAAACGAATTTGGTGGGTTATGAATTCTGTGGACTCAATATTTCTACATTAATAAAACCCCGATTAGAATGATTAAAAAAATAGAATAATGAAAAAAATATGGTGAGGGGTATTGGAAATCTAATTTATCAAATAAAAAATCTATTATCAAATATAAATTATTATAATATTAATCTGCATTGTAGATTTATAAAAATGTAAACATATTATAATAAAATGAAAATTATATTTAAATCAGCAAACTACTCAAAAATTCAACACAATGGAATACTTTATAACACATGATTAAAAAAAATTAGAATAATCAACTTTTCCTACTAGTTCAGAAAACAGCAGCTGCTTTATTTTGGTTGAAGTCGCCAAAGCAGGGACCGGAAACAATATGTTAATTATAATTTGGAGAGTGTGAGTTTTAAAATGACTTCAAATGTCGGTAATATCATACTGCGACAATCGCGGTTGACAGATATGGTTCGATTCTCTTTTGTGTCCCAGTATGTAACCATTTAAATAATTAGAATGAGCTCCATATCACATACCAATATCTTTTGTTAGTTTTTATATTACTCCATTAGACTGACACAAGTTCACATAAAATAATAAATTTGGGCGATTGTCAATTCAATGGACTCGATATTTTTCACAATCATTAAAGTGAAGTAATACAAACAAAATATATTCTTAAAACATAATTTTATAATCAAAAATCAATGCTTTTCCTTTAGTATATTAAACTAATTGCATTTGGTAGACTAATATGAAGGGGGGGGGGGGGCGAAACCACAAGTCGGGTGTTTAATATTTTTAATAACGGTTTATGTATGATATACGAGTTAAGGGGTCACAGGAGTCCTAAAAATGTGCAAAGAAGGTACTACAAAACATAGTTTGATCTTTCATGTCACTTTTGAACTACTCAATGTATAAGTATAATTTTTTTATATGTAATTCTACAATATTTATTTATTATAAAACAAGTTTTAAAATGTATGAAACTTTAGCCAAAACTAAAATAAATGATATTAAACATGAAGCTATTTGAACACATTGTGATTAGGCTTGCGCGGCAAATTGTGAGGTCAAAATTGAAAAAATGACCAAGAAAATGACTTTATATTGTACAAATATGTACAAACTAGGACTTATACCTAAATTCTCAGCTCAATTTTAATTAGAAATTATTTTTAAAAAAATTTAAAATCAAAATTTTTATTAATTTTTTTAGAAAAAAGTTCTTAAAATAATTTCTAATTAAAATTGAGCTGAGAATTTAGGTATAAGTCCTAGTTTGTACATATTTGTACAATATAAAGTCTTTTTCTTGGTCATTTTTTCAATTTTGACCTCACGATTTGCCGCGCAAGCCTAATCACATTGTGTTCAAATAGCTTCATGTTTAATATCATTTATTTTAGTTTTGGCTAAAGTTTCCTAAATTTTAAAACTTGTTTTATAACAAATAAATCTTGTAGAATTACATATAAAAAAATATACTTATACATTGAGTAGTTAAAAAATGACATGAAAGATCAAACTATGTTTTGTAGTACCTTCTTTGCACATTTTTAAGACTCCTGTGACCCCTTAAATGTCTCTATAGTTCTATTTCTTAAAAAATTGGTTTAAATTATTTTTAAAACATTTTTACTTTAAGATATTTTGACCAATTAAAAAAATAGTTTGGTTTGGTTTGAATTATCGTCGCACTAGAGCTACACGAGGGCTATTGGCGACGGGCGTCGTATTTTAGAACCACAGTCAGGTGACGAGCCACACCTGAATAGGCACCCAACGCAACCGTTAAGGGCGACATCGTACACAGCGTTAGGACTTTGAAGGATATTTAACGTGCACTCCCTTACACGGGGTATTATTCGTCGGACATTTTTGGCTGCATGGGCCGTTTATAGGTCGGCAGTTATTTTGGCGATGCCCGGACCCGAACCTGGGACCTTCCGCATGCTAAGCGAGTGCTTAACCGACTGGGCTCCCCAGCCCCATTAAAAAAATAGAATTACAGGTACATTTAAACTATCTACATTTATTATATAAAAACCTTCTTAAAAATATTTATATAATTATATTAATCACCTTAGGTGGAGTAACTAATCTCCCAAAATTATTTTTTCCATTGGATCAACACTTCTGTTTGAAGACACTACATTCGGTCTCATCCTCCCTTAACCCATTGTAAGGCTGTGGAAAGTATACTTCCCAGCAACTTCATCAATTTTGATTAGTGCTGCCATCTCCTGATAACTTCAGAAAACAAAAGCAAAATTACAAATGCAGGATTCCTATGGACGATTCGCTTGAATAGCTCCCAGCGGGCGATGTCTAACATACTTCCCACCGAAATAAAATGGTCTTAATAATCAAAATTAATTTTAGGTAATGAGCTAAATGAATTTATTTTTATAATTCAATCTCAATCCCAGAAATACTTTAACGTAACATTACTAGAAAAAAATGGCCTTATAAAGGATTAAGTGAAAGAGATCGAAAGAGAAGTTAGCAGAAATTAATAGCAATTTCTAAACAGTAAGATTAAATAATTAAGAATTATAATTAATTAATATAATTAAGAAACAGTAAGATACTTTATTACTAATGTAAAAAGTTATTAAGTTAGTACTCTAAAAAATTACTAAATTTTTTTTAAGTATTTATTAATCTTATCATATTTTAAATTTCTGAAGAAAAAAAAGTTTTTAAACTATTAAAAATTGTATGGAAAATACAAAAATTCTATTGGGACCATAACAAGCTTAATATTTTTATTGGTTTTATTCTTAATATTATTATAAGGGATGTCATGAAATATTAGGATCCAGAAGAAAACCTTACGAAAGTAAAGGATTAGAGACCTATACAATGTATGTGTATACATAGGCCCAAATTTTTTTATAGATCCAATAAAAGTCTATTTTTATGGTACTGTAAATTTAAATATTAAGAAATGCATTTGCCAAATTATCTTCATTAGTTCATTAGAAAAAAACAACATTTAAACAAATGGAATTCAAACATTTAATTTACTGAATTGAGCCTTTGATTGCAGGAATCAGTAACTTACTTCTATAAAAAAAAATGAAATTGAACAAGGGTCAATACGATACTAGGGTCCGTAAAAATGATTTAAAATATTTTTTTCAAACTTTTCAAGAAGTTCTTTTATAATTAATGTTAACGACATTTTGCATCAGGAAATTTGTTTACTACAAATGTATTTTTAGGATTTAAGGCGTGTCCCTAAGCAGCTATTAAACATTATTTTTAAAAAAAATCTTTCAAAAACATGCTTTTTTAACATCTATTTGTATGAAAAGTATTTTTAGATGTCAGCGTAAAAGATATTTGCATTATATTACGTAATCAAGCAAAAAAAGTATAGGTGCATAATAGTTACAATAGTAGTAAAGCACAGTTCGATTCAGTAAGTAGATTCTTAACCGAAAATTGAAAGCGAAAAAATCATATTATCATGCTATGTTATGTTTGAACACTCCAAGTGGGCAATGAAAATAACTTTATTTTCACTATATCACCGTCTTGAAATTAGGCTTATCAGTAGAAATACTTTCTTGTTTTGTTTCTAGGTTGATGACGAGCAATCCATAAGTCAACAGCGTTCCGAAAATTGACAAAATTAGACTCAGTTTTAGTTCCACCATTCCGCAAGCTGACATCGAATGAAATTCAGCAGTCCTCATGTTCCTCACCAAATTGACCATTTCCCAATCAGGTTTATTACTCGACACCAAGGCATCATGAACTTGCTGATACCGATCCCTGATATCTTGGACTTTGCTACGAATTCTTGATGCACAAATGACGATCATCAAGACGATGGATATTGCTAACAGATTCTGAGTAATAATTAAAGACGCCATAGCCAAGCTGATTTTTTCTGGTTCCAATACGGTAAAGGCTGCCAGATTTATAAACATGTTCATCATCTGCGAACACAGGAGGATGAAGACAGTCATTGACAGCGCGTCTCCGAGACTACGGGCAAGCCCGTACAGGGTCGTTTGACGTTGCAGAACCCGAACCAGACCCTTCCGGTTTCGCAGTTTTGACAAAACAATGTCAACTTCCATGAAATCCGTAAGTAGGTTGCTACATTGGTAATATGCAGAGCTGCAAAAAGCTGAAAGTAGTGAAGGATATGCGAATAATGCGATGGAACATGAAGTGACCGCTACGATTCTCATGGCTTTGGTAAGAAATCTATTTTCGTCTATATCGAGATATAGGTTGAAGTACCCTTTAAACTCAATCGTTGCATAGGGCAGGAATGCAACACATATTATACAGTTTATTCCTATAAGAATAAGGGAAAGTATCATATAAAGATTGAAGGCCTTGTTTCGTTTCATTGATTTCTTGTGGGTTCTTTCCATTTTATTGAGTTTTTTAATTATATTTCGAAGACCCTTCTGTTTGGTGTTGAAAGAATACCAACAAGCCCCTGCAAGTAAATACGAAAAAAATATAGAAACATTGATTTGAATCGGCATTGGTGATTTTATGCATCCAACTATGACGAAAACTTGCACAAAGAGAAAGAAGATTGGATATGATTTCGAAAATATTTTTGTGAGCCTGCCTTCTTTTTTCGTTTTGCCACCGAAAATTGGAGTTCCAGTCACTTTCAAAAGCCACATAATTATAAGTGGCCCTTTTTCACTGGCGTTTGCCAAATGAAAACCACGACGCTTGAATCGTAATACTGAAGTCAACTTCATTTTGTTAGTATACTGCAGCAATCAGAAACAGATTGATTTGATAATTCAACAACTTAGCAGCCTGATAACCTATAACACTTGCAAAAGTTTATGACGGGTCTAGTTGTGAAATTAACATTATCCAAAGCATGACTAGGATATTAGGGTCCGGTTCTTCCTTTGGAGACTTGTGACAATTGTAAATAATTTTTGTTGAAGTCGCCAAAGAACGTACAGGACAGAACATCTTAATTATAATATGAAGAGTGAGTGAAATGACTTCAAATGTCGATAATATCATACTGCGACAATCGCTTTTGACAGGTATGGATCGATACTCTTTTGTGTTCCAGTATGTAAACATTCAAATAATTAGAGTAAAATCCATATCCCATGCCAATATATTTTGTTAGCTTTTATATTACCCCATTAGACTAATGCAAGTTCATATAACATTATTTTGGTGGATTATGAATTCAATGAACTCAATTCTTTTCACAATCAACACATTAAAGTGAAGTAATACAAACAAAATATATTCTTAAAACCCAATTTTATAATCAATAATCAATGCTTTTCCTTTAGTATATTAAACTAAGTGCATTTGGTAGACTAAAAAGAAGGGGGGGGGGAGAGCGGGGAGCGAAACCACAAGTCGGGTCTCCAAACTAATTTTCTTTGCTGTGTTAATCCAACAGGTAACCATAATTTTTGCAGCGTGATCATTCTAGATTTATTTAATATTTTTTTAAATGGTTTTATGCATGATATATGAGTTACATGTCTCTATATTCGGGTCCGGGCATCGCCAAAATAGCTGCCGACCTATAAACGGCCAGTGCAGCCAAAAATGTCCGACGTATAATACCCCGTGTAAGGGAGTGCACGTTAAATATCCTAACGCTGCGTACGATGACGCCCTTAACGGTTGCGTTGGGTGCCTATTCAGGTGCTGGCTCGTCACCTGGCTGTGGTTCTAAAATACGACGCCCGTCGCCAATTGCAATCGTGTAGCTCTAGTGCGACGATAAATCAAACTTAACCTAACCTACATGTCTCTATAATTCTATTAAAAAAAATGGTTTAAATAATTTTCAATACATAATTTTACTTTAAGATATTTTGACCAATTAAAAAATTAGAATTACAGATATATTTAAACTATCTACATTTCTTATACAGTGGTGGAAATTGATTTATGAACTAACATTCTTTTCACCAGATATCGCTTTGTATTAAGTACTAACAATTCAAATTTTGTGTGTTGGATATTCAGAGCACAATAAAGGAATTTCACACATAATTTTTTTCAAAAAATGATATTAAATAAAAATATAACTAATTTTAGCTTTTAAGCATGTCAAATGATGGAAATTGATTTATGAACTCAAATTTATTTTGAACCCAGGTACCAAATATTTTAACTAGTTCTTCATTTGAACTTCAGGGGAGCTTACTATCAGTGTTTATAAATAAGATTAAGGCCAAATTTGTTGAAATTTATCTGTTTTATTCCCATTTTACTAAATAGGAAAGCTTGCGGGACTGCCTGAAACCAAAAAGGTAAAAAATGACCTTTATATAATATTGTAACAAATCTGTAAGAGAAATTAGCATATTAATTAAAAGATCAATAAATAAAATTCATAAATATTTGAAGAATCATTCTGACTTCGGCAAAAACCATCATTAAAAAAGGAGTAACCCTCGTGGGACGAGGGACAAAAGCAGGATTATTGGACTTGTATCCCAAAAAGTTACCATTTGTGTCAGCATTTAAGCTTTACAGGGCGAATTTGTTATGAACAATCACTTCCTGTAACTCCCAGAAGATTAGGACAAATATTGATATCGTCGTCGAACATGAAATGTTCTAAAATGAAGGCTGGTCCAAAGCTTACTCTTCACCATAAGAACAGGCTATTAAAATCTAGTCGTAACTACATGAAAATGGATTGGGTGGGGGTGGAGGTAGAGAAATGGGAAAAAAGTGACATTTGCTGATGAAAAAAGTTCAATTTGGATGGACGTGATGGTTTAAAATGTTATTGAAAGGATCTTCGGAAATCACCAAGATCTGTCTTCAGCAGAAATGTTAGTGGTGGAAGTTTGATAGTTCGGGCCCAGATAACTTATGATTGAATAAACAAGGTTATGTTTCTGAAGGGCTGACAAACATCACTTTATTGCAGGTAATTTCTTTAATTCCTTTTTGCATGGCAAAACCATGCTTTTGGTTAGATTCTTATGCATGATAATGCAAGTATCCACATTTCAAACGAAATGGAAGACTGGTTAATCGAACTAAGTGTTGTTCATTTAGATCATCCTGCCAATAGCCATGACTTTAACCCCAAGGATAATGCCTGAGATCAATTGGTTTGAATAATTTACTCAAATGGAGTATGGTTTTAATGAAGTGTGCATCAGTTATGGAATAGAAGGACTTAATCATTAAAAACTGCAAATTTCTTGACCAAAACTTGACCCAAAGTTTTGTGTTGTCTATGAAAAACAAAATCAAGGAAACATTAGCGACAAAAAATAGTTTTAGCAATTATTAAATGAGATTGAATGTAAAAGTTCATAAATCAATTTCCCTATGCTAAAACTAAAATATCAAAAAAATAAATTGTGTATGAATTTATATAAAATTTTATTTACGTGTATTATTTATAATGCAAAGCCTATATAGTATATAAAATTTAAATAGATACAAATGCATTTAATAAAGAAATACTGTTAAAAAAAACTGTCAGTTCATAAATCAATTTCCACCACTGTATAAAAACCTCTTTAAAAATATTTATTACATGGAGTATACATTTTTTCTGTAATATTTTCTTAATTTTACAGTGTGGGTTTACACAGTGTTCCGTTAAGAATAACTATAAATAAGTGTTGCCCAAGCAAGAATCATTGAAACATGATATTTTATATTTAGTTTACACACTTCTAGTTCACAATTTCAAATTTTCTGTGTCGGTTACGGTAACGTATGCCTTAACTATCATACTTCAACTTATTCAATTATCAAGGTTATTAGGAAGTTATTTTTTTAAACCTACGTTCTCACTGATGACAATGGACGCTTGCGTGTGAGGTCAAACTGGCCAAAAAATTCATAAGTGTGTATATCATTAGTGAGTGATGAGATTTAATGAGGTTTTGGAATACCCGACAAACATTTCTCGACAAAAGACGTAGTTATAATTGCAATAAAAGTGAAGTTATTTCGGCTTGCTTGTGTTTCGAGACTTACATTTTATTTCTAATGTTAAATCAACTCTTCCAGATGACGAAACTCTTTGAAATCCGAATTCTTGCTACTAAATGGTTGCTTCGGTTTCACTCGTAAGTCGTTCTATTTTAGCCTCTTGCTAATTGGCGTCCCCGTTTGGGGACATTCTTAAAACCTCCCCACAAACAATTAACATGTTAGTTAGTTCCTAAATTGACCTGTTTCGATAGAAAATCCAAACAACAGTTTTCAGCTTTGATTACAGGAATCAGTCATTTACTTCGATAGAAAAAATGAAGTTGAACAAGGGTCAATACAGTATTAGGGTCCTTAAAAAAATATTTAATTTCTTTTTTTTCCCAACTTTTTAAAAGTTCTTTTAGTAGTAAATTTTAAAGGCATTTTGCATTAAAAACAATTCTAAGATAATCTGCTAACTACAATAAGTGATACGGCCACTTTTGTTGCATCTATAGCACAAAAATGTGTATTTTTAGGGTATAAGGCGTGTCCATAAGTAGTTATTAAACATTATTTTTTAAAAAAATTCTTTAAAAATATACTTTTTAACATATATTTGTATGAAAAGTATGTTAAGATGGTAGCGTAAAAGATGTTTGCATTATATTACGTAATCAAGCAAAGAAAGTATAGGTGCATAATGGTTACAATAGTAGCAAGGTACAGTTCGATTCAGTTTAGTTTAGTTTAGCCAATGCCCATCGCTGGCGGTTGAGCCATTAGACGGCTAGCCTCCTAGTAGCGAGAAATCAAGTCAGGAGAGAGGTGTTGAAGTCCAATACACGACAACAAGTGGTCCACTACCATACTATCACACGTGCAGAGTGGGCAAATGCCCGTGTTGGTCACACCAATGCGGTGGAGATGGGCCTGCAGATAATCGTGTTCGGTGGCCATGCGAAAGCGGGTGACAGAAGCACACCTTTCCAGATTGTGGTGCAGTTCAACCTTAAATCCGGCATCAATGAGGTCAGCAATTTTCTCCCGGCATATTATGGTGCAGGGACAAGTGGTGGGGGTATTGTTGCTCAGAGCCAAGATAGCCGCCTGGGAATCTATGAGGAACACAATGCTGCTTGGGTTAAGGTCAAGAGACAAAATCCTCGTGGAGGCTTCATAGATGGCACATATCTCACCATCGTACTGGTGTTCATTACAACCGCTGACCACTGTAGTTCGATTCAGTAAGCAGATTCTTAACCGGAAATTGAAAGCGGAAAATTTATATTAATCATGCTATGTTTATGTTTGCACACTCCAAGTGGACAATGAAAATAACTTTATTTTCACTATATCACCGTCCTGAAATTAAGCTTATCAGTAGAAACAGTTATCAGCAGAAATAGTTTCTTATTTTGTTTTTAGATTTATAACGAGCAATCCATAAGTCAACAGCGTTCCGAAAATTGACAAAATTAGACTCGGTTTTAGTTCCACCATTCCGCAAGCTGACATCGAATGAAATTCAGCAGTCCTCATGTTCTTCACCAAATTGACCATTTCCCAATCAGGTTTATCACTCGACACCAAAACATCATGAACGCGCTGGTATCGATCCCTGATATCTTGGACTTTGCTACGAATTCTAGATGCACAAATGACGATCATCAAGACAACGAATATTGCCAAAAGATTCTCAGTGGTAATTTCAGACACCATAGACACGCTGATTTTTTCTGGTTCCAATACGGAGAAGGCTGCCAGATTTATAAACATGTTCATCATTTGCGAACACAACAGGATGAATACAGTCACTGACAGCGCGTCTCCAAGACTATTGGCAAGCCTGTACAGGATCATTTGACGTTTCAGAACCCAAACCAGATCCATCCGGTTTCGCAGTTTTGACAAAACAATGTCAACTTCCATGAAATCCGCAAGTAGGTTGCTACATTGGTAGTACGCAAAGCTGCAAAAAGCAGCAAGTAGTGAAGGATATACGAATAATACAATGAAAGTTGAGGTGACGGCTACGATTCTCATGGCTTTGGTAAAAAATCTATTTTCGTCGATATCGATATAAAGGTTGAAGTACCCTTTAAACTCAATCGTTGCATAGGGCAGGAATGCAACACATACTACACAGCCTATTCCTATAAGAATAATGTAAAGTATCATATAAAGGTTGAAGACCATGTTTCGCTTCATTGCTTGCTTGTGATTTCTTTCCATTTTATTGAGTTTTTTAATTATATTTCGAAGGCTCTTCTGTTTGGAATTAAACGATAACCAACAAGCCCCTGAAAGTAAAAAAGCAATAAAGATAGAAGCGTTGATTTGAATTATCATTGGTGACCTTATGCATGCAACTATGACGAAAACTTGCATAAAAAGAAGAAAGATTGGATATGTTTTCGAAAATATTTTTGTGAGACCGACTTCTTTTTTTGTTCTGTCTTCGAAAATTGGAGTTCCAGTCACTTTCAAAAGCCACATAATTATATGCGGTCCTTTTTCACCGGCGTTTGCTAATTGAAAATTGCCCCTCCTGATTCTTAACACGGAAGGCAAATTCATTTTGTTAGTATACTGCTTCAATTATAAACAGATTGAGTTGATCGTCCAACAACTCAGCAGCCTGAATAACTTATAACAACTGCAAAAGTTTATGAAGGGTCCAGTAGTTAAATTAACATTATCCAAAGCATGACTTATTATTTGGGACAGGTTCTTCCTTCTTAGACTCGTGACGATCGTAAATTATTTTGGTTAAAGTCGCCAAAGAACGGACAGAATATCTTAATTATAATTTGGAGAGCAAGTGAAATGACTTCAAATGTCGATAATATCATACTTCGACAATCGCGATCAACAGATATTGTTCGATATTCTTTTATGTTCCAGTTTGTAACCATATAAATAATTAGAAAAGAAATCCATATCCATCCTATCATCTATTGTTAGCTTTTTTATTACCCCATTAGACTAATATAAGTACACACAAAATTAATTTGGTAAATTATACATTCAATGGACTCAATATTTTCACAATAATAGGATTAAAGTGAAGTTAAACAAGGAAAAAATATTTATTCTAAAGAGAAAATTTTACAATCAGTAATAATTGATTTACTTTTAGCATATTATACTAAGTATATTTGGTGGACCTAAAAAGGGGGGAAAGGGGTCGAAACCATAAGTTGGGTCTCCAGATTGAAGTCATTTTCCTGTGTCAATTTAATAGAAAGTTATAATTTTCGTAGCTTGATTTCTCCACATGAATAGAATATTTTTGGCGAAAGTTTTTTTCCTGAGATAAATGAGAGTTAACTTTATCCATAAATCTATTTTTGAAATTAGTTCAATTAATTTTCAATATTTAGCTTTACGATAACATATTAGAAAAAGGGGAAACTTTTATTTTCAAATATATAATATATTGGTTGCCAAGGGGCTTCCAGACAACACATCAAATTATGCAATCAAAATCATTAAGGAAAATTAAAAGTAACATTTGAAAGTATTTTAAACGAGTAATGGCTCAAAAGTAAACATTAAAAGTATTCAAACCAATTTTAAAAAATAGAAATATATTTTAACCAGCTATGGTGATCTTATTACATAAACAAAACTTTGTAAAAGCACTTAATAGCTGGAATATTAAAGCTTCATAAAATTATTTCCACCCATGGAATTAATACAGAGGGAGGTGTTTAGTTTGGAGACACAATTTCCGATTACCTCTTCACTTATGTGAAAAATTTAAAAGAGAAGTTAGAATAATTGAATAGCAGTTTCTAGAGGGTGAGATTGACATTTTGTTGAACAATTCTAAAACGTTATTGATCAAAATATTAGTCCAAAGTTCATTAAAGCAATCAGCAATCAATATCTCATCCTATAGGAAACTTCTTTCTTAGACAATAAAGTTTTTATTATAATAAAATTTTAGGGGACTAGTAAAAATTGCATTTTTGACATGACACACTAAAATTTTGGTTTTAATTTCCGAAAGAATTCGATGGTTCACTCTTAAAAACAAACGAGCGATTTTAACTCAGTCTGAGTTACTTTTCACTCCTTAGGGTGTCGAAAATGCGCTTCCCCTATCGGAGTGGATTTCACTCTTGTTTTGTTAAGCCCCCAACAATCTTAACAACTAACGAGCGATTTTAAGGCGATTAAGAGCGATTTAGGGTGATTACGAGCGATTTAGGAGTTAATTTCACTCCTTTCCATGGTCGAAAATGCACTTCTCCTATAAGAGTGGATTTCACTCTTTTGTTTTAAGAGTGTATGTATAAAGTATATGGGTCCAGTAGCGAGCCCTTTAAAACGTATGGGTTAGAGATCTATAAAATGTATAGCAAAGATAAAGAGTATTATATATCGATTCAAAACTTTTGTAGGTCCGATAAAAGTCTATTCAATATTGGTACTTGTAAAATAAATTGTAACAAAAGCAGACGCTAAATTACCATTATTAGCTCAAAAATTAAACCATCAGCATTATTAAAAAAAACCCATAAATTAATCAACATTTCAACAAAAGCAACTGAAAAATTATTTTATTGAATTGAATATTTAAGAGACTACATCTTCTTTTAGATTTAAGGTCCAAAATTATTCCTGCAATTTTTAAAGATAGTTTGTTTTTAAAATCTCCTTTTCGTAGTGTCTATTTTCCTAATTCGTTTATTAAAGCTTTATGAACCTTACGTCCGAAAAAGAAAGGAATCCAAAGGCAATTTTTAATTATTCTAATTTTGAAAAATGAGAGGTAATCTACATAGATAAATAAACCCTTATAGAAATGTATTCAACGTTAAGTTTCTTATAGCAAAAGATTAAGACAATGTCTAGATAAAATTTAGCTTCACCATTTCTAACCAATGAATGGTTAAAATGAACAGAAGCATTTTTTTGATAACCTTTATAAGGGCTAAAAAAACTTGTATTAGTTTCAATATGTTTAATCAATTCAAGCTTAAACTGGACTATAAAAACACGCGTCAATATTATCCCCATAAGTGGGTCAATATTGTTACATGGTTCTTCCCAATGAACGGTATTATGTAAAAAATATTTAGATAATCATCCTTATTTAAAAATTTTCATAAATGAGGTGTTGAAATATATCGCTTAACAATAAAACATAAAGTTACGCAACTCATCTCTAGTTAATGCACTATGTTAAAAAAAAATGACTTTTCATTGTTTCATTCACTTGAAAAAGAAATCTATTTTACTTTTACTTTAAGTTATATGATGCTTCTCCTATTTTTTTTTATCATCAATTTAAAATTTTAGACCTGAAAAATAAGTTTGATCTTTGTTTACGATCTAGGTTAAGTTATTAGCTGATTGTTTAAATTTTAATGACTATACCAGCCGCAACAACGCTGCTGTTTGGTTTGGTTTGAATTATCGTCGCACTAGAGCTACACGAGGGCTATTGGCGACGGGCGTCGTATTTTAGAACCACAGTCAGGTGACACAACGCTGCTGTTACCTTCAGGTAACAATAGAAACTACAACAAGTATTTTCTGCAGTGTAGTGCTGCCATCTAGTATGTAATGCTAAAATGTAAAACCAACTCGACAATGGAAATATTTTTTACAGAAAAATACTTTTTAAAAAATACAGTTGGTGTGCCAATACTTAATTTACATAGACAATCAGTTTATTTTTCACGAATAATTTGTAATTTTAGCACAAAAGATGTTTTTAAGATACGAATGATACTGACCATAGTACTACAGATGAATAATAAACTGCCGAAATGGGTTTGAAACACGAACTTTTAGAACTCCAGTCCAACGCTCTACCAATTTAGCTATTTTAGTGACAAAATATCATTGAACAGTTAAAATTCTTACTGGTTGCAGTCTTGGGACCCTTATGGCGTTTAAATACAGATTTTTTTCTTTACTTTGAACAGCATATTATTGCAGAAACCAACTAATTCGAAACTATAACCGTATTTTTTATTTAAAAAAAAAATGTTTTTTTTTTCTGAAAAATTAGCAGATTATTTAACAATGTTGGTTTTCACAGAGTGATACTAAGAATTATCCAGTATTGAACCAACCAACTGCACTTCTTGTAAACCTTAGTTGGGTAAGTAAAAATATGCTATGGAGAAGATCCTTCCGCGCATGTAAAGAGTTTCATGCATGTTTCGTGAATCCATCCATAAAACATGTTTAAAACATTAATCTCGTTTAAGGTCTAACATATTTGAATATTATTTGAGAAAATTTCGCAACTTTATCAGAATGAAAAGTGTATTTTGGTTCAATTGTATCCAGATCATATTGTATGTAGATACTACCTTACAAGAGTTTCCAAATAACAGACCAATCGCGCTTTCCCCCCTGCCTTTTTACTATTTGTTTTTACCTAAGTTAGGTTGGCACTTAGTGTAGTACTTCTAGTTTATAACTGCACATTTTCTGAGTTGGTTACGAGTAACGTTTTGTGCTTTAACTAATTATACTTCAACTTATTCTAACGGAAGGTTAACAGGAAGTTAAATTTTTAAACAAGCGTTTACACTTATAACAATAGGCGATTGCATGCGAGGCCAAACTGGTAGAAAATACATAAGTGTGTAGATCATTAGTGAGGGATGTGATTTAACGAGGCTTCGGAATACCCGACCAAAGTTGCTCATTCATAAATGCAATAAAAGTGTATTTATTTAGGCTTGCTTGCTTTGAAAAAAATAATCATTTTCTAATGTTAATTTTCAATAAAACATCTTTTGTGTTAAAATTACAAATTATTCGTGAAAAATAAACTGATTGTCTATGGATGGAATATGGAGAATTACTTTAAGTCCTCTCACGTTTAAATTTAAGATAATACATACATTTTAACCAATTTCTTAAATGTTAGTAAATAAGAGAATACAGAACATCCACATTAATTCCGATAGGTTAGGACAGCATTTTCGCCTTAACACGGCTATCCCAAATGCTTAGTTTTTTTTAAATTCCTTTTGGTTAAAAAATACGAAATTTTGATAAAACCGGAAAAGTGTGATTTTGTAAATGGATTTCTTTTGTTAAAAGGCTTAAGCTAATACAATCAAGATTGTGACTCACACCCTTTCGTCAGAAACTGATTCTAAATTAAAAAGAATTTCTATAACTAATAACTCCGGAAAATTTCTCATTTTGATTCAACCATATTGAATTGTACTTATACATGACTACAATTGAGAAGTATTGATGTGAAGTAGTGTAAGTGTAGTTATTTTCATTATTGGACTTAATTCATAAAGTAGTCTAACATTGTTGTGATTAAGACATATAAATGAATGGTGCTGATGTCTAGATAATGGAGTAAGTACAACCTAGAATGTCAGTTACTTCCCAGAGACCCTAATAACCTAGTTTTTCTCATTATCAATGTCTAGTCGCTTGTATACCTTGGAGAGGCCCCACAATTTAAACTCTTAATTTCTTCAGGTAGTAAGATTGAGATGATGAAGGAGACAAGATTGAACATGAATCCTGGAACATTCAAGCTGCTACCACCATTTAAACCTATCAATTTTGTGGTAAAACCATAACTTGGATGCACCTCAAAAATAGTAAATCAATGCTCCAAACAGTGGTGGGTGCCGAATTTCGACCTAGGCCTACAAGGTCGGGGCGGGGACCTTAAAAAGATAAAATCGCCCCAAAACCACCTAAAAAATTAAAAAATTGCCGAAAACCGAAAACCTATCACCCAACGGCCTAAAAAATCGCCAAGTTTGAGAACATTCGCCAGATACCGTGTGGTTGTAAAAAATTTATTGAACAACTATAGCAACATACTTTATTATTCTAAAGTTTATTAAAGTCGATAAAGCATTATATTTCTGCACTAGTGTATTTTAATTTAATATGCTAAATTTCCAAAGTAGCTTCGAGATAGTGCGGGTGCCCCAAATGTTAGGTGCCTAGGGGGTCTTTAATTCCGGCATTGGTTTTCGTGGGAGCCAGAATTTTCTAGGAACCTACTGCCAAAATTTGTAACAAGGTCTGTAAAAACGAGAGTTATTTCTTCGTTAGTGAAATAATAATACATTTCTACGCACTTCTGCAGGAGGGAAACGGCTTGTTCCAATTACAAGCAGATGTTCAGGTTAGGTAAGATGCCTCTACCAGAATGTAACCAGGATGACGCGATACCGATGTCATGCCGAGTACTTTTTTTGGTAGATCAAAGAAAATAGGAATGACATTGAACGATGACTAACCCTAACAGATAGGCCAGATGGAATTCAGATAATCAGCAAACTTTCGGACAATTGGAGTTCGGGTAATTTAAGTTGTACAGTAATGAAGATGTACTATTAGTGAAACAATAAAATATTTCTATGCACTTCTGCAGGAGTTAAAAGGTTCGTTCAAATTACAAGCAGATGTGCAGGTGAGGTAAGATGCCTCCACCAGAATATATCCTGGATGACACGCACCGATGTGTTGCCGAGTACTTCTTTTGGTAGATCAGAGAAAATAGGAATGACATTGAACAATGACTAACCCTACCAAATAGGCCAGATGGAATTCGGATAATCAGCAAAGTTTCGGACAATTGGAGTTCGGATAATTTAAGTTCTACAATAATGAAGATATACAATCAGTGAAACAATAAAATATTTCTACGCACTTCTACATTGGGTTTGGTTTGGTTTTGTTTGAATTATCGTCGTGCTAGAGCTACACGAGGGCTATTGACGACTGGCGTCGTATTTTAGAACCACAGTCAGGTGACGAGCGAACACCTGAATAGGCACCAACGCAATCGTTAAGGGCGACATCGTTAGGACTTTGAAGGACTCCCTTGCACGGGGTATTATTCGTTGGACATTTTTGGCTGCACGGGCCGTTTATAGGTCGGCAGCTATTTTGCCGATGCCCGGATCCGAATCTAGGACCTTCCGCATGCTAAGCGAGTGCTTAACCGACTGGACTGGAATATGTTTACTCACTTCTGCAGGAGGGAAACGGCTCGTTCCAGTTGCCAGCAGACGTGCAGGTGAGGTAGGATGCCCCGACCAGCATGTAACCAGGATGACAGGACACCCGGCACACAGTCACCCCGCCTTCCAAGTCACAATTACCCTCACCGTTGAGGATAACGAAGCTCTCGCATATATTAGCTGTAGAAAAATAGTGCATATTAGTTTCTGATGCTTATATGAGGCTTTGTCGACATTTAGATTTCATAGCCGAACACAATATCATGCGATATAAACTTTTTTAATTAATACTTTCTTAAAGTAAAATACTACGAAGAAAAATAATCTTTTCAGCCAAATTACTCAGGATACTTATAATATATTTTTTTGCGTGATAAATTTGTCTGCAATTCTACTGGTATCTAAATGTCTCGATAAATTAGCTGGAATATTTTATCTTAGAATTATCTACTGAAAGTTGTAAAAATATTAGAACCCATTTAAAAAAGTTGAAGTATATGCAGCAAGCTACATTTATCACATAAGAAACAGTTTGTAATTTCCCCATTGGATTAACACTGATGCACTTTGTATTGGAGACACGTGACCCAGCGCGCCCATTCTCCCTTAACAAATGTTTTCTTTTCTTGACAAAATTAAAACGAACACGCTTTTTATTTTTTTACTAGTCATAATAGTTAGCATGATTTTTAAATTGCAATAGACTTTTACATTTTGGATTTTTATTTTCATCTTGTTTCATGGGGAACAATGTGTAAAAGTTGCAAATGCAAAATAAAAATTCTAAATTAAAGAAAAAATGCTCGAAAGTGCATAATTGTTAGACTGTACATTCCAAATTGTAATAAGATTATGCTTAAATAATGTATTGCCCTTTTTGCATTAATCATAAATTTAGGTTAAATAATAAGAAACTGAATCATCATCATGATGAAGGAAAATACATAATAGGATGTATTGTATTCCATTTTTTACAAGGGCACATCAACTTCCCGGAAGCAAAATGGAACTTAGGTCAACGTAAGTCCTACACAAAAGACTACCCATTTTTGCCTCTCTCGACTTTGTATATTCATAGTAAAGGTCTGTTCAAATATTTTTTTCAGTTCTCTTAGAAATAAAGTAGTTTCAACTTCAATTTATATCGAATTTTTCAAATGAAAATGCATAAAATCGATTTTAGATATCGCTCACCAAGTGTTTGTACAACTGTTATTTAGTTTGAAAATCAAAAGCATACTCATGAATTGAACTAGCGCGTAACACCAATGGATTACACTATACATTAAAACTACAGTTATCCTGATAAATTTGTAAGAAGTGTTCATTTCAATTAATTCATGTTTGTGGGTTGAAAATTGAAGAAAAACTATCAATTTTACGAAAGGAACTTTAAAGTTAATGAAAATGCAACACACTTTTGCTTACGAATGGATCAATGGATAGAATGGAATGTTATAACATTGAATTTCAAATAGCCCAAGATCAGATAATTAGAGTTTTACTGCACATACAAAGGGTTAAGGCTATATGGTACTTTGGAGCCGCGGTCAAATGACAAGTAAAATTCAGGAACTAACTTCCAGTTGGTGCTATCAAATTAACCCCCAGCATCACTGTTTTATTCCCAGTTCAAAGTCGACAATTTCACCATGCGACACTTCACAAGCCATAAATTAAAAGCTGGACTACTGGGTGAGGAAAATAAAAGCAGCCTGGTCTAGAGATAGGAATTCGTTGAAATGCTTGGCGAGAAAAACTCTCGAAGCCGCCTGAAACCTGTTAATGCATTGATTGGATCGAATTAGCTTTACAAAGCTACTCATAGACTAGTGGCGAGTTCAGATCTTAGTTCGTATTGTATAAAGACGTCCAATAATGCAATTTTTGTGTCTTGCTATTAATTTAGAATGTTTTGTGTGTATTAACAGAAACAAAACGTCCGATTCTCTAGGATAACTAACGACCGAAATAATCACTTGTGGGAACTTTTCTTGATCAGCTCTACAAACCTTTTTTATATTTCCATTTCAAATAGCTTTTTAAACCATGGCGTAGTAGCCGGCAAATAAGAGAGAGAAAGAGTCACCAAGCATTTGTTTGGGCTTAATATTGAAGCTATCAATTGGTTCAGTTGGCAAACCTGTTTTTGCATTGGTTTTTGACTTGGCAAAATTTCTGTCGTATTTTTATCTCTTCGTTGGGGCCGCTTTTGTTTGCCTATCCATGTACAATGAAACTTACAAATTCCTAAATACACTCACCACTAGTCCTTCTGCAGCTCGGTGTCTGGGCGCTCCACTGCCCGTTCTACAGACACGTCAGACTGGGCACACCCTCCCTGACGTACCCGGAATCACACGTAACGAAGCAGATCTGCCCGACAATGCCCGGCACACACTGCCCGTCCGTGTGCCCGGCGTTTGGCGTACTCTTAGCCTAACGTTAGCGTACTCTTAGAGTAATACTCTTAGCCTATGTTTGCCGGATGCATTTTGTTTTTATCTTTTCCTATTTACTTTAGTATTTATGTATAATTTTTAACTGTATTATCAATCTTCTACTATGGCCTGTACTGGTTTTGTTCCCCTTGGCCATCAATGTGTGTTTTGCCTTTTTCTTTGTATATGTAGCTGGTAAATAAGTATTCAAATAAAAATAATAATAATAAATTCCTAAACCCACTCACCACTGGTCCTTCTACAACTCGGTGTCTGGGCGCTCCACTGCCCGTTCTCCAGACACGTCAGACTCGGCACACCCTCCCTGACGTACCCGGAATCGCATGTGACGAAGCAGAGCTGCCCGACAATGCCCGGCACACACTGCCCGTCCGTGTGCCCGGCGTTCGGCGGATAGAGGGCCGGGCAGGTGGAGTCGCCGTAGTTGCAGCTGTGGCTGCAGCCGCCGCAGTTGTTGCAGCCGTTGCAGCTGACGCAGCCACCGTCCAGTTCTGGTGGAAGAGAAGATGGAAATTGAACGAAGATTGAAATTTTAATTCAATTCTAAGGTTAGGTTAGGTTGAGTTATCATCGCATTATAGAAATACAGGGTGGTTATAAAATAACGCTCGCTATTCGGAGTGCTCTGTAGCTTGAATAAATAATCCAAATGCATCAAACATTGAGACACTTACTAATCAAGAGGGGGAAAAAAGAATGGAATCTTAAAAATGATAGAATCACAAAAAAAAATAAAAAAAAGAATCATCATAAAAAACAAACTCGTCTCTTGACCGGGACTCTAAATTACGAGGCGTAGTCAATTATTGCAATTACGGCCAACACAGCTAATTACGTCTCGTAATTTAGAATCATGGTCAAGAGAGTAGTTTCTTTTTTCGAAAAAGAATGGAATCTTGAAAAAGAAAATCGTCTCTTGACCAAAGCTCTAAATTACGAGGCGTAGCCAATTATGGCCAACACAGCCAATTACGCTTCTTAATTTAGAACCCTGGTCAAGACACAAGTTTGTTTTTTATGATTCCATTCTTTCCCCTCCTTCTTGATTAGTAAGTGTTTCGATGTTTGTTGCATTCGTATTATTAATTCAAGCTACAGTCCTCTCCTAATCGCGAGCGTTTTTTACAACACCACCCTGTATACAAGAGTTATTGGTGACGAGTGTCATAATATAGAACAACATTTTCGCATAATTATAGTTTCACTCCTTTATATAACTTAATTAGATATTTATCAATTAATACATATTAATAATATTAATATATTAATAATATTAATATATATTAATAATTAATAATTGTAATTCCCTTCCAACTTACCACAGGCGCTCGTACGGCCACTCCAGGTTCCATCCGTCCGACAAAGTCGCACTTGACTGCCGACCAGTCTGTACGGCTCACGACAGGCGAACTGGCATTCGGCTCCAACATGTCGGTTACATGCACCTACGAACTCACCATTCCATGGTTTCTGCAGCCTTGGACACTCTGAAGAAAAGAATTTCATTAGAAAGGTAACGAGTAGAGACATTTCAGAGCAAACATATAGACAAATTGCATTGTGGGTAGAGTTCGTCTGCTACATATATAATCCTAACCCTGTTTTAACGCTAAGAATAAAGTTTTTTATTCTATAAATTTTTGATATTTATAACAACTACTGTATTCGCCTTGGTAGTTCTTACGGTTTCTATGGAGTCGCACTTATTGTTTCATGGTTGCTATGAGCCGTTATATGGTTTCAATGGAAACTTGCTGCTGTTGGCATTATTTTTTGTGTTGCTAAATTCTAACCTGTTTGCTGCTGTGTTCTTAAACTTGTTTTGTTTCGATAAAAAGATACTAAATAAACAATGTTTCTCATCCGAAGCTGATTTCTAATTTACTGGCTTCGACAACTACGTTTTTATATTGACTATTTTTTATCTCATGTCTCCTTGGTACTATGCACCCCTTTCCTCTGAAAAAGCAAAATTGCTTGAGCTCGGGAACTATGTCATTTTTTCGTAGAAATCACGCATTTAACAATTTTGCTTTTTTTTGTTGCAGCATAAAATGCCATCGAATTCTTAGTTAATGTTTTAATATCTCATCATAGGCAGCGATGAAAGTATGATAATCACACTTTTGCTGACTTTAACTTGAGTAAGGAAGGAAAAAAACATTAGGTTGGCTCATTTATCTTCTTAAAATAACCGCCAATGCGTTCATATCTTATATACAACTGAATGGACTGAACAATACATCCTTACAATCATTGTCATGTCTTGTTACAATGAAAATCAATGGAATAGACTATTTCATATCCAGATGCAATAGCCGTCGTGTTATGTCTAGTGCGACTTCATTTTCAACCAACTAATTTTAAATAAAAAATACAAATGTTAATTAAATACTAAGTTTTGCATTCAATCATTGAGCTAGGAATTGAACATAAAGCCTCATTTAATTACATGTACTCTAAATACAATCGTTAGGATAGGCTAACTAGTGAATGAACGCTTAAGCACAATTTGTTTTAAGAAAATTCATACATTTTAAGCAAATATAGCTTCTGGTTTATGACAATGTGAACACATTTGTCATTACATGTAAATTCTACAAAAAAAGGAGGTGACTTTATATTGCATTGCTTTGGGTCTTTTGGGGGTCCAAATAAAAAGTGGTACAAAAGCCAAGTGAACGAACAGCTCTTTTACCAGTGAATGAACACAAAAATGTTCAGTCAATAAACATATTGGATTTTAATTAATGACCAATTACAACCAATCAGATATCAGATAGCTTCCTACGAGATGGGAGGAAGTCAGTGCTGCCAATCCATCCAGTGGAATGATTTTTAAATTTATTTACCAACTGCTCATTCACTGGGGTGTGTTTACCCACTGGTCAGTCTAACCCTAGTCTTATATGAATCATATGTAACAGCCAATCATGTATTACATATCCTGACTTAAACACCCTCAAATTCTTATGTTATTAATCCAATTGAGCTTAATAACTTAAATTACTGTTGCACATATCCTTAATATCACTTAGTACTTTAACATTCCAACTACACCCTGTCGGCTACAAACAGTTGCCTAAATCAATCGTTCCCAAAGAACTTTGCTGAATCATCCGCTCACACGTTAACTTTTTAAAACGTTTCTTAACAAAGTCTTAACTCTGATTGGTCAGTGAAGAAGTGTTCGACATTCCTTGCCATATTTGTGGAGCACTTCGCCACGAACTATATTATAGTCTTGACACTAAAATCTATCCTCTCCTGATGCGTAGTTGATACAATAAAATATTTAATTCTATCTAGGTTTCCCTGTCGACTTATTTTACATGTACAGGGTGGTTATAAAGTAACGCTCGCTATTTGGAGTGGTCTGCAGCTTGAATGATCCAAATGCAACTAACTTTGAGACACTTACTAATCAAGAAGGGAAAAAAAGAATGGATCCATGAAAAAGATAGAATCATAAAAAATTGTTATAAAAAACAAACTCGTCTCTTGACCGAGGCTCTAAATTACGATGCGTCGTCAATTATGGGAAATTACGGCCAACACAGCTAATTACGCCTCGTATAATCAAGAGACGAGTTTCTTTTTTTTTTCAAAAAGAATGGAATCATAAAAAAGAAACTCGTCTCTTGACCAAGGTTAAAAATTACGAGGCGTAGCCGATTATTGCTAATTACGGCCAACACATCCAATTACGCCTCGTATTTAGAACCCTGGTCAAGTGACGAGTTTGTTTTTTATGATTTCATCCCCCCCCCCCCTTCTTGATTAGTTGATTAGTAAGTGTCTCAAAGTTTTTTGTACTTGGATTATTCATTAAAGCTACAGACCACTCCGAATATCGATCGTTATTTTATAACCACCCTGTATATTAATCAATCACATATATCAGAGCTTGTGATGCATAACTATTGCTTCCAGTAGAGAAATGAAGCAGTAATTTACTACATTTTCAAGCATTTCGTTTCCCTTGTAAACCAATAAATCAATTTTAATATGTTAGTTCTCACATTGAAAAGGCCCTTTATCGCTTTTGAAAATCTCTTTCAACGCATTCAGAATGTTGTAGAAAACGATATAGTGACCTACAAAAACACTATAGAAACTTTTTATGCTCTTTTCACAGAAAAGGCTATTAATTTCTCTCATCTTTGTACTTTTTCTGATATGTGCGTGTTTTTCAAGCTTGAACACACGCAAACTCTATTTGTACAGCGTATAAACAGTTTTAATTTGAGGCAAAAGTCCTTTAATTTAAGACAATGTAATCCAACATAATTAAAACGAAAATTCGAGTAAAAATAAGACAAAGAATGAGTCTAAAATTAAAAATATTAATTAATTTTACTAACTAATTTTTTTTTATATTTCATTTTCAACGACTTAAACATCAGCATCAAATATTCTTTTTAGTTTTACTTATGATTATTTACCTTTCTAACAATGTATTATTTAATAGTCGTTGTGGAAGTATGTTATGATCTTACAAATCAATATATTTAAGAAAAGCGACACGTAGTGATAAGAAACAATGCTGCAATTTTTTTTTTAATTTTTTTCATAGTTTCTTTATTTAAACTTATTTTATTCTTAATTAATATTAGTTTACAGCCAGGGCTTTAATGGCCAGATTAAACCTCATAATTACAATTAATAATCAACGTTTCCCATATTATTTGGATGTTGTATTTTATAAAACCTTCTTTCTTTTAAGAATGTGAATGTAAACATTCGAAATTAAAAGATTGTCATTTAAAACTTATAAACATTATTTAACCCTTTCAGACCCAATAACAATTTGGCATCATCACTTTAGAAAAAAAATTCTGCTCGTTTATAGCCATTTATGATATCAAAAAGCACATTATTCGATTCTTCAAACTTTTTTCTGAGAAAATATTTTTTATTAATCCCAATAGATGTCAGCCCTATTATTTTTTTTAGAATTATGATCAGAAACACGATGATGCCAAATGGCATCACTTGGACTGAGAGGGTTAAACAAATATATGCAGGAAATAAATAGTGATAAATAGAGTTTTAGTTTTAAATATACTTACGGCGTTGTGCTGAAATCTTCACTATCCCTAAAAAATAATAACTAGATTGCTTCAACAGTTTAAAGTAACAACGTATAAACACATTTAATAAAAAAATGAATTTACATTAAGACTATTGCACAAGCACTATTGCATTTTTAATAACATTGAAATTATAAAACTTGTGTAAAATTAAAACTGCAGCACAATGAATTAATTCCAAGCAACTGAATGTAATTTCATTGTGTGATGAAGTACCCTAACAAAAAATCACACACAACGATAATTCAATAGTATTTGACAAAGAAAAAACAGGCTCAATTAAAAAAAATTTAATGTATCTAATTTGCCAGTTGTAGCTTTTTTATATCATAGGAGGCTATCGCTAATATAATAATGGCTATAAAATACTTCTTTTTCTGAAAAACTATGTTAAATATTTAATGATAAATAATTTATAAAATGATTTTCTTTTGATTGATAATTCTTTTTTAACAAATGCAACCACACAATGTTCCAATTCAGAGTAAAAAAAATAATTAAGAAATTAAAATTTAATAAATTTTCACTCTTGCATATTATTTACGTTCCCTTTATTTGTATAAATATCGATTAGTAAAATCTGTCAATTGCATTAACTTGATTCATTTAAATTAACACTTAAATTTCGTTAAAATATTTTTTCGAATGACTAAATCAGCAGGACCAATTTTTTTAATTACAATTAAAAAAAATTCTAATAAAACTTTAACTGAAAAAAATTACAAAAGAATATAGTATATTGAAATATGAAAAAAAAATGGATCGCACCTAATTAATAATAAAAATATTCCTTGCATGCAATTTTATTATTCATTTCGTTTTTGATTGTGGACATTGATTTTTTTATAGATGCATTGATCACTTAATTTGTAATTTTCAGGCGTAACTACTGCAATTTGGAAACAGGTAAAAAAAATTGAAAAGTACCTACAAAAAACCTTTACTACTCAAATTAATGAAAAAAATTAATACAAAATATTTACATTTAAAAAGAGTTAAATTTTAGTAAAAAAATCGAATTTTAAATAAAATATTACTTTTTACAATTTATTTACATTGTACTTTTATATTGTATATTTAGTACTAATATTATTATACTTTTAATACTGCCAAAGACGTAATTTCACAACACTTAATAACTTCACTCTTTAATTTTGAATGCACTTTTACTACTATCATCTATGAGGGTTATTAGTAACTAAAACTTCAAAATGGAATGTAATAGATGAAAGAAACACATAATTATCGAGAGGGAGCTTTACTTTAATAGAATAAAGCGGATAATGTTACTTGTTGCCATATGCATCAAAGTGTTAAACATTAAACTAACTTACCCACTATCATCCAAGCATGCCAACAAACAATCAATTTCCCCATTCTTACTGTAGCCACCTGATGCCGAAACCACAAGTGAAAGTGATCGAATATGCTACCGGGGTCTTTAATACGCAAATAATATTAATTAAAAACAGAACAAAATAATGTGAAAATGACTGATGATCAAACATTTTGCGTCGGGGATCCCCAATGACCTACTAATACGGATAAGTCTGTAAAAGCTTGACTTTTAGCCGTGACCTCAAGATCGACAAACGACCTTCTTTTCGAACAACTTAACTTTGGATAGGAATTACTTTCGATGGGTTTCTCCTACCGATGACCGTTTCTTGACCGCCCCTTGTCCTTTTACGAAATATGTACGACACGTTTTAGCTTCTGTTTGAAATTTAAAGTATACTGCGCCTAATTTCTGCGTATAAAATCGCGGTATTTTGTGTGATATTGAAATAATTGTTATCAATTTAAATTTGATATTGAAATAATTGTTATCAATTTAAATTTGATATTGAAACAATTGTGATCAATTTAAATTTGATATTGAAATAATTGTTATCAATTTAAATTTGATATTGAAATAATTGTAATCAATTTAAATTTAATATTGAAATAATTGTAACCAATTTAAATTGGATATTGAAATAATTGTTATCAATTTAAATTTTATATGGAAATAATTGTTATCAATTTAAATTTTCTATAGAAATAATTGTTATAAATTTAAATTTGATATTGAAATAATTGTAATCAATTTAAATTTGATATTGAAATAATTGTTATCAATTTAAATTTTCTATAGAAATAATTGTTATAAATTTAAATTTGATATTGAAATAATTGTAATCAATTTAAATTTGATATTGAAATAATTGTTATCAATTTAAATTCGATATTGAAATAATTGTTATCAATTTAAATTTGATAATGAAATAATTGTTATCAATTTAAAATATTGAATGTTCATAATACTCAATATTTTTATATATAATAATGAGAAAAAATAAAATAAACTTATTCTTTAACGACTTCTTTTCTAAAATCATTTCACGTTGTTCTGAATAACGCTATGATTAGATATCTAATTTAACTCTCTAAGAATATTAAAAACATTTCTTCGAATGTAACGTAACTTTTCAATTGTTTTTTTTATATGCATCCACTAAGTTTTAATGCGGGTGAATTTCATTTCTAGAAAATGGACTAAAGAAAAATTTTGGTGCATGGGAAATTGTATTTACATTTTTTAAATGCATTTCTGTTGTTCATGTTTTGGCTAGAGCTATATTTGTTTAATTTTAATTATAACAAAGAGTCACACATTTAAATTCCGATTTGATATTTTTTTGTTTTGTTTTGAAACTTAGATTCTACTTTTAATAATTTCTTTTTTTTTAATGTGAGAATGAACCATTTTTTTTTTTTTTTGGCATTCTAAAAAATGTATGTTTATGGAGTTCATCAAAAAGTATTGAAATGTCACTTTAACTCTTTCAGTCCCAATGACAATTTGGAATCATCATTAAAAAAAAAATTCGGTAGTCTATATATAGCCATTTATGACATCAAAAAGAACATAATTCGATTCTTCAAACTTTTTCGATTGGAAAATATTTTTTATGAATTGAAATAGATGTTAGCCTTATTATTTTCTTTAAATTATGATCAAAAACACGATGATGCTAAATGGCATCACTGGGACTGAAAGAGTTCACCACATTTTTTGTACAATAAAAACATAGTTATTACAATTGATTGCATAGTACCTCAAAAATTCCTACAATTCACACTAAACATAAATATGAATTCTAAGAACAAATAAAATACATAATAATACAATCTATAACAATATAAAAACTAATTATACAAAATCGTACTTACCGATCATGAACAATAAAGCAAGGCAAATGTCCCAATTAACAACTAATTTCCCCATTTTCAGCTTGACCACTGATACCAAAACCACGAGTGAAAGTCAGCAACAGCGTCCACGGGTCTTTAATATGTCAACACTATCAAATAAATAAGCAAAAAAAAAAGAGAAAATGAGACATTTTTGTCGGGCTTCCCCCATTTTAGTCTTTGTTTTGAGGCCTTTTCACTTTTTATTATAAACAACGAAAGTAAATAACGGTCAAGTACGCAGGAAGACTTCCTCACATGATTTCCTTCTCACTAAAATGATGAGGAAGAAGTGTGAAGGGAAATTCTCCAAAGGACTTGGACTAGTTTTACACGAAGCGATTTATTTGTTTAGGCACGCATCGTAGCGCAGGTAAGCGAGATTTCCCCTATATTCTGGATATTTCTGATTTTCCCCTGTTAGTGGGGATTAATTGTGAATTTAATTGTAGCCCACGATCTGCATGAAATTGCTCAATTATTGCGTTTTCTAAGAATATTGAAGAACTTCTTTTGTCTATTGTCATTTATGCAATTATAATACAAATTTTAATTAAAAATGATGATGTAAAATCATAATCAAAAGAACTTTGTTTTCTTAGCTTCGGAAATATGTTATGTGTAATGGCAATGAAAAAATATTTGGTTGTTTGCGTGGCAGAAGTTTAGCTGTAATAGACTCGATCAAGGTCAAGACACTTTTTTCGATTTTTATTATAACACGTTTTCTGCACATATTTTTCGGTGCTAAGAAGACAATTATTTATTCTCTTCAAAATAAATATTTGATTGTTGTCTAATATGTTAAACTAGCTGTTATACCCGACGTTGCACGGGTAGAGGTGAAAAAATAATTTAATAGTCAATTTAACTATTTATTCCTTCATTTGAGTTACATAAGATATGAAGATAACCCAGTAATTTTTTTCAATTTAATTACCCATCTTGGATATAGAAAAGATTATTATTAATTTCAAAAATACCTTTGATAAGAAGCTCAAATTAAAGAGAATACATATTTATGTAAAAAATAATCAGCAAGAATTAAAAATAAGCTACTCCAGCAAACAGCAAACGATTTGCACGTTTTTATAAGTTTATTTGCTTTCTAATAAGCTTATGTTGCTGATACCGTTCGTTATTAAAGTACAGAATCCAACTACTTATATTACATTAAAAAATCAATATTTAAAAAACGCTAGAAAATTCACCGATGGAGTCATCGTATTTTCCCGAATAAACATTTTTTTTAGCTCATTTGGCACTTTTTTGCGAATTTGGCGAGGAAAAGATATGGCTAACCCATTCAGTTCTCGTGCAATGAACTTCGCACAACCAGCATTAAAAAAAATTGCTCATTTGGTACGTTTTTTGTAATAACTTGGCGAGTTTGGCAAAGTATTTGGCAAAAAAATAAGACATAAAACCATAATATGCATCTGTAGTGCAATGACTTTCAAAAAACAACATAGTTCAGTATAATCTTAACTATGCTTTTAAAAAATTCATAATTAAAATCATAGGCACAATAAAATAATAGAATGGAGACTGGTAGGATTACATCACTTTTAAAACGTATCAATTATTTTTTCAAATTATTAATCTAGTTTCTGAAGGCAATGAACAAATATCAAATAAATTAAACACTTTCAATTTCAATTGTTTTCTAAAAAGTTTTATTTAAATATTTCTGCCTGATTGCATCACGAAAGAGAAAAAATTATCGGATTTGAGCGAAAGTGGTGTATTTTTTCCCTTAAAACGTTCGAAAACGATAGAAGGAATGGTCCGATTCGAAAAATTCTTAGCCTATGTTTGTTCTGGAGATGAGATGAATTTTTGTGCCAGATTTCGTGACGATCTGTTGCGTGGTTCAAAAGTTTTTGCGTCCTATACAGACAAACACACAAACAGAAGTCGCCATTTATGTATATAGATATACACGCTGTATGAAAATATAAATTTCAATAATACCATTGAAAGCACCAAACTTTTATCGTAATAAGCATACTTTTTTTACAGCATACACGATTTTTTTTCTCATACTATCTTTTCAAACTATCCATACTTACTGTTTAGATATATTTCTTTTGCTTGTTTTAAATATCGTTGACAAACTTAATTTTAAGAGGACCTTATATTTTCTCCACCTTAACTTTGTGTCGCACTACTTTAAAATTCGGAAAAACTCTTCGGAAAGGCACCCTCGAGACATGCTCACAGCTAACAGCTTTCTGTTACTGATGCACCACATCAAGAATATGCCGCTTGTGTCATTTCAAGAAGCACGCCTTCTTGCTTATCACAATGTAAGACACAGGGTGATGTGAGAGGGTGGGTGAGACACAGGTACACTCTTAAAACAAACACTCCCAATTTACCTCAGTATGAGTGGATTTCACTCCTCCAGACTGGAAAACGCACTTCTCCTTTTGGAGTGGATCCTTTGTGTGTTAAAACTCCGACAGGATCACTCCAAACGAGTGATTTTAACTCAGTCTGAGAAAATATGCATGCCTTTAGGGTGTCGAAAATGCACTTCTCCAACTGGAGTGGAATTCACTCCTTTGTTTTAAGAGTGTAAGACCAAGGCCACCTAGAAGAACAGGCCAGGACAGCTGTCGAACTTTGCTGAGTCACGTGACCAAAGGATCCCTCCTTTGGTCACGTGACTCGGCAAAATTCGACAGCGTCACGTGACCAAAGGAGGGATCTTTGGTCACGTGAATCGGCAAAGTTCGACAGCTGTCCTGGCCTGTTCTTCTAGGTGGCCTTGGTAAGACCGGGTGACACAGGTGATAATACAGAAAGCAGGCTAATAAGTGTTAGATTAAGGAACATGTAAATTGGAGAAGGGGCCAAGAACGGGTTGTTTGTTGGGTTTTGTTTTGTCAAATAAAGTGGAAAACTTTAATGTTTTTACTTATATAATACGCCAGGATGTTTAGTCAAAGTAAAGTCAAATTTCAAGGGAAAAAGAGGCGACTGAAACAATCATTACGATTAAACAGATCATTACTTCTGAAATGAGGATTTATGGAATACCAACAAATATCAAATTTATACTGTGTTTAATATGGATAACGAACAGATTTTTCCTTAACAGGTACTTTAGTGATCGAAAAATTCCTTTACCAAGGTTTTCATGACACTGTCTACACTCTTAAAACAAACACTCCCAATTTACCTCAGTCTGAGTGGATTTCACTCCTCCAGACTGGAAAATGCACTTCTCCTTTTGGAGTGGATCCTTTGTGTGTTAAACCTCCGACAGGATCACTCCAAACGAGTGATTTTAACTCAATCTGACAAAATATGCATGCCTTTAGGGTGTCGAAAATGCACTTCTCCAACTGGAGTGGATTTCACTCTTTTGTTTTAAGAGTGTGCCCTTTAAAATTTTGATGTAATTTTGTGTAATGTTACTGCATAAAACTGAGTAGCTATATTTATGTACTTACATCAGGCCACATTTTTATGTGAGAAAATGATACATATAAAAAGCTGTCCAAATGAATACTATAAACATCATTATAACAGCTGCAATATAATAACCTCATAATAAAATATGTTATTCTAAGGGTTTTTTTTTTGTGCCACATTCAAAAATTGGTGTATCGTTACTTTAATCTGGTGGAAGAATGTGCTACATCTAGCTTCATGGAGTAATGTTAAATATATTCATGAGGTAACTTTGTGTGGTGTAACCTTACTCCATAAAGCTGATAAGCCAGAGTTAAACGCTGCTATTAGTTTAAGGGAGTTAAGTAACAAAAAAAATTTCTGTGTATGTTAGCAGCATGTAAAAAAAAATTCAAGATAGCTAGAATAATTAAGCTACGAAAATAATTTTTGACCATTGGATTAATACGTAGAAAAAGACTTCGTTTACTAGGTGGAAACTGAGCAGTTCCCAACTGACTAAACATTGATACCACCGACGCGATCTCACGATTCTTGTGAAAAAGATATCGTGATCCAAAATAGAAACAAACAAAATTTATGGCATGTATTGACGTAACCTAATAGAAAATAAAGATATCGAGGTCCCCAATAGCTAATAAACCTAAATTTTTTCTCGAAAAAGGTATTACGGTCGTATTCACAAGTTCGAGTCACCCGCAGGTTTCCTCCGACTGGGGGATAGATCGGTGGGTTTCGTCAAATTCCTTATTCACAAGTGCGAGTTATGCCAAAAAGGGAGGGATAAGGAGCCGAATGTGCTCCTCGGGTTATCCCACCGATATCGGTGGGTTTTCAGAAGGTTATCCCTGAGAACCTGAGAGATACGTTCAAAATCAAAACAAACGTAGCTTATCGGGTTCTTCTTTCACACTAGTGATTATATTATTTAGTTCTAATCCATTTTAATTGACCTATATAAGATTTTTCATTGTAGAAGTACAGCATATTAGAAAGTTATTTATATATATTTTGAACATGATTTGGATTGATACTAAATTTCGACATTAGAGACGCGATGTTTATTTTTACTGTTCAAAATCCTTTTTTTTTTTAATTGACTAAAACTATTTTAAAAGTTGTGTGCTGCGTTAGTTATGCACAAAAAGGTCGGCAAAAAGCGGCATAAAGTTTATTTTCTTCGTTTCAGCCATTTTTTTTAAAAGGGAGTCGGATGGGTGTTTGGGTCAAAAATGTCGATTTCCTGTTTCTTTGATTTTAATTTGCATATCTTCAACAATTTAAGACCATGATTATCGATTTCAGTTTAGTAGTTTTCTTTTTATAAGCATTTTTTTTAGAAACTATGTACATTGGTTCTTACTATCTATACCTTAATTTTCTTTTGCGTTTTCTGAAGTTGTTTAAAAGTTAGGAACATTTTTCTCAGGAACTATAAAATATATCTAAGTGTTTTGTTTTATTATTTCTTCACCATTAATAGCTCTTTGATTCAAACTGAGAAGTTTTAAATATCTCTGCTCAAAAAAATGTATATAAAAATTGAAATTTGATTTTTTTAAATACATATTTTAAAAAATCACTGTAAAAGTTTGTTTGTTGCTAAAAAAAAAGTCAGGTCTGGTGTGGGTGGAGGGGTACAGCTCAAAAAACAATACTTTAAAACAACAAAGAGTGTCTCAGGGGTGAAATTGTGCTTTTTCATGTATTCTTCGTTGGCGAAGAATACAAACCAAATTTTGTGCTATATGCCTAAATACTCACAGAAATTGACATTGTGACACATCAAAAGAATTATCTTAGCCTCTAGAATCAGAATACCATATAAGTTTTGGCAACATATGTCCACAAAAAAAGTTTTGGTCTCAATGTGCATTTCAACAAGGCCCGATTAAAAAAACAAATTTCAGCTGGAAGCTTAAATACTCACTGAAAGTGAGAGTGTGTGGTATCAAAAGAAAGATATTGGCCTCTGAAAGTAGAAAACATCAAAAGTTTTGGCGCCATATGTCTTCAGAAAGGTTTGGGACCAAATGTTTCTTAACATGGCATTTCAACGATTCTTCCCTATTTTGTCACAGATGCAGATCTAGATTGTAAAATATACATGTAACCGTGCCAAGTTGGGTATGAAAAGTTAGCTCTAGTATGGGTGGAGATGTATAGCCCAAAAAACAAAACTTTAAAACAATAAATAGTGTCACAGGGGATGAAATTGTGTTTTTCCATGTATTCATTCGTTGTCGAAGAATAAAAACCAAATTTTGACTTCTGTGCTTAAATACTCACACAAATAGACATTGTGATACATCAAAAGAATTCCCTTGGCTTCTACAACACTAATACCACAAAAGTTTTGGCAACACATGTTCACATAGAATTTTGTGTCCCATTGTGTATTTTAACACAGGCCATGAATAAAAAAACAAATTTCAGCTGGTAGCTTAAACACTCACTGAAAGTGGGAGTGTGTGGTATCAAAAGAAAAGTATTGGCCTCTGTAAACAGAAAAAAAAACTTTTGGCAGCAGATGCCCACAGAAAGATTTGGGTCCAAATAATGTCTCTTAACATGGCGTTTCACTGATTCTCGACTATTTTTCCAAGATGCACCCCTAGATTGTAAAATATACATGTAACTGTGCCAAGTTGGGTATGAAAAGTTAGCTCTAGTCTGGGTGGAGATGTATAGCCCAAAAAACAAAACTTTTAGTGTCACAGGGGATGAAATTGTGTTTTTCCATGTATTCATTCGTTGTCGAAGAATAAAAACCAAATTTTGACTTCTGTGCTTAAATACTCACAGAAATAGACATTGTGACACATCAAAAGAATCCCCTTGGCTTCTACAACACTAATACCACAAAAATTTTGGCAACACATGTTCACATAGAATTTTGTGTCCCATTGTGTATTTTAACACAGGCCATGAATAAAAAAACAAATTTCAGCTGGTAGCTTAAACACTCACTGAAAGTGGGAGTGTGTGGTATCAAAAGAAAGGTATTGGCCTCTGTAAACAGAAAAAATCAAAACTTTTGGCAGCAGATGCCCACAGAAAGGTTTGGGTCCAAATGTGTCTCTCTAACATGGCGTTTCACTGATTCTCGACTATTTTGTCAAAGATGCAAACCCTAGATTGGAAAATATACATGTAACTGTGCCAAGTTGGGTATGAAAAGTTAGATCTGGGCTGGATGAAGATGTACATCTCAAAAAACAAGACTTTTAAACAACAAATAGTGTCACAGGGGATGAAATAGTGTTTTCCCATGTATTCATTCTTTGTCGAAGAATAAAAACTACTCTTTGACATCTGTGCCTAAATAATCACAGAAATAGACATTGTGACACACCAAAAGAATCACCTCGGCCTCTTAAACAATAAGACACTGACAAAATAGCAGTAAAATTGGCTAATAAAGTTTTAATCTTCAAGATAGGATTCAATCTATGTCGTCCAAATGTCGACACAGAAATGCTTTTCAAGTGTGGTGATCAAATGAATGAGTGAGATGGCCCCTGTAATATATTTTTGGAAACCACTTAGCAAGGTGTATACTTCATTAATTATGAAACAATGATATTCGAAACACATAAGAGTTTACTGGCATAAATGTATGAACTGCTACAATGCATTTGGCAAACCTAACGTGCATTTTGAAGCGAATTTAAACACAGTTTCATGTCAATTCAATGTGTCAAAACTGTATTTCAATATAGTAAATATATTTTTATGAGCAAATTCAGTAATTTAAATTACTAAAAAAGCATTTTTAACTAAAATAATTAGCTTTTCCTACTCTTTATTTACAAAACAAACGGCAGTTTCAAGTACATGTCGTATGTAAGGAACAAACGTAAGGCATCGTATGTAAGGAACAAACTATACAAAAAATTTATAGTGATATGTCATGTAGTTTCTGAGAAAAATGATCCTTGAGTTAGTAAAATTTAAATTAATATGGGCGAGATTGAAGACTCCCCAGCAGGCTATTACGATCTGTACAAGACAAGAAGAGAACAAGTGAAAAATAATAAATATCTCTAGAAGTAAACAACGTCACGTGATTCCGCTTGACCAATAATATGTCCTGTTACAAAAACAGAAGGAAACCTGGAGAAGAAATCAAAGATATGAAACCCAGTGATATCTCGCGGTTGTGAATACGAATTTGCAATAACCCTCAACTTGTCCCTTCCTCGCAGAATTCATGTTCTAGGGATATCCCGCCGTTTGTCTCGAACTTGTGAATACGGCGGTTAGGGATAGATGACCCAGTATTTTTGACCTTCAACTTATGTCATAAGTCAGCCGGTGCACTGGCGCAATGGTTAGTGTACTAGCCTTTGGCACTGCTGGGCTCGGGTTCGAATCCCGGTTAGGGCATGGATGTTTGTGTTTGTCAATAAATGTTGTTATTTGTCTATGTGTTTGTGTCGTCCTTCTTTGTGTGTCTCTTGTGACTGTCTATTCTGGCGAGCGGGGTAATGGGCTTTGCCCTTACCTTCTAGAGGGCGCAATCACTGTCATGTGTCATGTATGTCCTAATTCAATCCCCTTTTATGAAGGTATTTTCCTTACAAATATTTGTAGATTAGGTTAGGTTTGAATTATCGTCGCACTAGAGCTACACTAGAGGTATTGGCGACGGGCGTCGTAATTTAGAACTACAGTCAAGTGACGAGCCAACACCTGAATAGGCACCCAACGCAACCGTTAAGGGCGACATCGTACGCAGCGTTAGGACTTTGAAGGATATTTAACGTGCACTTCCTTACACGGGGTATTATTCGTCAAACAGCTTTGGCTGCACGGGCCGTTTATAGGGCGGCAGTTATTTTGGTGATGCCCGGACCCGAACCTGGGACCTTTCGCATCCTAGGCGAGTGCCTAACCGACTGGGCTCCAAAACTCTAAAACATTTGTAGAACGTTGGAATTAGCTTTAAGCATTAAGTCCATAACACGTTGACTGAGTAATGTTTTTTTTTTTTAAAAAGCTAAAAGTTAGAATGTTGGCCAAGTTTAACTTTTAGTCTCTAAAGCCGTACTAAACGTTTTATGCATGGATGACATGGTATTTGTGAAGTTTATAGGTAACTCACAGAACACATTTAATGGAGTTTAACAGCTCGCAATACCTCACTCTAAAAGTTCAAATTTAATTCAATTCATATGGCCAGTCGAGGTGTTAAATTAAATTTGTTTAATTAAAATTACCTCATGTTTAATATTATATCTATACATAGTTGTCAAATAGCTCTTTGTCCTCATTACGTTTCGTACAATATATATATTTTTGTTTTTAGGTAATTTAGCTTTTCGGGTTTCTTATATTGCAGTCATAATTGAAACTCGTGTAACACAAACAATTATCTGGAATTCTCTTTTTAAAAAAAATCCCTAAAATTAGAGGTCAGAAACGTGAGGGAGGGAAAACCACACAAAAAACGATCATGTGCAACAAGGGACAAAACTGATCGCATTTAAAAACTTCCGCCAACTAGCCACGCCCCCCTCAGCAGCAGGTGACTAAAAGCAATTGTACAGTTGTCGCCAAACCGCCAATTGTGCTCGCATCAGATGTCCAGTGGAAGACAATTCCTGTCTGTAAACGCACAGAGAAAGTGAAGATGAGACGACACTTCAATTGAATTTCGAAAAATGGAAAGTCACCAAATTCAGAAAGTGGTGCCAAGGTTGTTTAAATATTGCTTGATGCAATTGAATTGAAACATGCCTGGCTTTTATGCGAATGTTGACCGTACACATAGAGGTGACATTGGATAGATACTGTTTAAAGAAGTATACTGGAGATAGTGTTTATTACAACTGACCTTGCATCGAGCGCTGTTATGTACCAAGCATGACGCAAGGGTTTATATTAATATTTTTAAGGTTAAATATGCTTTGAAAAATGGGCAATGATTTTGAAATAGCGCAATATGTTGCTCTTTAAAAATGTGTGGTTAATAACCTTGTTTAATACAGAAACCTGCGTAATGATGTAAGGGTTATTATTATTAATAATTCTAGTTATGCAAGGTAAATGAAAGCTCTGCGGAAACCCGGAAGAACAAAGTTTGGGAAGTATATTATTTAAATTGCATTTCCCTTTTCCGGTCTTGAAATTGCAAATACAGCACTAAAGTTTAATGAATGTTTAATAATGTTATTTCATTTGCTCTCAAACTCTTTGGATGTGAACCGAACAAAATACTAACTAGCCGATGTTTATTGTACATCTAAATAATTATTAAGATGAAAGATTGCAAGATGTAAGTCTGTTACTGAAAGTCGATAAATTTTGGTATCCCTTCCTTTTTACTTTAGAAATGTGTATTTGTTCGTGCAATGGCTGTTTTTTTTTTTAAATGGCCTGTACATTTTCTTTTCACCTTGACAATATATTTTGCATTTTCTAGTGAATTATAGGTGCACATTTTACAATGTTCGTGAAAGCCTGTTAATATGGCTAGTGGAAAATAAACTTGATTTGTCAACCAAAGCTGTAATTTTAACTCTTTGCATCAATTTAAATTATTATTTGTGGTATTTGCTTGTATTACCAGCAAACAAATATCGAACGATGCACTGTGATGCAAAAGTTTAGACAATGACTTCATTTAGCTGTACATTTTAGAATTGTGATAGTAGAATTACAAAAAAGAGCAAACATTAAAAAGATATTTTAAAATGCTATAATTGAAACATATTTGCTTGATTTGCTCTAGAAATAATTTTTTTTATTAAATAATGTTTTAATGATAAATGACTATCTCTGGATTGTACTAAAGTACAAAAAAGTATATAATATGTCGCTATTTTGTGATTTTATATTGGAAAGACTGCACTTTCCATCAAGAAAATCTGTCAATACATGTCTAAATCCAGGAGTTCGTGCCAAAACTTTAAGGTAATGGACTGGTAGGCATTAGGTTCGTATTGAGAGATGCTTAATTGTACATTTGAAGCAAATATGATTTGAATAAAAATTTGAAGTGGCTATATTTTCTGTTTGGTGTAAAATTGAACCATTATTGTTATTAAATCTGTTTATTTCACTGGATATCGTGTTTTTTTTTAGTTTATCATATGAAAAAAATACAATTAACAAAATTGCGAAACTAGGTCCATTATCTACTTTAAATTAGCATAATCTCGTATTTATGTTTAAACCTTTGCATTGTACAAGTTTTTATTCTATGAAAAAAATATTTCTTTAGAAAATCAACTAATTCTGCTTTAATTATAGCACTTCAAAATATATTTTTAATACGTTTAAGGGTTTTTTTTGTAATTCTAATATCACAATTCTAAAATTTACAGTTAATGAAGTCATTGTCTAAACTTTTGCATCACAGTATAGTTAACGCTGACAGCCTTATGAAAAACTGAATTACTTATTCTATTATTTTATTATTCAACAATTTTTACTTTATTCTAAGTTTGATATATTTTCTATTTTAATTTATTTTTTAAAATTTTAAAACGTTTGTTTACTGAAAACAACGTTAATTATATGCTTATGCGTGTAAATAAGAAACTACATAATTTTTATACATTTTTATTCCCTTAGGAATAGGTAGTGAATTATCGCAGTACTAGTGATATACGAGGGTTATTGGAGACGGGCGACTTAAATGAACCACTATTCCAAATCTCTGTGTTACACCAAGGGGAGAAAAACCTTTTCTATCTGCACGAAGTGTTCCAGTGAACAGGTGGCACCTGACCACATCCTGGACTGTCTGGGACTTTCCAGGCTCGATCTTTACAGAAACCCAGTCATGATTCTGGACTTTTTGAGAGTGACTAACATCATTGACCTAGTTTAGCTCTGCTACACCTAGGATATAAGCAAGAACAACAAAAACCCATCTTTTTAAAAGTAGTTGCCAAAGGAATTCCAGGGCTTACACAATTTATTCCTATTAATTTGAAGCAAATATGTTAAATACTGATAACGTATTGAAAAAACAACAACATTTTTTTAAATAAATGCTACTGAACAGGAACATGCAAAATAATGGAAAAAAATTCAATTCTTAAGTAAATGAATAAAACGTAGTGTAAAATAAACAAAAGAAAGAGTCATTAAAGTTCCATTAATGACACAATTATAAAAAATTGTTTGTAAGAAAAAGAGTTACTACTAGTTCAACTTAACTTAACAAAAGAAGTTTTAAACAAGTGCGAGTCGATAGTGATCCAAAGATTACTATAAATTTTAAAGAAGGTTTTTACTGTAAGAAAACTGTTATAAAGGAAAAACAACTTTAACAGGGTTTCAATTTATTGTACTTTTGCAAAATCACTAAATCATGAATAGAGCCGCCATCTAGGGAAGTAAAATTAAACAATAGCTCATAATCCTTATTTTGAAAAAGTAGGCACACAATTTATCTGATACTTCGATTAAGTGATATTTCGAAGCAATTTTAGTTAGTATAAAACTTGGATTGCTAAGTCAATAAGATAAACATTTCGTGATTGACAACTAATCAAATTTATAATTAATTAGTGATTGATACTCAATAACTATTCCAGTTGGTTCATTAATGATGGATTCACCCCACTTTTTGGCATTGTTTATCTGTAGATTACTAGAAAAACAGCGTTAATAAATACACACTTTATTACGAACATGAAAAATGAATCTTCTGGAATAAACCCGCATCGGAATAAATTATTTAATATTTGTAAAGTTAATGTTTCAAAATGATAGGTTCGCCTTTGCATTTACACTCTTAAAACAAACACTCCTAATTTAACTCAGTCTGAGTGGATTTCACTCCTCCAGACTGAAAAATGCACTTCTCCTTTTGGAGTGGATCCTTTGTGTGTTAAACCTCCGACAGGATCACTCCAAACGAGTGATTTTAACTCAGTCTGAGTAAATATGCATGCCTTTACGGTGTCGAAAATGCACTTCTCCAACTGGAGTGGATTTCACTCTTTTGTTTTAAGAGTTTAGTGAACGCAGTTCATGTTATCAAGCATTTTTTTTTACAAACTAAGAGTTTTGATACCGTTGCATATTTGCCGGGAAGTAAAATGATCGGTGTTCTAAAATTTCATGCTTTCGATGTGAATTGAAGGTGTGGTGAAAACGTTTGACGCTATTACGAATTTTTTCAAGATTGAGAAGAGGTAAATTACTGCTTATAAATGTGTGACAAGTCTAGAAGCCAAATCGAAAAACTTATTGAACGATTTTGAAAAGTTGATACCAACTTTACACGTTTTTAAAATGCCTACAGAAAGTAAGAAGTCTCCGGACTGACTATCTAAACATAACATCTATAGTTGCACACACGCATCTACTGTTACAAACATACTTTTTTCACACTAAAAGTTAAAGTGCACTATGCAATAATGCGTACTAATTAGTGTCGCCATCTGTATTACACAGGGAGAATCATAAGTTTTAAGAAAAATGAGATCGACTTTAAATTGCCAAACATTCCATAAAGAATGCATTACAAAATAAACTTTCCCCCTGGTTACCTATTTACTGAGCTTAGTTTTAACCTAAACACGCAGCTAAGTACCTCTTAGGTCATTTTTTAACTATTGACCGATTTTTAACTGTAGCCGTTTTCAAGTAGGAAATCAGAAAATTTAATATTTTTTAATTTGGATATAGAAAGACTTTACACATTTTCTTTTAAATTATATTATTTTTTAAAATTGACTTTAATTCATTTTAAAAAAGTGTTTTTCGTAAAACAGTTCTTAATTGTTCGCCATTGAAATGAGCGGAGAGAAGTTACATAAGAGAAATTCCAACAAACATTTATTTTTAAATTTTAGCTAAAATCTACTTAAATCCGTATAATTTGGGTCTCTCTCAACTCCTATTATAAAACAAAGGTTTTTGATAGTTTTTCTTTCGAATTTTATTTTATTTACCAAAAAGAGGAAACAGAACCAGTGAATAAAATTTTGTTAATCAAATTTAAAAAATGTTAATTGCAAAATGTTGGTTGGTACAAATCAAATACATAGACTTTTGATGATTAATATATTAGTAGAAAAATATATTTAAATATTCGATATAACTTAATACACTAAAGGGTTCGATCCCATTTAAATTTGTTTAGTTCACTATATAAGTTCAGTATTTCTTTCCCCTCGCAACCTATAGACATCTGTGTAAAGATTCGATATTCTATCATTCATTTGACAAACCATATAAATACATTTCCATAAAGCGACATTCAGCATTATCTAAGTGCTAACAGCGGATTTCAAGGGCTTAATCAATATCGTAATTACGCCTGCAATGAAGGCACCCAAAGAGTTAATTGGCGCAAATGACAGCTTGCGAAGCTACATCCCGGATGTCACGGCCAGTCGACATCAGACATAAGGAAAAAGGATGCGATTATTAATCAATTTAATTGTGCAACTAAATAATAATTTATTCTTGAAAGTCGAGCCATTACTTTTGTACTAATTTTCATTACTTTTATACTAATTTTATAATAATTAAATTTTTAATTTTTCAGGTCATGAAAATTTTGAATTATTGAACCTATGCCCAAGTAAAATTTGTGACCTTAATGTTGAGGGTGATGAGAGGGTTAGGTTGAATTAGCGTCGCGCTAGAGCTACACAAGGGCTATTTTCAAAGGACGTCACATTTTAGAACACAGTCAAAAGACGAGCCGAAACTTAAGGGGTCACAGGAGTCTTAAAAATGTGCAAAGAAGATACTACATAGCATAGTTTGATCTCTATTGTAATTTTTTAACTACTCAATAAATGAGTATAATTTTTTTATATGTAATTCTACAGGATTTATTTATTATAAAACAAGTTTTAAATTTTATGAAACTTTAGCCAAAACTAAAATAAATGATATTAAACATGAAGGTACTTGAACACACTGTGATTAGGCTTGCGCGGCAAATTGTGAGGTCAAAATTGAAAAAATGACCAAGAAAATGACTTTATATTGTACAAATATGTACAAACTAGGACTTATACCTAAATTCTCAGCTCAATTTTAATTAGAAATTATTTTAAGAACTTTTTTCTAAAAAAATTAATTAAAATTTAAAAATTTTGATTTTAAATTTTTTTAAAAATAATTTCTAATTAAAATTGAGCTGAGAATTTAGGTATAAGTCTTTGTTTGTACATATTTGTACAATATAAAGTCATTTTCTTGGTCATTTTTTCAATTTTGACCACACAATTTGCCACGCAAGCCTAATCACAGTGTGTTCAAGTACCTTCATGTTTAATATCATTTATTTTAGTTTTGGCTAAAGTTTCATAAATTTTAAAACTTGCTTTATAATAAATAAATCTTGTAGAATTACACATAAAAAAATTATACTTATACATTGAGTAGATAAAAAATGACATGTATGATCAAACTATGCTTTGTAGTATCTTCTTTGCACATTTTTAAGACTCCTATGACCCCTTAAAATAAGCACCCAATAGAGGTGATGAGAGATTTGGCAGAGCATTATGTTTTATAATAAAACTTACTGCATAGAGGAATGTTTTTTTTCTTAAAAAAAGTTCATTCACAAAATTTTAGTCACAGTTAACGCGACTAAAATTTTTTTTGTTGTTGTTGCAAACTAGTAAAAACTGGTTGTATTTTGCAACTAGCGACAGTGAATTTCGAACCCTGGTGGAGCCGGCAGCATATGAGCCTTATTCTAACCTCAGTTTTCGGAATTGATTGCTTTAAGACATTTATTAGCACTTGCCGTATGATTTGGCAGCTATTGAATGAACTAATTATCCTGGAATCACAGAACTAGAGCATAGCTCGATACGATAATAGAGGAGTAAACTATGGTGAAGAAACGGAAGTTTTTTTGATCAGAGGAACGAAAGAAAATAACTTTTTAAATTTTATATCAAGTAAGGATAGTTGGTTTCAAAGATAAAATGCTTTGTTTTTCAATCTTTCTTACAGCCAAAGCATTTCTTTGAAATTCATGCAATTTTTCATCTGCTGTAAAAATAGTTTTTAATTAAAAAAAGTTAGTAATAATTATAACAGTATTCAAGGATAGCATTTGCATCAATACATTTTAAAACACTTTTTTGTCTAATATTTTGTGAATTAAATAATAATTGCATAAGAACTGCACTTAGAACTTCTCTATATAATATAAAATTGTAATTGTCGTACGCTTAAAGGCATGTGACATACGCGGCTTCGGCCAATCAGAAACGCAGAAAGTAAGTGTGGCGGGGTGCTTGCTTTGTGCCGGGGCTGCTTCAGGTTGCGTCCCGTGGCTTTGGTAGAGATGCTTAGCGCTGGAGCTGCGTGATGCCCTCGAGCAGTTCCACGGAAACTAGTTTATTTTTCAACTATTGGCATCGGTATCGAGTTTCCGGCCACGCATCGTAAAAACAGCCGATGCAGATGCATCTTCCCTTTTTCGTCTCGCTCACTCCCCCCCGCTGGTCGGGACCTTTTATAGTCCGACCACGCTAAGTTGGCAATCAAAATATTTACATTGTGGACCAGTCCACTTCAAAAAAAGGTAAGGAAGGTTTTGGGCAAGAGTTACTATGTTTGGCGATTCATTGCTTTTGGGCGCATAGTTCTTTACGGTTTAGAAACGGACTATCAATCGAAGATCTAACTTGCATCGGGATTACTCTTATATTTCCCATTAATATTTAAGTTATAGCGTCCCTCGGTGTAATTTCTAGTCAGTCATATTTTTAAGTTTTAAAACCCTTCATCAAAATGAAAAAAAAAAAAAAACTCATAGAAGTATACTGGGAAATATACTCATTGGAACTTATAACTTAACTACGAGTTTGTTTATTAATTTTGAACTTTTTTTTAGCAATGGTTAATTAAATTTCTGTAAAATAATCATAGATTTAGTTATTCCACGAATCAAAATATCAAAGAAATACACGTGTAATCGTTAACCGCTACCAGCAATCAACAACAATCCTCTATCGCCGATAACTGATGTGTAGCTCTAGTGTGATAGATTGAACTAGACCAACAATCTCCTCTTCTCGCCAAACGCCTTGAGCTGGCAACCCTTTTTTCTTCTGCTTAAAAACCTCAATTCAAAGTGGAATCGTCCACAATGTAAATATTTTGATTGCCAACTTAGCGTGGTCGGACTATAACTAAAATATCTTAGTCTTGCATGTTTGTTTGCGGAGCAAACAAAGAGGAATTGCGTAGCAATTCTCAGAGTTGGCGAGCGGTAGCGAGCAGAGGGGCATTTGCTCCCTAGTACTACTATAAGAGCCTAATGATCAAATCGAAGCTATACCACTTCTTCCTAGCCTTCAACGGCGAATCACAAAACGACATTCGATTGATTTACTTAAAAGGTTCTCACCCCCACACCCATCTTAAGACCGTTTGATGGCTGCAAACGGTCTACATGAGCGATGTGAAACGATTCAAGTCATACTTCCATTTCCAATCGCTTTTAAGGAATTTCCCCGAGAAATAAGTGCTTTATGCTTTCTAAAAGAACACAAGTAAAACAAAGAGAATTCGTTTACTTTGGGATGAATTATCTGCTCTTTGATCTGAAAGTTTTCGATAAATAAATATGCTTCGATGCGAATTGATCAAGAAATAATATCTTGTGCTTCTTGATCGATTCTCAATATTTTGACATTGATTTGTACGTGGAAGTGGTTCAGTGAATTGATATCGAAATGAAATTAAATCAAACGAACCTTTTCGAACGTTCACATTTTTATTGTTTAAAAAAACGAAAACAAAAACATTTTACTGATGCCATTGCGATTTTAGAAAAGTCAGAAAGCAAAGACAATAGTCAAAGTAGAGGCATCATTTTAACTGAGCTCCAAACAGTAAGAAAAACGAAGATAATGTTCAAGACAAGTAGACATAGTAGCGTTCATTTCACAGCAGTTCCAAACAGACCTGCTTTTGAAACATGGGGCATTGTATTCTCAAGAGAAAAAATTCTGAATTCTTAAGTGTTTATCAGTAGTTAAATTCACCCCAAGTAGTTTTATTGTTTTTTAAATTAAACGTTTTCAATGATTGGCAAGAACTGACGCAAAGACTCCTGACAACTGAAATACTTCCAAATATTCTTTTGGTTTTACAATATTGTCCAAAACAAAATATTTAAATTAAAAACAAATCTAACCCTTATTTTCGCTTAAGTTTTAAGAACAATACAAAACCGGTAAGAATTTCCGCGACGTCTTAATTTATTTTTTAAAAAACTGTAGCTTATTGTAAATGATCATGTGCAGCATAAAATTGACTACCTTGAAATCTCCAAAGATATTCTTTGAAACTTCTTTAATAAATTTTCATTTTCCAAAGAAAATGAATTCCCACCAGCTATTTAAAAATTATTGACGGTTAAATAGAATGTTTTATTTAAAATAAAATAATGCAAGTACGACTTTGAAATCTCAGTAAAATTTAGCATTCATTGATAATTAACAAGGAAATCGCAGAACAAAATTTAAAATAGTTTCATGCAAAGAATATCAAGAGAATTCAATCACTCTTTGATAAAAAGAACCTAAATGTGTTTGGCCTTATTCCGGATGTTCGAAATTGAGTTTCCAATTTGAATTTGAGAATCCCTTTTATGGATATTTGAGTTTTAAGAAACTCCATTTTGAATTGAAAGAATTCCTTTTAACGGTTTTAAAGGCTCCAAAGTGTTTTGATTTACTGTTTGGAAATGGTCGCAAAATAGACCTCTGAGTACAAACGAAATGTTTAGCTTAACAGATTAAACTTTAGAAGTAAACAAAGCTCTTTTTGGGTGAGTGTCGCATATGAAAACCTAAAAGTACAATTAGCTGCTTTTAAAGTTTGTTAGTTTTAGGATTTTTTAAAAATCTCGTTTTGATTTATGCAAACGAAAATGAAAGCAGACCTCCCGAAATTAACTTCAGGCTCCAATTTGAACTCTAAAGGAAACGAACTCCTAAGAATAAGAAATATCAAGAAAGAAGGTCGTGGAATGAAATTGAAATAAGCGCAAAATTATACAAAAATAACTTGCATTTGCTAACTTTTTGAATTTTAGAGCCAAATTATTTTCGAATGATGAATTACTTACTTCGTAAGAAGGATTCAATTTTGCTAAAAGGTTTCCGGCTGACAAACTCAAGCCTCTAAAAGCTTTAACAAAGTCATAAACGCCTAGTAATTTGGAACCTTGGTCAAGGGACAAAGTCATTAACTGATCAAGTACTGTCCTATATAGAGAACCAAAAGATGACACTTAAATGAATATTCGACAAATTGAATATCGATCAATAATATAAGAGAATATAATGTCTACAACTACCAATGGGTTTCTGTCCTCATAACCGTTTCAAAAACATGAATCCTTCCTTTTAAACTAAACCATCCTTTGCAAAAATCTATAAAATAAATCAAAGCCATATTTCATTTTGCCCAATATACATCAAAAGTCATTGCATATTAAATACACTACAAAAACCCATACAGTCCCAATTTCCTAACCCAGTCATTGCCCAAAAGATTCCAAAGGGTGCCTTCGACCCCCCCCCCCCCCCCCTCCCCTGGTATTCAAAAGACGATACTTCTTGCCCTTTGTCCTCCCCCTATCAGATGACGTCAATAATCATCCTCCCCCCCCCCCCCCAAGACCCTATAATTTGAGGGAGATCTCTCCCCCTTGACTCCAATAGCCCAAAGATCCCCTTTATGACAATTGTTGGATGTCTTCTTATGTGCGGAAATGCAGGCTAGAAGTCGGGAGAGAGTAGTAACGAGATTGAGTGAGTGTGAGTCATGGAAGAGTTTTGGGTGCTTTGACTCGAAAATACTTCGACAACATGGTCAGAATATAGTTTCCATACACTCTTAAAACAAAAGAGTGAAATACACTCCAGTTGGAGAAGTGAATTTTCGACACCGTAAAGGCATGCATATTTACTATTTACTCAGATTGAGTTAAAATCACTCGTTTGGAGTGATCCTGTCGGAGGTTTAACACACAAAGGATCCACTCCAAAAGGAGAAGTGCATTTTCCAGTCTGGAGGAGTGAAATCCTCTCAGACTGAGTTAAATTAGGAGTGCTTGTTTTAAGAGTGTATGTATTGATAGTATTAAGAGATAGCTTATTTATCACTTGATAAAATTCAGATTGGAAAAAGTTTTCTACATGTGAACACAAATTGCTAAAAGCAAGAGTTCGAAAAGTTGAGAAATTTATTATCTTAAGTAATTTTAGATTCTTTAAATTACAAAGATTTTTTAAAGAATGTAGTAAATATTGGATTTTCTAAAACAATTTAATATTAAAAGATGTACCGATATTCGGGTCTAAGTTCTGAAGGGATTGAATTATTTGGTTTAAAAAAACAGCCATAAGTTAAATACCATTTCTTTAAAGTTTTATTTCATGAATATTTTAATCTGTCGAGTTCCAATTTCAAAGTTCTTCAAGCAATACTTTCCAAATGTTATTAAGTAGTGATTTGTTAAACTTTAATATTTTATTTTAAACAATGTCGAATAGACTTATAAAGACAATTACTTTTAGATTTTCTGGAAACTAACTCTAATCTTTATATATCAAATTTAAAAAATTCTCAAAATCGACATATTAATTTGTCAACACTATCTTTCATAAATTATTTACAAAACGTTTTATTTTAATTTTGAACCAACTGATATATATATATTTATAAATATCAGTGAAATGTCATTTTAGGATATAACAATCCGCGGTTCAAGACGACAGCAATTCCAATCACCTTAAAAGCCCTGTCCAGAGCGATTCGAAAGGCAAACAAAATGAAGAAACTGATGTCCGATTGTTGTAACAAGAGTTTGGAAGCCTTAGCTGTAATGTCATCATTCAAAATGTCATTCCCCGTTAACAAATAAAATATCAACTTTCGATACGGTCGAATGTAATTTAATTTCATAAATAAGTTTAGTGTTTCAATTTCAAAATTACCCCAAAGTGAATTGCTTTGATACTTTGTTTTCAGGGTTGGTTGTTTTAAAACGTTTGTTAGAGATGAGATTATTAAGATTTGATATGGTTAAAGTTGCACTATCAGTTAAGGGGCAAATATAGAAAATGTGGCAATTTTTTTAGACCTGATAAGACGTTACAGATCTAAAATATTATATCCATCTATTAAAACTTCAAAATTCGTCGAAAACTATTAGTACGAGAGCTAGCAACGTCGAAAAAACAAGCATTTCAGGTGGGCCAGTTTTAGGATATGCTATCTCTCTCACTCTCCCGGACATCATAAGGGCTATCTGGCTGGCGGTAGTGGTTGCGTTCCTCAGTGCGCATCCTACTAATGCAAGTAAAAAATTGATTTTTCAAATCATTTTAGGACGTTTTATTTTTTTATTATTATTTTTAGTGAACTTTTTGCAACATAAATCAATTATTGCCAGACATTTTTATTGTTGTTTAAGCTGTGCCAGACACTAATTTTGATTTTGAAAGCTCAAGTGTTGCCCAAATTACCAGCTCAGGTGTGAATTCATCGATCATTGTAATTATGTCATCGTCATTCATTGCGCAATACCATGTGGCAATACTTGTAATGAGCTGATAATTTGGGCAACACTTGAGCTTTTAAAATCAAAATTAGAGTCTGGCACAGGTTAAACAACAATAAAAATGTCTGGCAATAATTGATTTATGTTGCAAAAAGTTCACTAAAAATAATAATAAAAAAATAAAACGTCCTAAAATGATTTGAAAAATCAATTTTTACTTGTATTAGTAGGATGCGCACTGATGAACGCAACCACTACCGCCAGCCAGATAGCCCGTATGATGACCGGGAGAGTGAGAGAGATAGCATATCTTAAAACTGGCCCACCTGAAATTCTCTCTCAAAAACGTTGCTAGCTCTTAGACTATATGCTATAATGTCTTAAGCATGTGGGTCATTCTTGGGAAAACGTACAATTTGAGAAGAAAAAATCTCGAAAAAATAATATTGATGAAAGTTTTTGAAATCATACAATATTAATTATTCATATATTAATTATATGGACCGAATACACGGACATGACAAAATCGTAAATAAGAGCTTTCAGGCGCAAAAGGTTTAGGCTTTCGAGAATTAAACTTGCAAACTGACAATATATACCTTATTTCTTTCCATAAATACAAAATTATAGGTAAAAATCAAACTTACCATCTCATATCTTGACCACGGAAATGACGCTATGATCTTGTCAATGGCCTATTTGTAACTTTTAACTTAGAATTACTTTTTATCTATTGAGATATTCAAACTATCGACATGATACAACGTTTAAAGTGTATTAAATACTAATAAGACTGAAACAGAGTACTGTTATCATTTCTAGATAGTTATGCTAGCTAAAGAATACGTTGTACACGGACATGACTAAAATCTATGGGACATTTTATTTTCACGGAATTTATATATTTATATTCATTTTAATGATTATATTTTGTGTTTTGCATGCTCTAGTAGTGTCAGTTGAGCTAAAAATCAACTTTAAATATGAAAAATTAGTATTTAATTAGTATAAACTAACAAAAACAGTTCCCCGACATGACGGTGAGACTGCTCATGGACATGATTTGTCATGGTCTGTGGGCACAAATTTGTACACAAAATAATTTTTAATAGTTTCAACGCTAGTAAGTAGATAAAATATTATTTTAATTTATTCAAGTGGAAGGATAACTTTTCTTCATATGAAAGATATCTTGCGGGGACATGTTTTTGTACGTTTTCTCAAGAATGACCCATGTATTGTGAAAATTCGTAACTAATTAAGTTCAGTTGTAGTCTCTCTCAATATAATAAATCGATTTGCAAACAAAAGTTCTGCATATGGTTTATCCAAAGCGTTCTATAGTAGGGTATAGGAACGACTCGTACTGAGCTGCCATCGGCAGCCATGGCTCACTACGGAGCCCAAATAGTGGCAAAAGTACTAGTTAACTTATAATTTTTATACCGAGAAAGGAAGTACACCGATGGCAAAGGCGGGAATCAAACCCGAGCCCTTTATAGCGCGAGGATTATAGCGTTATACCCTGCGATCCAAACTACTCAGCCATCGGGCCCCACATGCCACCCTATATTGTCTCCGTGTTGTTCCATGGTAATGTTGCCAGGTTCAGTCTCTATCCTACTATACGCTCTTAAAACGAACGAGCGATTTTAACTCAGTCCGATAGATTTTCACTCCTCCAGTCTGGAAAATGCACTTCTTTTGGAGTGGATCCTTTGTGTGTTAAACCTCCGACAGGATCACTCCAAACGAGCGATTTTAACTCAGTCTGAGTTAATATTCACTCCTTTCCAGTGTCGAAAATGTACTTCTCCAACTGGAGTGGATTTCACTCTTGTTTTAAGAGAGTAGAACTCTTTAGGTTTATCTGGTATCGATTATGACAACTGGCTAAGATCTTTAGACATGTATTCCATGCAAAAATAGATCAAAGCACGATTTAATTCAGTTATTCAAATTCATCAAGAAAAGAGGCATGAAGAAACTTATAAGGTTTTACCTTAAATAGACGAACCAGGTGACATGGTAATTAAAAAAATCCTACTTTAAAAGGAAGCAAAACATTTTTGCAATTGAGTAGTCAATAAGTGTAATGCTTTACCAGATTAGGATTCCAAGAAAGTGGACAAATCCAAGAAGAACCTTGGCAGTTATTGGAAACTAGTAAAGAATTACAATATTTTGAACCAACCTTTTTGGACCCCTAGTCTGTTGCTGGTCAAGTTTTGTACATATAATAGCTTAAAAAGACTTAATACTAAAACATGTCATGAACCAAAACTACTCTTGTCTTAATATAAACCTTATCCTGCCATGAAGTATGAATATAGCTGAACTGAATTCTTTGAAAATAAGGCAACAAATTTAAATAAATCATTTATTGTTCAATAAAAATATACATGTAATAAAAATAGCATGTAAAACTGCAATGTTGACCTTTTCGTTATAAATTTTGTGCAACCCTGAATAAAACACAGGCGTTTTTCTTTCAATAATATGTCAGCAAAATTGTATATATCACGTAAAATATTGATGTTCAAAGATTTTTGAAACTTATAGAATCTTCAAAGCTATCCAAGTCACAAAACATACAATAATGTTAAAACTTCAAGTTAATAATTTAAAATCGTATATTCAAGCATTTTCTGTAGATAGTTTCCTCTTAGTATTTTTCGAACCCTTACGCTTCTCTGGTCTGGGTTTGTCTTGCCTTCCTAACAGCTTATACAAAACATGCCTGGGTATGCCTGTATCACCCTCTATATCTGTGGAATTGTATTCCGACACCATAGTGTCCTCACAGCTACTGCCAGGCTCATCATCAATGTCTTCTTCGTACGATTCCTCTTCGTCGTCATCAGACCTCTTTTCGGCGTCTACTTCTGCGAGATCTTCCTTAATCGCGTCCAACCTTTCGATGGCTTTCTCGATGACGTGCTTCGATTTTTCTTTTAGGGTCTTCTTTGTTTCGGTGTCAGAATCGGTCACGTTTCCACTAGACTCGCCATCCCTGCCGTAGTCAACGTCGCCTTCGTAGCCGGACAGGTTCTTGTCCAACTCGGTGGGAGATGTACTGCGGAATCGGCCATCCCGTTTCTTACGAGGTACAGCACACGCTGTCAACTTGGACACCACGCATCGGTCGTCTGAAGTTCCGCCTGCTGTAACACTCATTCCATCAGTGCTGTCTTTTTGATCCTTTGTTTGGTCAACACCTTTTTTCACCCTAGAATTAAAACTATTTAATACAGCAGGATCTTCACCCTTTATGTCATCTTCTGGTTTATAATCTGATATATCGCAGGCTATTCTATCTTCAGGGCTATCGTTTTCTGATGTCGAGTACATTTCTTGATCTATTGTTGTTCCACTTGATCCACTGCTGTCAGATGCCACGTCGCATCCTCCATCTTTGTTTTCTGGATTACCATCGATCACGAAACAGGCACCCACGTTTGACGCAACTTCAATCGTCTCAGGACTTTGTGGGTGTTGCGAGGTTATATTTTGCTCTTCCATGACCGATTCCTTAATTGAATAAGTTCAATACGATGCTTGTTGCTGAAAGTTTAATCAACGGCTTTCTGGCGAAAGAAGATTCAGATTTAAACCTTGTCTTGTTTAGTTATTCCGAATGAACTGCAAAGGGAAACCAGGTGTGAGAATGGACGCTAAAAGTCATAAGTATTTAAAATCTTTGAATGCGTGATTTCGACTTTCTATCAGTTTTAAGTTCATATTTTCTAAATTTTTAGATTAGTATTTTCTGCAATCGGAATCGGATTTGATATTTCAATTAACAGTTTCAAAGCGTTATATCAAATTTAATTTTTCTCCCTTAACAAAATATCCCAAAATTGTAAAATAAATGCATTTTATTGCAAAAAAATACCAAATAAAGCCAAATGTAACACTTTTAGATCTGAACTGATCGAATTGACAGTTTTGGAATTTATTGAAATATTACTAGTACTTGTAGCAAAAGTACTTCTTGGGAAGAGTATTCATCTAGTTTTTGTAGCCATCTACTAGTCTACTCCCATAAAATGTAAAAGATATCCTAAATTTTAGGCAGTATTTAAATATACAAATTAAAAATGAGTTAGTAGTATGACGTTTGTTTCAAGTTTCCTTCCCATTAAGTTAAGCTTAGTCTCTATTCCCTTGACCGACCATGGCAGTAGGCGTTTGATCCCAAATAGTGTGTGTTTTACAAAAGAAAATATTTTATTGGAAAATAAAATAATCAATATAAATGACATTTTCGTAACCATGTTACATGACTGAGATATGCGAAATATTTGTACCAACAATTTGCTTTTTTAATTTTTACTTAGAGTGGAGATGCAACACTATAAACCCTTTACAAGTGATGTAGTATTTTAACTTATGAATGTGGGCAAAATTGGAACAGCATACATTTATCATAAAAAATTTCGCAAAACATACTTAACTTTTTGTAATACTCTTCCGGTCTTTATTACAGTAATCCAGTACAAAAAGTCGTGTTGTCTAATGATTATAAACAGCCCGTTTACCGATACAATAAAAAACATCCATTTATACGAAAGTCTTAAGTTTTGGTGTGATAATATTTAAAACAATGAAACATTAAACAGTAGTAATTACAATTTAATAATTTAAAGCTTTTCTATTTAAAACTTGTTAAAGCATAGACTTTAAAAGTCAGAACGTTTGCATTATTTATTTTACCTCTAAATGCTTCATTTTAAGTAGTCACAATTTATAAAATACAAATACATTCATATAATAGAAAAAACTTACCTCGAGTAAAATTTCTTGAAGGTGAAAACTTTAAAAATAGTTTCTTCAGAAAAATCGAAGCTTGTTACATTAAAATTAATAAGTAAAATTTTTAAAACGGCGTGGACTTCACACTTGTGAAATAAAGATCTGCCATCTGTACTTTTAAATGCTTAATGATGCCAACAAAAAGTATACAAATTGCTCATATGGTAGATACATAACGTCGTACTAGAGCAGCACTTAGAGCTGTTTTGTCAAAGACTTAAAATGTATCCCATGTAAAAGACGTTTCCCAGTTATTTAATAGTAATGACATTGCCAAGACTTTATGCGGAAAAGAATTAGATAGTTTAGTGTAATTTAGGAAGGCACGAGCTGAAGAAGATGAAATCATCAATTAATTTTTATTTGAAAAAACAATTTTTTTTCTAAATGTTTCATTATTTTTCAAAATAAACTAAATCAGGAGTTTTTCTCTTAATACAGGGTGGTTATAAAATAACGCTCCCTATTCGGAGTGGTCTGTAGCTTGAATGAATAATCCAAATACAAAAAACTTTGAGACACTTACTAATCAAGAAGGGGGGGAAAGAATGGAATCATAAAAAACAAACTCGTCTCTTGACCAGGGTTCTAAATTACGAGGCGTAATTGGATGTGTTGGCCGTAATTAGCCATAATTGGCTACTCATCGTAATTATAACCTTGGTCAAGAGACGAGTTTCTGTGTTATAATTCCATTCTTTTTCGTAATAAAGAAACTCGTCTCTTGACCAGGGTTCTAAATTACGAGGCGTAATTGGCTGTGTTGGCAGTAATTTGCCATAATTGACGATTAGGATTCTGTCTTTTTTATGATTCCATTCTTTTTCCCCCTTCTTGAGTAGCAAGTGTCTCAATTTTTGATGCATTTGGATTATTCATTCAAGCTACAGACCATTTCGAATAGGGAGCGTTATTTTATAACCACCTGTATATAAGATGCTCTTTAAATTTTGTTTACTCTTTCACTTTATGAATTGGTTTGGCACTAGATCTCATGTAGCTCTAGTGCGACGATTATTCTAATTAACCTAACTTTATTGGTTGGTTAGTAGACACATATTTTCAGGCTTGTGTGCTTGGTCGCAAGGACCCGCTTATAAACCATTGTCAAGTAGGATAACACGAGACACACACATACACAAATGACAGATGCTGCCATATGTCGCCACCTCCACAATTTAGACATATCCCTGAAGGGGATCTTTATTGGTTTTAACGAGCTTATAATAGGGGTAGAGCGGCTAATGGCAACCATACCGTGGAACCAACATGAAGAGAATTCCTCCTAGGGTCACGTGATTGCATCTCCTACTACGAGCAGGCTGTGTATGTATTTTGCTATGGCAATCGGTATAGGATAGGTTCGTGATATTCGCAGCAGCTAAATTATTGCAAAAATGGTTGTTTCTTGTTGTGCTTTTAACTGCAACGAAGTTCATAAGAAAGGAGGAAGTATTATATATATAATTTTTCAAAGCTTGATTTGGCTCATTTTTCACAAAATTAGTTTAATGAAGTGAACAGTGTGTTCTTAAGTTTTCTTACACACAACACATTCGTATATATTTTTTACAAATATGCATAAAAATATCCTAGCCGTTAATAAATTAAAGTGAAGTGTTTATCAAATGACCTACATAATCAGTAGGTCTAACGCAACATTAATCCAACCAAAAAAACATTCCAAAACAAAGACAAAATGTTTTGAAATTCGGCGCTATTTTTTCAAAAAGCGCCAAACGGCACGATAACTTGCCAAATATACTTCCCTTTCTCATAGTCACGTGGTAAACCACATGACTGTATGAGATTTTATCTGAGTGCCACCGGCTCCGTAGTAGAAACCTTCCCTAGGCCGCTCTACCCATATTATAAGCTCGTTGATTGGTTTGTGTTGAACAATTCTGGCTGTCTATTTTCAGCATAGTATACTTAATACATCCATGCATTTCTTATTATTTCGAACAGTGGTCAAGTGACTAGGTACAAATCTGAGCTGGCACCCAATGGAACTTCGCATGTAGGATGCCATGACTAGATATTTTTTGGAACCGACCAAAATATTAATTAAGGGATATCCAACAAAGACCAACACAGTAATAATTAGAAAGCGTAGAAAAATTTATCTGACATACATAAACTTTTGTTCAAACTGTAACTGCTCTCATTTTAAGTGTTTGTCTGTTTTTAAGTGTTTTTTTTATGTAAATTACCTTTTTAAATGTATAATGTAGTACACTTTCAATATCGATCATCTCCATGGTTTCTAAAAGAATAGGTGCTGCATTATTGTTAGAGGATAAAGCAAAAACCATAGAGCCGGGGTCCAATACGAAACTAGAACTATATATTCTCACAGCTTAACAGCAAATTAAATAAGTTATTAATATAATATATACTTTTTTTATAAAACACTCCAATCACCTTAATTTCTTATTTTCGAATGAAGTTAGATTACAACCCTGTCGGATAATTATTTTTTTATAGTACCTCAATGAGGTACACTCTTAAAACAAAAGAGTGAAATCCACTCCAATACGAGAAGTTTATTTTCGACACTGGAAAGGATTGAATATTAACTCAGTCTGAGTTAAAATCACTCGTTTGGAGTGATTCTGTCGGAGGCTTAACTCACAAAGGATCCACCCCTTCCGGGGAAGTGCATTTTCCAGACGGGAGGAGTGAAATTAACTCAGACTGAACTGAGTTAAAATCGCTCGTTCGTTTTAAGAGTGTAGCAGCAGATGACGTAACTCTCCTTTTCTCACCACTTTCTTCAATTTCATTGTTTGTTTCGATTTAAAACTCAAAATGAGCGCTGTTACGTTTGCTTCTATCTATAGAATCTTCTATGTATTTACGTACAATTTGTTATGATTCCTGCTGCCTATTAAACATATATGTTTTCATTTTATTAAATTTCAAGTTTGCATAGCTTTACCGAACGTCAAAGTTGTTCGATAATTTTTTCTAGTGTGCAGAGAAATTAAGTGCTATCGTGGATAAGCAATTTAAAGTCATTCACGAACAATGAAAAGCTTTAGTTATGCTGGCAGAAACATTTGCACACAACATTAGTTTTATTAAGGCTCGAAAATATTATACGATGTAAAACAAATGTAATTTCAGAAGGTCAAAAATGAAAACAGTACCACTCTCACTGTTGTCACTCACAAAGTGAAACATCCCCATTCACGTTTTCAAAGCTTTATGATCGTAGCAAGCTCTAAAGAACCGAAAAATAAAACAATAAAAGAGTATCCTATAAGATCCATACCCAACAAACATTACCTGATGTGCAACCTCTCAAGACACTACTTTGATGTAAGATTTAAGCGAAGGATCCCGACGTTTCTGAAATATATAATATTTCTTAAAATTTAAGCACGAGTTCGGCCCTAACATCACGCACGTTGGTCTATGGGGGATTTTGACAGATTGTGTTGTCACTTTAGTCACCTTAGCTTGGAACGCGGAGTACTTCCCAAACCTAACACTGTAGTGGTCACTGGCAGCTGCAGTTTATATATAAAAACTTTTTTATATATTTTTCATGTTATTGCGTTTTTTTAACGATATTAGATACTTAGTATTAACGCCTTCGCAGCAACATATTCGGCATTTTTTAAGTGTCACCAATCTACACCTACATTTTTTGCAAATCATCAAACTTATTCAGTTGAGAAATTTGTTAAAATTATAGATAAAAAGTTTCTAGATTTATAATTCCCATAGTTTAAAAAATATTCGTATTACTATTAGACCTTTTTTTCGTCGAAGCTTTTAGTGGTCGTTCACACTCTTAAGGTAGAGTCAAGTGGGGTAAGTGTTATAGGGTTTCTGCATTTTTCATTAAGACAATTCGTTCTCTGCTTCAAGTAAATTCCAAATCCTAAAATTGGTAGTGAATTATTATAAGAAACATACATATTTAGAAAAAAATTATATGTTTGAATTCCAATTTTAAGTGTACAAAATTTGCATTTCAAAATTCATTGCTGTTTTATCACACTTACCCCACATAGGAAAACCCACATAAAAAGAAGACAGTTGCACTTAAATTCAAAAGCTCAAAACTTTCTTTAAACAAAAAATAAGGTCAATATTTCTTTTTAGTTTAATTATAAGTGGTCTAAAGTTATATATTGCAAACTTTCAGATTTTTAGAATGATTTCCAAAGTTACAAGAGCTGTTTATCACACTTACCCCCAATCACACTTACCCCACTTGACCCTACTCTTAAAAGTTAAATTGCGGTTCATAACCATGAGCAATTTATCAAATGTAACCTATTGAATCAACCTTGTTTATAATCTCAACAACAAAAAAATTTGCCGTGAAAAAATTATTTGAACCACATATGTAATACATTAGATTGCTTATAGCCTATGTGTAATACTCAACTATAGTCTTTTTTATATGAATAACTATAATTTAAAACCAAATTACCATAATTTAATCAGCTAAACTTATAATATTATTACTATAACTATTAAATTATAATATTTCTTAAAATGTATTTATCTGATTATAATTCGGCAACCTATATCAATTTTAGTATTCCTAACAAAATAAAAATATATTCCTAACAAAATAAATATATATTCCTAACAAAATAAATATATATTCCTAACATAAATCCCCATACTTATTATAAGAGTTGCCAGATCTATATTATCATCTTTTTCTAAGAAGAGCGACCACAAGTAAAATGACCGCAAAATGTCGTACCAATAAATAGTCAGTCCTATTGTAAGTCAGCTTCCTGACTGTCTTTCATGTGGACACTGATACAGTTCATAATGGACGGCTAATGACATTATATTTGATACCAGCCCACCAATGGCGGGCCTCCATTAAGATGTACGTCATCGTGTTATTCTCTTTCTTTCTCGTTTCTGAACGGGAAGACGCGAGACTTTTCTTTGTTCGTGACAGTTGCAATTTCGTTTTGTGGTTCGAGATGTTTTATTTAATTACTGGCAAATAAATGCTTGTTCTTTTGCGGAGCAAAAATATATCGAATCGATCCAAGTATACGTACTAATTAAGCTGGTATAGAGAAATTGGCTTATGTTATTGTTCTCATTCATTATAACGCATTTTATTCTATTACTTATATTAATTTATAATAAAAAAATAAAAATCTCTATACCAAAACCGACCTTAAGTTTGCAGCAGAGAAATGTACTACACGGAGGAATTTGCGTAAACAACGCGGCTGGCGCCGAAGCTTCGCCTGCTCCGATTGGTTGATAATTTGACCCTGATATTCGTGCGCCCTGTTACGTCAAAATCGAATGAAAAATAGTTAAAATAACACTCTAATTTTAGCTAAACTAATAAAATTAATAAATTTATGTCTTGAAATAACAAATAAATTTGTTTATTGAATGTTAAATACCTTTTTGTATTCGATTCTCGCCCTCAAATATGAGAACTATTTACCCTACTTCTCGTAGAAGATTTTTATACTGCAAACTTATGGTCGGGAGAGGTATATATAATGCAAACTCCAATAAAACAAAATTCTTCTTATATGAAATGTAAAATAGGTAAAGCGGAAAACAAACATTTTTTTTCGTAGTAGACTCTACCACAAGTATTATGTCACGTTACTGATATAAGTTGTAATTCAAAAATCTAAAATATACTATACATTTCAAACTAATAAAACAAGAATAGTCCCACATATAATACCACAAAAAGTAGAAAGGACAAATAATATATTTGTGGTAAGCCCTAGAAAATAGAAAACTCCACTTTACGCAATTTTTCACTGAGAGAGCACATCAGTGTTTTCAGGGAGCAAAATCCGTAGTCACATTAACAGCCATTTCTTTGTTCCCACACTTTTAAATCCATCAGAAAGCAGAGAAACCATCACAACTTTAGGTAATCCTCGATTGGTGTTTTCCAACAAAACAAAAAAACCTTTATTCACACCTCGTTGCATTTGATTGAAAACGTTCAGTATCTGTTTAGAGGAAAAAAGGCCACGTAACATAACTTTGAAGTTATACGATATTGCGAGGGGCTTGTGCGGCTCAGTGGTTTGAGTTACGGATGATATTCACTGGTATGGTATGATATTTTAGGTACATATATATTCCAGCTTGTGTGCTTGTTAAGAGAACCGGATGATATTCACTGGTATGGTATGGTAGGTACATATATATTTCAGCTTGTGTGCTTGTTAAGAGAACCGCTTTTAAGCTTTCGTCAAGTGGGACGGACACACAGAAGGAGTTTATACAAGCACAAGAGGCACACAAAGAAAGGACAACACAAAAACATAGACAAATAACAACATTTATTGACGGTCACAAACATCCATGCCGTACGGGATTCGAGCCCGCCCAAGCAGCTCCAAAGGCTGGCATCCTAACGATTGCGCCACCGGGGCGGCTATTCACTGGTTCTGTTCTTGTCTTAGATATCCTATGATTTAATTGGATAAGGTAAAAAAATCTCTTCAATAAATAACACCGTGAATATGGAGCCATTGGAACACGTTAATTCTTTCGTGTTTCAAAGTTTTGATCCCGCGTAGCGACGCCGACGTCTCTACAAAGGCTTCCGTCATTGTATTGTGTGCAGAATAGGTTTTTTTTTAATATTGCCATCATATCTCTATCTATATAAGAAATTATGTTTTAAAGACTCTTTAGCGTTCAACTAAAACAAAAAACGGATACACTTATAAAAATATATGGGGCTGTGAGGAGTCTTGTGGTTAAGATTTCAGTCTCGGGATCGGAAGGTACCACTTAAGTCCCGGTACCACTTAAGACCCACCGAGTATATGCGGAGTATGTGCTCGTTAAATTTGTGGGTCCGAAAGTCATGTGGGCGGTCATTGCGCAGTTTTTCACGGGTTCAGGTCCCTGCAGACTATTTCCCTCCCCTTCAGGGACGTGTCTGAATTGCAGATGTGGCGATAGATAGCAGCATCTGTCACGTATGTGTGTGTTGTGTCTGCCTTACTTGACGAAGGTTTGTAAGAGGGTCTCTGACCAAGCACATAACCCTGGGAATATATGTCTAATAACCAACCAAACTTATATAAACTATGTACTAAAAAGTTGTCAAGCTGAGAAATCCTGCCAATTTGTGGCAAACATCTCGCCAAGTTTGGCATTACATTTGTTCATTGTGGCGTGAATCGAAATCAAGGGATCTTCGGAGGGTGCGTTACAAACACCCCCGCCAAACGACTCGAGAGAATTTCACGCCCACTCAGACGAACGCTCTTCTAAATGGATTTCGAACTTTCGTCTGCACTTTTGCGGAGGAGAAAATTTTGTTCAGAAATATGAGATTTTTCTCTTTTTTTTTTTAGATTCCAGTTCGATGACTTATTTTTTATGTCTCGGGGAACTTTAAGTAGAACTTATTTTTTGTGCCTGGGTTGTTTTTTGGTGGGTAATTTTTAGTAAATGAGGAATATTAAGCTAAAGCTAAATATTAAATAACGCTGAATGTGGTGAGTTGGGTTCCAGCTCAGGTATGGGCCTTGTGACTTTGCGTGGACGAGAAATGTTTTCTCAAAAATATGAGATTTCATTCTTTTTTTTTAAATCCCAGTTCGATTACTTATTTTTGTCGTCTTGGGGGAACTTTAAGTATTACTTATTTTTTGTGGGTTGGTTGTTTTTCGTAGATAATTGTTAACAAGTGAAGAATATTTAGCTAAAATTTTAAGTACAGCTGAGCGGGTTGAGTTCTGTTCCAGCTCAGGTATGGCCCATGGGACTTAGCGGGAAAGAAAACTTTGCTCAGAAATATGAGATTTTACTTTTTTTTTTCATTCCAGTTCGATGACTTATTTTTTCGTCTTGGGGAAACTTAAAGTAGGACTTATTTTTATACGTGGGTTCTTTTTCGTGGCTAATTGTTAACAAGTGAAGGTTATCTAGCTAAATTTTAAGTAACACTGAACGGGTTGAATTGGTTTTCAAGCTCATGTTACTTTGCAGTGGGTCGAAATATCACGGCCATCTTCATTTGAACTCATGGTAGATGCAGTTTGTTTTTTTATATAGGTCAAGTGAAACGAGTCAAATTGATTCATTTATAATCATTTTTGAGAAAGCCTAAATAGGATAAGTTACTTTTAAAAGAGAGCTAAAAGCCAAATAATTCTCAAGAACGCAATATCAAATGATTTTCTTTCACTGTCAATGCGTAATAATTATATTGTGATGACGATTTTACTTTAGAAGATTATCCTATGGCCTATGTCAGCAACCTTTTGTACTTGTAATAATTTTTTTGTGAACCTGGATCCTTTAAAAAATCTATCAAAATAAAAAAAAGTAAAAAATAAAAAATAATCTTTAAAACAATACAAATCTAGAAGAATTCTATGGAAATTAAAAAATAATGGAATTTTTAATTATAGGTTTGGTTATGATAGGGAAATATACTTGTTGTCTGTGTCTTAGCTTCTCAAAGGAACTTTAGCATATCCACGCACAACTTTTTATTGCGTTCTTGCGGTTTAAAAATCGCTCATGCCTTGTAAGAAAAAAATCTGTAAGTTCATAATGCATCAGCTAAAAGAACCTTTTCCAACAAATTGCAACAATGGTAGTTAGAAACAGTATCACAATAATAAATATACATTTTTTTCTTTTCGTTTATGACAATGATTGAACAACAATAAAAACAAGCAGATTTTAGCATTTTGGTCCTTTCTGCTCCATCTCTCAAGAACAAAGTTGCTCTCAATGGTTTGTCCGTTTAAAATGTATTTTTTTACCCGAATTGTTTACCTGTGGAGTAAAAAAAACGCCAATTGTGCAGAGTTTTTATCAAAGTACACAGGTATATTATATTTTTTACTGTTATTTTTATCTTAAGACTTGATACTAGTACTATAAAAGCAAAACGGTAATGATATAGTATACATTGTTTTGCGTTTTGAGAAATTAAGATTTATCGCCAGATAGCAAATAAAATCGAACAGGCTTTCTTTTACAGCTCGGATTTATTTAGGTTATCTATTTTTAGCAATAATAAGTAAAATGTCCTTTTAGAAACTTTGCGAATAGCTAAAATGGATCAACAGGAGTTATTATGCATGTTTCACAACACAAATTCAGTATATATTGTTTGGTGATTTGAGAAATTAAGATTTATCGCCAGATAGCAAACTAAAATCGAGCAGGCTTTTTTTGACAGCTGGTATTTACTTAGGTTATCTAATTTGAGCAATAATAAGTAAAATGTCACAATAGAAACTTTGCGAATAGCGAAAATGGAACAACAGGAGCTATTATATATGTTTTGACAACACAACTTTTAATTGAAATACATATTGTGGAATTATTTATTAGTCAGTTGAACTAATTAAAAGTATTTTAAAGTGAAAAAACATCATTTTAGTTCGAGAACAAAATGGGTCTTATTTAAAGCATGTTTTTCATAGATCTCTTAATTGTGGCTGAATACAACTCTTTTAGTATTTTGGATAAACTTACAAAGTCCAACTAATCAATATATTTCCTGAAAATAATAATTACTATGTTTAACGATCACTTTATTTAAAATACACCTACAAAGTGTAAGAATGCGTGCATAATATATTACTTTATCAAAATTTAAAAAAAAAAAAAACTAAAATTATATTAGAATGTAGGTGGAATGGTATAACTGTCGTTTTTTCCCTACAAGCATTTATCAACATCGCAATAATTTTACTCAATCACACATTGTCATAGAGGTAAACTCATTTATATTTCATTATAATATATTATGATATTCTATCTTAATATTTGTGATAAATAACCATCAAATAATTTATGGATTCATTTTGTGCTTCCGGTCAAGTGACAATTTCATCTCAAGTGTCGACGTGGACTGGACTTTGGACCACGGCATATTTAAAGTTCACCCGTCCCATACGCTTGGTGTTATTCAAAGGAGATATTTTTTTTTATTAAGCACATTCTTACATAAAATAGCTAATTTCAAAGAAAGAACTTGTGAAGGTATCCCAATTGATGTAAAAATTAACCCATCCGTTCAAATAATAAAAGCTCTCTGTGGATGTTAAAGTATGCCAAGATTTTTGCCGAGACAAAACCCAAGCCAAACGGATCCTCCAGGAATATTTTACATGTCCCGTAATCATATGGCATGTATGCACACGATTTTCCCATCCAGAAAATCCAACGACTCAGCCAGGGTTCAAACCCGTGATCTAGGGTAAAGAGTAAACTTGATTGTTATGCAATGCATCATATATAAAATAAAATAAAAATTAATTTTTTAATTCTTTAATTCTTCTGAATCTTAATTTTTTTAAACATTTAGTTTTCTGTAGTAAATGGTTTTTATGGCACTTCCATGCTTTGAATTTTTTAATTTAAGATAACTGTTACATTTATAATTTTTTAAAAACATTTTATGTGTTTCTGGAAAATCTAACAGTCAGGGAAAAAGCTAAAAGTCAAATAATTCCCAGGAACACAATCTCAAATGATTTTCTTTCGCTGTCAATGCGTAATAATTATATTGTGATGAAGATTTTACTTTAGAAAATAAACTTATGTCCTTTGATCCTGTAGCCCTAGCAACCTGTGGTACTTTTACTAAATTTTTTGTGGACCTGGATCTTTTAAAAAGTACATCAAAGTAAAAATAGTTAAAAACAATACAAATCTAGAAGAAATCTTTGAAAATTAAAAAGTAATAATTTGTTTAATTATAGGTTTGGTTATGATAGGAAAATATACTTGGTGTCTGTTTCTTAGATTCGCAAAAGAGCTTTATCATAAACAAGCAAAACTTTTTATTGTGTTCGTGCGGTATAAAACCGGTTATGTTTTGTAATAAAAAAAATCTGTCAGTTCATATTACATCAATTAAAAACGCATTATCAAATTACAAGAATGGTAGTAGAAAAAGCATTTATAATTTTTTTTTTTCGTTTGAAACAATGATTGACAACAATAAAAACATGCAGATTCTATCATTTTGGTCATTTTAGCTCCATCTCTCAAGAACAAAGTTGCTTTGTATGGTTTGTCCGTTTAAAATATATTTTTTACCCGATTTGTTTAACTGTGGAGTAAAAATCGCCAATTGTGTAGAGATTTTATCAAAGTACACAGGTATATAAAACGTTTTACTGTTATTCTTATTTTAAGACTTACTATAAAGGCAAAACGGTAAAGATCTAGTATACATAGTTTGGCCTTTTAAGAAATTAAGATTTATCTCTAGATAACAAAAAAAATCGAGCAGGCCTTCTTTTAAAGCTCGTATTTACATAGGTTTTTCTTTTTTGCATTAATAAGCAATATTTCACAATAAAAACTTTGAGAATAGCTAAAATTGATCAACAGGATATATTATACATGTTTGGAAAACACAAATTTTAATTTAAATACTTACTGTTTAAGCAGTTATTGGTTATTTGAACTAATTATTAGAATTTTTGAGTAAAAAAATTCATATAAGTTCGAGAATTAAATATGTCTTATTTAAAGCAAGTTTTTCATTGATCTCTTGATTTCTGGCTTCGTACAATTCTTTTAGAATTTAGGCTAAACGTACAAAGTCCAATTAATCAATATGTTTCCTCAAAATAGTAATTACTTAGTTTAAGGAACACTTTATTTAAAATACACCTACAAAGGGTTACAATAAGTGCATAACTATCACATTATAACAATAAAAATACCTAAAATTAGATAAGAATATAGGTGAAATGGAATTAATGTCGTTTGTTCCCAACATACATGTCTCAATATCACAATAATTTTACTATATCAAGAAAGTGACATATAGGTGAACGCTTTTATATTACATTTTTATTTATTATGATATTATAATATTTATGATCAATAACCATCCAATAAATTATGGATTCCTTTTGTTTTTTCGTATTTCAAATCCTCGGTCAAGTGACAATTTCATTTAAGGGTCGACGTGAGCTGGACTTTGGACTTTTAGCATGTCCGACTGTATCTCAAATTTTCTCTTTACGAAGAAAAAACTTCATATTTGTACATAAATATTACAAAATATTTCTTTTTTTTTTCATTTGTTAACAGAAAAAATTAAACAAAATTTATAGATTTAAATGAAACTCTGCTCGAGCGCTGCATCTCCTGAGGCCCTGCTTAAAAATAAATCATAAGTGTTCTATTGACTCCTTTAATGAAATTTCATTAAAACATAACGCCATTCTGACCAGTTGGTATTTTTCTAATATGGGTTTTATGTTGTAACTTTCATTGTTTCTTGCGATTTTAAAAATTGCAATTTTCTATTTAATTTGAACAATGATTTTTTAATATTTTATTTTAAACAGAATAGCTTATTTAAACAATGTAGCAACAATAAAAAATTTTGAATTTCGTTCATTCTTTCTAAAGCTCTCTCGTACTAAGTTGTTGTTTTTTTCAGTTTGTCCTGTAAAATAATAATTTTCTGTTCAATAATATTTGTACTAATCATGTGGCATGAAAAAATTGGTCATGTTGCACTTTATTCACCGCTTAATCGGTAAGTCTCTCTTTAAAAAAAATAAGTTTTTGCGTGTAGACAAAAGTTTTATTTGGATAGTTGTGTTAATGATAATACAAGAAATATATATTTTGACAAAAATCTTTAGTTAGTTATTAACCTGATTCTTATATTATTTTCGCTTTAAGCAAGTAAAGTTACTATATAACTTAAATTCTGGAAACTTCTTGGAGTACATTTTCTTTTCTCTTTGAAATGACAAATCAGTGGTCCACAAATTTGAATTTCAGCTTTGAAGTGTGAGCTCAGAGTTCAAAAACTATTTTTCTTTCTCAAATGAGAAGTCATTGATTGCTTAACGAAGTGGCATTACATTTAGAGAGAAATTAAAGAAGAATCCGTAAAAGATGGCATAATAGAAACCATTAGCCCAAGGTTTATACATATTCTGAGTATGCATGCTTTTTTAATGTTCTGAGTTATCTTTAATTTAAAATGACTTTAATTAAAATCATTTGGTTAACTAATAATAATAACAAACCGAATATTTGAACCTTCATAAATAAATATTTTATTTCATTTAATCATTTAATTTTAACTAAACTTTAAATAGACCTACAATGTCTAGCGTAATCGTTTAAATTATAGCAGTATTTAAACGTGCAT